>CM046833.1:1274171-1874171 GCA_025618425.1 Heliocidaris tuberculata
TCCTTATGTTCCACTACTTCCTCAAGACCCCTCTGTTCATCCTCTACAATGCAGTTAACTCCTGGACCTCGCACTTCCACAAAATATGGTGATCGTGCTTTTTCTACAATTGCCCCTTCTCTCTGGAATTTTCTGCCTGCCTATATACATCTAGCCACTTCCGTTAATCAGTTTAAGTCCCTGCCGAAAACTTACCTTTTTAGTAGATATCCCTCTGAAATGGCCCAGTTCTGGGTCGGTCGATGGAGGTGCACACCGACTTTGATTTTCAGTATTCATTTACCGTAATTATACACTGTATCTATTGTTTGAATTACATAAGGTTTCTAATAATTTTTGTATTTTTGTATTATTTTGGATTTTGGATTTTGAATTTTCCGGTAAACCGTGCGCTTAGAAACATCCGTATTGAGCGCCTAATAAATGTATTGTATTATTATTATTATTAATGATATAGGTTTTATCTGTCAAATGCATCAAAACAGCAGCCAAATTAATTCATACTTGCTCGATTTTATTTTTATTTAAATGCTCATCAAGATGCACTTTCAGTTGCCTAAAATGTTTAATAACTTATTATAGTTTATGCAAATTGTATTGAAAAATTCACATTTCTGTTAAAAATTTAAAATTTTTGAAAAATTCTGAACAGTATTCATTTTTTTAAAATGCGTCTAGTAAGCTTAATAAGACATTCAGATAGATTTAATCATTACATTCCATTTTATGTTTCATGTATTTAATTGTTTCATGGATTTATGTATTTTATTGTTTTTCGGTATTCAAAAATTTCATCATATGATTTGTTCTTTTTTTATACTATCATCTAAAAATATAGGTTTTCCCGGTCAAATGCGTCAAAACAGCAGCCAAATTAATTCACAGTTGTTCGATTTCATTTGACTTTGAATGCTCATCAAGATGCACTTTCAGTTACCTAGAATGAGCATTCAATTTGATTTTTAGGGCAAGCAATCGCATACTTTCATCATGCATTTTGATAGAATGAGCATTCCAATTAGAATATTTCCCATTGAGCATTCAGATTCACTGGAGCTTCTGATCGCGAATTCGACTTCATCAATAGACAGGCATGTTCGCTATTTAAGCAATGGATTTAACAAGACTCTCCTTCCCTTCGAATTTTCTAATTGTTTTTAAAAGATAAACTTTAGAAAAAATATGTAAAGTCGTGTTCTTGCAGTGTCATAGATCAGAAACAAATGATTATAATGAAAAATGATATTACTCAACCAAAAATGTAAAATCATTTGAAAATGACAAAGTTGATAAACAAACGCAAGCCTCGCGCGGAACGATTTCTGACTATATGAAGTAGGGTTGCTTGAGCCCCGTTAGCAACCCACCTATTTTAGGGGCTCTGTGATTATCAAAACAAATATAAGAAATAACAAAGCGAATGGTAAACTGCATAAAAAATAAGATTAGACAAAATAAAAAAGACAGAACATATGATATGAAAGGCTACTTTGAATAGGCTGTACACATTTGAAACGACTGAGCTGCCTGGCCTTAAATGCTATCAGTGTATATAATATGGTGCAAAAATGAAGCCCAGGAAAAAAAAAAAAAACACTTCAAAATCATCATGTGCTTCACAAAAGTAAACATATGCAATTGACCGGAAATGCCAGACTCATTTTCCCCCATAGACTCAGCGTTAGACTAAAGCGTATGACCATACGCTTTCGTAAATGGGATTATTCAGTCATAGATTTCTTAATCATAGCATTATATATTTGAAAACCTTTCTATGCCTGGCTATTTATTTATCCTTCTGAACATCATTATACAAGACAGATATCAAAATTCAACAATTTATTAAATCAAGCCTCAACAAAGTTACCGAATCTTTTTAAGGATAGCCCAATGATTCGTTTTTACACCATATCATTAGATGAATTCATCATTTTGCAACAACAAATTACATTTGAAAACATTAGAATGTTTAAATGATGAAAAAATTGGAGAAGTTAGATTTATAAAAAAAGGCTTAAGCCCAGCTGTTTTCTGTACTTCTTGTACCTGTTTGAGTGTAAATGAACATACTGCTTACTTAACTGCCTGTTAATGAAAATGTAAATAAAACTCGAGCAAGTCGTCGTAAATGAATTTGAATGATGCTTTGGCCTTTTTTAATTGAGCGGCGATAAATTAATTTGGATGTTCGAAGCACATTTTTCAACGCCGGAAATGAATTTGAAAGCCTGAAAACTAATTTGAATCAAAGGAGTAAACGGGATGAGCAAATCGCTCATATACAGTGGCGTATCTGGGTATTCTGCGCCCGGGGCAAACTATCAAATCTGCGCTCCCTTCAAGTGCCGCCCGGGGCATGTGCCCCCTCTGCCCCCCCCCCCCCCCCCGTAGATACGCCACTGCTCATATACTAGCGTTTGAAAATGAATTTGAAAGCTAATTTTGCGAATTTAACCGGGAAAACTTGTGGTAATAATGATAATGGGTTCTTACATAGCGCACATGTCTATCAGATTTGACACTTCTGGCGCTCCACATTTATTCCTCTAGCCTTAGTATGGCTGCTCTTACGGCGCTCTAGCAATTCGAGGAATCAATTACTGCCAGGTACCCATTTACCTCACCTGGGTCGAGTGTGGCAATTGCAGATTAATGTCTTACCGAAAGACACTAGTGCTGCGCCAGGGATTCGAACCCCGTACCTTTTGGTACCCAGTCCTGGAACTTATCCACTATAGATAACAGCAACAATAGATCAATATTTAGGTCTAGTATACAGGGAAATCAAAGCTATAGAGGAAATCTATACATCTCATTATTAAATGGCATACGAAAACACCACCCCCTTTTTTTTGTAGACAAAACCAAAAATATAAAACTTATTAAATGTGATATAAATTTCATACCGAAAGTGAGCTCATCATCTATACTTTAGGTGATGATTGTCTAATATATTAAGCTGAACTAATGTTTAGGTTCAGGGTTGACTAAACCTATATGCAAAACTGTCAATGCATTTTATTGCCATTCTGTAACATTATTATGTTACGGAATGACATAGTTATTCATATTATAATTCATATTGCAATTATTTCTTCATATCAAAATCAATACATGTTGTATGTATAGGTATCTTGATTTACCCATCAACTCTCGTAACAAAATGATAGTCCTTTTCGGAAACAAGTTGAAATTATGTGTTTTGGGCGTTACGGAATAACAGTTGTGTTTTGTTTTTTGTTTTTTGTTGTTTTGTTTTGTTTTGTTTTTTTTTTTTTTGTTTGTTGTTGTTGTTGTTTTTTTTTTTTTTTTGGGGGGGGGTAAGATTCCATGGTTATACTGAAATTATGAGAAACTATGCATGCCAGAAGAAAGTGCTATTGTAGGTTACTATGTTATCTAAACTTTGTGCATCAAGTGTATTTAAGCAAACAGGTAATATGACCTTTAGAATTTATCATAATTTGTATCAATTGTTGATTTCAAGATTATCTTAATCATTCAAGCAAATTTTCGTATTCATAAGTGTAAAAATGTCTCAATTTTATCAGGTTGTCGAAATAGGGATATTTACGATTTATTTGACACAAAATGTGATATGATCAGACAGATTAGAAATTTTAGGGTTCATGTCCTGCTTTGCTTGGAATTGCCCCCCCCCCCCCCCCACACACACATATATATATATTTATTTATTTATTTGTTTAATTATTTATATTATATACACACACAGTGCGTCCCAGAAAAAAAAACAAAAATAAACAAAAAACACAAACAAAAACAAGACACCGAAATACTAAAACGAAGGGTTATTGTGATCGCAATATGAGCTTTATCACATTATTATCTATTTTGAAAAAACTAGAACTATCACGCTTTTATATATGATACCTTGATGGCATCCATCCGTGAAGAATATCACCTTTATGTCCACTTTGTTCCTAAAAGAAATTGCAGCTCTGAAATATGCTAAAAATTGCTTTACTTTTCGATTGCAGGTACCATTTCAATACAAAACATGCCCTTTCTTTACCACCTACCATCTACAACCATCCTTTATTTTATGATGAGGGCATTATCCTTACCCTCGTTATTGAAATAAACAAATGAAAACAGTCTTCTCATAGGGTTTTAAAAGTCATGTTTCAGTTGGGTCATGTGAACTCGCAAGTGATCCTATATAGTTTTCACGGTTTTACCCAAATCTGGCACAAATGAGTTTTTACATGTCATTTTCAAAATGCTGCTGCTCGATAAGGCATGTACAGATGGATGCCATCAAGGTGTCATTTAAAAGCATTTTACTTCTAGTGTATGGTAAACAGATAATTTTTTATCATATAGCACATAGTGTGCTCACAATAACCCTTTGTTTTTATTGTTTCGTTTTTTTTCTGGGACGCACTGTCTATATGTTATTTTGAGCCGAGCCCTCCCCCCCCCCCCCCCCTCAAGAAAAAAGAAAAGAGAAATTGAGGACAGAGGACGCGTTCTCCGTCCTGTGCTGCGGGATAACCGCCTCAGCAAGTCTGGACCCCGTCTTATAAAGAGTTGCGATCGATTCGAATCAATCGCAACTCTTTATATGACGGGACCAGAATGTGTCTAGCATGAACTGAATATAATGTTTATGATGTATTCATTCTCTTCAAATTTCGCAAGATGTTCAGTTAGACACCAGATACTTCCAGTGTAAGTATATACTTATATTATATTGGATGGCTCTGAATGGAATACCAGAGAATATTCCACGAGTTAGGGCCAATACTGCACGAATCGAAGATGAGTGAAATATTGGCCCTAACGAGTGTAATATTTTCTGGTATTCCATGAAATAAGCCATCCAATATAATTATTATTATCTATACCCTACAGGAAAATGATTCAGAATTTAATAAAAATCATTTCACTAACCACATTCCGTTAATAGAGCCCCTCATCATACATCATTGTAATCACACAAGTTTGACTTAACCTCTTTGTGACGTCATGTGCGTATGTGTGTATGCGTTGCATTATTTGCGCGCATGCAAACAGACCAGACAAAATATGGCATAATATTGCACGGCAAGTTTAGTACTGTAGCCTGTGGGGAATTCATTGTTCCGTGCAATATGGGGCATTATTATTTGTATGAAGGGTTTTCAGGCGACCAGAAAATTTACGTATCTCATGGTTTGCGCATGAGTACCCGGATGACCGTGCAATTTTAAAAACAATATCTCATGGTTTGTGTAAAAGTACCCGGATGACCGTGCAATATTATACAAATAATGCTCTGTTGAGAGTGTGTTAGGGCAGGATAGTGCACGAAGTTTAGTCAGTCCATAGTGATAATGCACGCGCCCGTAGGGCAAGTGCATTATCGCTATTGCACTGACTAAACCGAGTGCACTTTCATGCCCTAACACACGAACAAAAAAGTGCATTATTTGTTTTATAAAACGGGTCGGCAACACAGAATGTCAAAATAGAGGTAGGCCTAACAATTAACGTTAGTAAGTGATCTAGTATTAGATTAAATCTAACAAGTTGGATCTTATTTCAGATAGAATAACGTTGCGGACCTAAAGATGTTAGGTGAGGAATCTTAAACTTTAATAAAGTATATATGTAACTGTTAGATCTAACATTAAGACAAGTCGAAAGTTAGATCTAAGTTTAATAACAGTTAGTCTAATGTTAGACTAAATCAGACTAGATCTAGACCTAGCGTTAGGGCTAGAGAGATTCTAGATAGGTCTAGATCTACGTTAGATCTAAATCTAACATGTTAACAACATATCTAAGTTAGATCTAACGTTATTTTTTTTTCCTATTACATCTAACCTTAGAATTAGATCTATTAACGTTAGATCTAACATTAACTGTTAGATTACGGTACTAGTAGTAGTACCGTACTTACCAGTAAGTGCCAGTGGGAGTGGGAGCAATATTTGCCTTTTTATAGTCCAAACTTTGCCAAACCTGATGGACACGATGAACACACAACAGCTAAAAAAACAGAGTAGGTACGGTACCAGTAGGTCTATGGTACCGGTACTCTAAGATCTTCTGACTAGTCAACATTAGAATCCTGGCGCTTGGCTTGTAGTTGTATGGCCCTCAAATTTTGCCCAAAATAAATTCCATCCTATAGGCCTCCTACGCAAGGAAGAACCTAGACCGATGGGATCTGTCTCTTCCTCGGAGAACTTCTCTTTTTCATTACTGACGTTTGTTGGTCAGTTCTCCTCCTCCTTAGAGACAGATATCACACATAGACTCGCCTGTGCGAAAATTTTGCACCAGTTTGAAGCAAGCAGAGGCGACCAAGTTAAATGCATTTTAACCCTATTTTAACGGGTCTAGTACCAATTTCCATGTAATAAATACAAAATAATAACTTAGAACTAGGTTTTGACTTACCCCTTTCTTGAATTGGTCTATTTTCCTCCGTATCGCCAATTTTGAAATGCGTGTCATTTTTAATGATGATCGATCACAAAACGATCACTAACGGGATTGGCGATACGGAGGAAAAGTGTTGGATTAGGGAAGAAAATAGCTTGAAAGAAGCTTCAAAATAGACCAATTCAAGAAAGGGATAAGTCAAAACGTAGTTCTAAGTTATTATTTTGTATTTATTACATGAAAATGGGTACTAATATAGGGTTAAAATGCATTTAACTTGGTCGCCTCTGCTTGCTTCAAACTGGTGCAAAATTTTCGCACAGGCGAGTCTATGGGTGATATCTGTCTCTAAGGAGTAGAACTGACCAACAAACGTCAGTAATAGTCCGGGTTATAATTGAGCGAGGTGCCACTTGGAGAGGTAGAAATTCTCATGTGGCTTTTCTAGACCAGTTTTTCATGCTGAACAAGAATATATGAGGTAAACAGGCTGTATCCTGAACCTTTTCCCGTGAGGGTGCTTTTTTCAAAATGGCCGCAAAAAATTCATATAAAGTGACTAGGTTAAATAAATAACAATGACACATGTTTAACCACTTTTTGCATTCGTTTTTATTACAGTTATTCCCAAACAAGCTACGATTGTATTCCAGAATCTAAAAAAGCGGTATAAAGTGAGGGCGCTCTTCAAAATGGCCGCCAAAATCATAGATAAAGTGTATATATTTGTTAATAAACATTTAAGAGGCCGCGAATTTGGCATATTTTGCAATTATTGTGATGAGAGATATGCACAAAGTATCTACATGTGTACCATACATTTTATAAAGAGTTTAAAAGGTGAGGGCGCTCTTCAAAATGGCCGCTAACATCCCATGTAAAGGGTATGAGCCTGTGTAAGTTAACAAAAAGAAACATTAATGATTATATTTGACCCCCTTTTGCATTTGTTTTGAATAAAGTTATTTGAAAAGAATCTACATGTGTGACAAAATAATGTATATGATGGTGAAAAATGAGGGCGCTCTTCAAAATGGCCCAAAAATCCAATCTAAATTATGCTTTAAATAAGCATTACAAAGCATAATAAGCGTATGTACGGTGTGGCTGCTTCTTCCTGACTACTGCTAAGATCTGGAACCAAGACAACATCATCTTTCGTTACAAGAATGCATTCTCTGTATGAGGAAAAGTAGACACCGTCACACTTCAGGTCAGGAAGTATGCTTTCTTTCTGTTCTATCAACACACCACGAACGAGCTCGATCATTCTAGTCTTGTTCTCGCCGTTAGAGAGAAATTTGTTAAAGTCCCGTGGCAGCTTGGACTGCGTCGAGCTTACGATGACCTTGGGGGCCATTCCTCTCTTGTTTCGTTCGGCGGTCTTGATACTGTGTGGCAAGTATGAGTCGGCAACGATATCTATTCGCTTGTATCCTGTGGGGATGCTGGCGAAGATTTTTCTGGTGAGACCTTCATACGTATCAGGATACGATGTGAAAGTTCTGATAAGGGCCATCAGGTCAACGACGTAAGCAATAGTGTGTTCTTTTGCTGGCAGAATACTCTCAGGTTCCATAGTGTCTCTTGAATTGTTCTCAACAAGAATATCCATCAGGACATTTTTCTGAGTCGTTCGTCTTGTCTCATCGGCATTCCGCAGACTTAGTGGGACAGGGGTTAGTGGATACTCTAGTGCTTTTTTGAAGTCAACAATTCTGCCATGCTTTGTGGAAGTGGCAAGAAGCTTCCCAATACATCTCGATTAGCTTCAATTACTCTGACCTTTCCATGTGCCTGCAGTTGAGCTTTCTTCCCACTATTTGAGAACAGAGTGAGCTTGTTGCGCTTGATAGGGTCATGAAACTTCACTTCTCCTGTCTTGAGCCTGTTCTTTACAAATGTTTCATGTGCTGACCTGCCGTTTGGAAGAACTTGCAATATTCCATCAGCAATGTCATTGTTGACCGGTGTTCTGGACAGCGCTCAGGTTGTATATTTGATCTTTATCTAATCTGTGATCAAATGGGTTTATGTACTCGGTGGTCATGACATCAACTAGCTTCTGCACCTTCACTTCAGATGAGAGGATGTGTGATGGTCGTGCTTGCTTGTATGTATCCCCCTCAGGTTCAGCACTGGAGAAGGCTCGCAAAGATGCTGTATTTTCTGCTTGATGTGCTTGGTTAGGTGTCCATTTCAGGATTGACTTATCATCTGTAGAGAATGGTTTTATACCACCTGCAACTTTGGCATCTCTGTTGATGGTCTGTTCTCCACGTTGGTCTACTGCTGTTCGCAATGCATATCTACCCTGACCTTGTACTGACAGCCCTTTCTCCTCAATCAACCTTTGGTCAGCTTCATTTTCTCCAGTGTCTTCTTTCTTCCTTGACTTAGAAATAAAGAGGGTAAACTTCTTGTAGCATATGGAGTCATATGAACACCAGAAATGCCGGGCTGAATTTCATTGGGAACAGTAGTACATTGTTCTGCATGCCAATTCTCGCCTTTCCATTTCTCTCTTATTTCCTTCGCTTCAGTTATTCTGTCAAATGTTTTTTCGGTCAAGGGTACTATAGTGCTGTACTTTGCGTCTGAATGGTAGTGGACAACACACTTCAGGCGCTGATGAGGAGTTTCCATTTCTTCAAATTGTATACCTGTGTGAAAAATTGAACACTACGTAGTATATGAAGAGTTTGTTCGAAAAAATGGATAAGTTCATTTTTAGAATTACATAAAGTTATTAATCTCATAGTAAAAACATGATACCTTTCAAATAATATATTTTTTATCAAATATAAAGGTATATTTAGAATTTATTGTCAAAAGCAGCATAGACCTTTTTTTTTTTTTTCTTGATCTTTAATTGTAAATATCTAAATTTCTTTAAAACTCACTAATCATTTTTTTTTTGCGAACCAACTCTTCATATCTTTTTTGAGTATTTTTTATTTATTGTTTACAACCTTCATGGAACATTACATGTAGAGGGAAAACTATGTTACATTAAGATATATAAAATAATATAATAAATAAATAATTTTCATTAAACAAAACAGAACAGTACTGCATGCTCGAAAACCACTCGATCGGTGTAACGTGTTACCAAATTTTTAAAAAATGTAAGGTTATTAGTAATGTAAAAGGAAATATGAATGCACTCACCAAAAAGTCCAGTCAAGAGCTGGAATAGACTTACATCAAGTGTTATTGAATGATTAATGTAAACAAACTGAATAAACTCAGACTAAGATCTGATACTGTGTCTTGAAATAAAATAAACAATAATTGAATTAGCATTATGAAATCTTTGATGAAATTAGCAATATTTCTATGTGAGGAATCAACAACAGCAAATGCAACAAAACAAAAACGAGAATCAAAACAACTTTCCAACGAAAACCTGAATAATGCTTTGACAGAACTTGAAAACCTTTGAGATTAAACAAGTAAAGGTACCGTAACTTTTGCAAAAATCACAGGTTAAGGGGAACTGGGAGAGGGCTCTTTTCATGTAATCTTGAATAGCCTACATGAAGATAGAACCCGTTCAGAGAATAATGAAAGAATAAAAAGTTAAAAATTATGTATTTCTGTCATCGTGTAGTAAACAGAAAATAACAAATTTATGACTTTCATTTAAAATATAATTTCATTTGTGATTGTTAGAGTGAATGTGAACACCACAGAGCATCCTCAAATAATTACAAAGAATTCCATCACAAAAGTGTATTCACATTTCAAGGTACTTTCTATGCACTGTTACTGATACATTTTAAAGTCATTATCAAGATTTTTTTTTTTTTTTGGGGGGGGGGGGAATTTTCAAAAGTGCCCCCATTTTCTTAAACCTCAGAACAGATTATTTGTCCCAAATACAGAATATTTTGAAAAAGCTTTATCAAAACCAATGCAAAAAGGTAAAATTGTACCTCATTGATATTTTTAACACACACAGGACCACACCCATTATATAGGATTATTGGCAGCAATTTGAAGAGCACCCTCACCTTTTTAACTCTTTATAAAATGTATGGTACACATGTAGATACTTTGTGAATAACTCCCATCACAATTAATGCAAAATATGCCCAATTCGCCGCCTCTTAAATGTTTATTAAAAATATATACACTTTATCTATGATTTTGGCGGCCATTTTGAAGAGCGCCCTCACCTTTTAAACTCTTTATAAAATGTATGGGACACATGTAGATACTTTGTGAATAACTTTCATCACAATAAATGCAAAATATGCCCAATTCGCGGCCTCTTAAATGTTTATTAACAAATACATACACTTTTTCTATGATTTTGGCAGCCATTTTGAAGAGCGCCCTCACTTTATACCGCATTTTATAGTCTGGAATACAATCGTAGCTTGTTTGGGAATAACTGTAATAAAAACGAATGCAAAAAGTGGTTAGACATGAGCCATTGTTATTTATTTAACCTACATAGTCACTTTATATGAATTTTTGGCGGCCATTTTGAAAAAAAGCGCCCTCATGGGAAAAGGTTCAGGATACAGCCTGTTTACCTCATATATTCTTGTTCAGCATGAAAAACTGGTCTAGAAAAACCACATGAGAATTTCTACCTCTCCAAGTGGCACCTCGCTTAATTATAACCCGGACTATAATGAAAAAGAGAAGTTCTCCGAGGAAGAGACAGATCCCATCGGTCTAGGAAGAACCATACGTGTATCATACATAGGCGGATCCAGAGGGGGGGGGGGGGGGGGGGGTCGCGGGGGTCCGGACCCCCCCCCCCTTTTTGGCGCCGTTTTTTTTTTTTTTTTTTTTTTTTTTTTACTTGGCGCCGTCTTTCTTGGCGTTTTTTTTTTGTTTTGTTTTGTTTTTTTTTCCCCCAGAAATTTTGCCGACCTGATCATGCAAGATACTGCGTATGCCCTATTCATTACCCATTGTTTCATTCTCCGTCGCAAAGTAGGCCTAAGTACTGTACTGCCATGTATATGCGACGCGGCACGCATAGGTTTATGCATGCGACTTTTGATCGTACGTAGGCTGTCTTGCACTATGCTTGCACGCGGCATCATTCAACTTCAAGTCACTCATTCGAGGCAACTCGTCATTCTAGACAATACCAAAGCACAAGTATCCATATAGGTAAATAATTTTTGCTTGGCCCAAATAAATTTATATAAATGCAGCTCAGTGCTGCAGGTTAATTGATAAAAACTTTCGGCGCTAGTGCAGTTGATTAAGTAGTGGGGACATGCATCCCCGCCGTGGCCGGGCGCAGGCAGGGAGGGGCCTGTTCGCTCCGTTCGGCCGCGAAGGGAAAGCATGCCCCCACTACTTACTCAACACTGCGTGCGGCGGCTGTCGCAGTTAGGGTGGGCTCTGCAGTGACTGGATCTGTTTATCACTGGACAAACACTGTCGAAAACCCTCCTGACAGGATTTTCAACAGTGTAAAAAACCCTCCTGGCAAGTTGCCAAATGTCGAATGCCCCTTTTCGGGCCCTAGCTATGGTAGATAATCAAAACCAAACTTTTTATTTGGTTTATTGCAGCAAAAACTCGCACATCATATTATTCTATCATAGGAATAAGTAATTATTTTTGACAATCTTTGTCAATCTTGTTCAAGGTGAAGGTCATCACCAACAAAGTATGATTTTGACATAGGGTAGGTGTAGGGAATACAAGACCGTAATACAGGACCATCAGTGGCGGCACCAAGGGGGGGGGGGGGGGCATGGGGGCATTTGCCCCCCCAGTCAGAAGCTTTGCCCCCCCCCCCAGTTCCCCCCCCCCCCACCAATAATTTTCGAAGTGAAAAAAAATAAAAGGGTGGAAAATGAAAAAGAAAAGAAAAGGAAAGAAAACTTAAGTGAAAAAATGGAGAAAAGAAGGAAAAAGAAAGAAAACGGAAACTTGGAAAGCAGTGGCGGCATCAAGGTGGGGGGGGGGGGGGGACATGGGGCAAATTTGTTCGCTCAGCTCGTGTAAATATCCTCATATTTGGGTAGTTTTATAGCCGAATAATTTCTGTACATTTCCACTATAATAGTGTCAAAATTTTTGCTCGCTCGCTCCGCTCGCTCGCAATGCAGACCTATAACTCCCACCACATAATCAGGCCGCGAGATGATCAAATGTCCTCAGCTCGCTCAGCTCGTGTAAATATCTTCATATTTGGGTAGTTTTGTAGCCTAATAATCATTTCTGTACATTTTCACCACAAAAAGTTTCAAAATTTTTGCCCGTTCGCAATGTATACCTACCACCTTATTATCGGGCAGCAAGATACTCAAATGTCCTCATATCTGGGTAGTTTCATAGCCGAATATAATTTCTGTACATTTTCACGACAAAAAGTGTTCGCAATAAATAACTACCACCTCATAATCGGGCAGCAAGATGCTCAAATGTCTTCATGCATATTGGGGTAGTTTTATAGCCGAATATATAATTTCTGTACATTTTTACTACGAAATATGTCAAAATTTTTGCTCGCTCGCTTCGCTCGCTCGCAGTATATGACTAACACCTCTTTATAATCGGGCAGTTCAGCTCTGAGATGCTCAAAATGTCCTCATATCTGGGTGGGTTTATAGCGGAATATTCTGTACATTTTCACTACAAAAAGTGTCAAAAAAATTTTTGTCCGCTCTTGCCCCCCCCAACATTTTCTTTTGCCCCCCATTCCCCCCCCCCCCCCCCACTTTAAAAATCCTGGTGCCGCCACTGAGGAACATCAGAAGAAAACTGTCCTGTCTGCCCTGGCTTTGGAATAAAATATTGCTCTAGCGCCATATAGGTACACTTTCTGCTTACTTTGTCAGTAAACTTTTCATCAACAAGTCCATATTCACCAATCTCCTAAGATAAGAGTTTGTCGTGCTCAAAATTTCGGTAGATATAAATACTGGTTTTTCAAGGAACGTAGTGGTGTGTTAAACTTATAAAGAGATGTGCTATAAAAATGGTATTAATAACATTATTATGAAATTGGTGAACAATTGTACTGGTCAATTGACCATTGTGCACAGTGTAGAGTGCGTAGAGTGAACCTCAATGAGGACATCCAATCAATTTGTGTAGGTAATACAAGACCACCAATATGGCGACTAATGTTATGCATAATTAATGTGTGCACTGTGTATTGATAATTTGTGTAAGCTTGCTGCTAGGGGTTTTTTATGTTTATGAAACTGAAAGAAAATATCAAATAATACTCAGAATATTGGCGATAAAGAAATATCCAGGCAATTAAGCAATATTTGTTGGTACACGCTAAATTTAGATCTGAAATTTTAAAAGCCTTAAGGTCATGAAATGGAAATTTTTGACTCATCATGAAATTACATGCATCCTGTTATTTCATCTAATCAAATTAAACATTAAACAACAGTAAATTTCGACAAATTCAAACCTGCATGAAGAAAATTTTCACCTTTTTGCACTGCATTATGAGATTACTAGAGTTTGGTTGGATGTGTTAAGTTGTTTTAACATCATTTTACATCTTTCTTTTTAAGACGTATTTTAATGTCATTTTACAATTCTCTGTAATCTTTAAAATTATCATTGTAAATTGTTCAGTATTGATGTACTTAAAATCATCAACAACAAAATGTAAAGTTGCCGGGGGCAAAAGTAACGGCACATTGAACATGTTGAATGCCGTTTAAATGGTAATTAAATTTAACCCCCGTCCCAGTTCTGATGTACGGGGGGGGGGGGGGGATGACCTGTACAAATATACCCGCACTTTTTGAAAAAAAATGGTAATTTGCAATCATTATATATGTATTTTCCATCTCAAATAAACAATAATTCCATGTAATATTAATAGATTAAATGGAATTTCAGTACAAACTAAGACATTTTCAGGCTCGTATTATCAAATTTTTGTGGCGCGCTCTGCGCGCCCAACTATATTTCAACATTAAAGTAGTCAAACAGGCAATAATGTATATATATATATATATATATATATATATATATACATATATGCCTATAGAGGCGCTTAGCGCCTTCGGCGCTTGCGTTTGCCAGAATGATAACTTCTCACCCTTTGGACCCCCCCCCCCTTTTTTTAAAACCTGGATCCGCCCTTGTCATATGAATTTCATGGTCCAGTTAAGCGATCACCGGTCAGAACCGCCCAATCTCACAATCATTATAACGTTCAGGGTTGCCATTTGGCCTTTTTTCCTAAAATTTAGTTTGGCCGTTAAAAAAAATATTTCACGGCCAAATTAATTTGGCCGTATTCTGGCCGTAAAACAGAAATCTTGGCCGTGAATCTTTATTTCTGGCCTTTTTCATAATCAGATAGGAAATGTAACCATAAAATCACTTGAAATACGTAAAAATGCAATAGGATGTGCATGCGCACGTCTGCTACGGCGTGTGTTATGCATGAATTAAGCCCTGGGGAGCGTTTCATGAAAGGACTTGTCGGATTTTTTAATCCGATAACTGTTATAAGCTACTGAAATCCTTGCATCTGATTGGCTGAGAGCAAACTTGTCGGATAAAATATCCGGCAAGTCCTTTCATGAAACACTCCCTTAGCCTAGTCTACACACTAGTCTGTGCTGCAGGCCGGGGGCACTGTCGATTAAAAGCATGCGTATACATACTAGTATTCGCATGACCACATCTTATTAGACTCAAATACAGAAACTTGCACGTTGTCGCTCAATAGACATGTCAAACTATTTAAGCAGGCTTTATTGTAAACCTAGGGGAGTGCATGAGACAGTTAATTTGTGTATAGGGGTATACCTAATTTCATTTCTAAATAGATATAATTTGGCCGTGAAATTTGGCCGAATTTGGCCGTAAAATATGTTGAGTTTGGCCGTGAAGACTAGCCACGATCTGGCAACCCTGATAACGTTACGCGTATGGGACAAAATCGTGCCTAAGTCGCTTACTACTGCGATAACTTTGCTCCTCAACAAAAAATCCTAAGTGCGCAACTAGATATAAAATCCCCAGTATTTTCTCAATCTAATGATATATTTTTTCATTCATTTCGAGAAAAAAAATCCATGTCATTTTTCACATGTCTAAGAGCTAGTTTGCTCGATGTCAACCCATTATGTGTGTAATATGTATGTAAAATTCTCTTGTTTTTCTCACCTCCGTGTGGCTCCGTGCTTTCAACCCAATGTTATTTGAAAATGTGTGTCAGCTAAAATTTTTGCACACCCGCCAAATTAAAGCTTTTCACTTCAGCTTTTTACTGATATAAGGGTTATTTGGTTTGGTTGAAAATTTTCCATGTCATTTTCCTTGTCATATCAGACTTTAAATACCAAAATCATCAATTTTACAGAGCTAAAACCCGGGCCGCGTCGTGCCGGTGGCGCGGCATATGGCAAACACACACAGCATGCAGTCACTACGTATCATACTGACTGCATGCTCTGTGTGTGTGTGTGTGTGTGTGCCGTACAGCGTGCAGTCACCAGTACGTATCATACTCAATTCGGCAAGAAGAATTGCCGTGTTTGAAAAGTGAGTTTGTCGGGTTTTCTGTATAAACTTGTGAAGTAAGTTGCACGACAAGCTTTTTATTTACCGTACGTTCTTAAAGTGTATTTTGATACGGAAAATATGCCTGGAAATTGAATAATTACAAAGATATTAAAGTGCATCATACTAGGGACGTAAAAGCAACTCATTTGCAAAGCTTAGAGCTCGATCGCCTGATCATGCAGTGCATGCATGCAATATGCGCTGACGACCTATGTGGACAGGAGCATTCAGCCCAGGGGTGCATTGCAGAAATATTCCCTCCCTGTAGCTAGCTCTCTGCAATAGCGCGTCAATGAGGCTCGGGCTGCGCGCAAATTTAAAAAAAAAAAAAAGTTCCGCGTCCCCTCTCTGTGAATAGAGTAGTCCTACAAGAAGCCAGACCAGTCGACCAATCCTGAACGACCACTGCGCACTGCATGCCAGCGCGTGTATTATGTCCCAAATTACACCGCACAGCTGATCGCTTCAAGAATTAATGTGTCAAATTGAGTGGACAAATCGGGGTAAACAAATTCATATGTAACAGTCAATGGGCAAACTGGAAGTTGTCCCACAAAGTTAAAGCGTCCTGAGTTAGATGATGACTCCTCAATTACGTTACTGAAGCAAATTAGCTGCGCTAGCTAGCTACGCACTGTATTTTTATGTGCACAAATAATTCCTGAACGCGGAAGCGATATTGATAATATCGCGAGATATCGAGCGTGCGTTATCAATTTTTGATGGGAACTGTTTTGCACGGTGGGAGAGAATAATGCACGGTCACGTGATGTCATTTTACCAGTAACATTGCCTATATATTCTTGAACCCGTTTTATAAATCTCATTATACAACACATACGTAGATCCTTGACACCTGATTGGATGAATGTGGGTCACATGATATTCAGAAGAAACAGCTGTTGCACGCTGACACAAAACCAGCCGTGCAATAGTGCATCTATTGCACGCTCAAAACCAACCGTGCAATAGAACCCAGGGCACGTACTTAACTGCATGCGCGTACGTACCCTTTGCTCTGCCAGCGCATACATGCATATAAATGCGCATCATATCACTGCATGCATCGCACAGTTTCGCTTGGCTAGCCTTATAACCTTTGCGTATTCCGTTGTAGGGTCTACATTAATTGTAAACGAGGACTGTATTTTTTACAAATTTCGGAATATTACTAAGTTTTGAACAGTGAACTTTTACACAAACTAGAAGTTTCTGATTCGTGACTAGTGACTAAGATATTAATGGATTTCCATCTGGAATTTGCAATGTGGAACTAACTTACATGTAGATCTAGACCTTATTAAATATTGGAACACCGGGAAAGCCTTCTATTGACGTGTACGAAAGGTAAGCAAAATAAGACCTCGTCCAGACCTTCATGTAGGCCTAACGTTAGATCTATCTTGGTTTCATTAGTCCATTGATTTAGTCTTATTCCTATCGTATATCGTGTGTTGTAACAAATATTCAATGTTTTCATTCGTGCGGTCGGTTCGAATATTACATTCGGTGCAAGTTGAACCGTGTAAGCAAAATAAGACCTCGTCCAGACCTAGGCCTATCTCGGTTTCATTTAGTCCATATAGTCCGGTTTCTATCGTATATCGTGTGTTGTATAAAACAAATATTCAATGTTTTCATTCGTGCGACGGTTCGAATATTACATTCGGGGCAAGTTGAACCGTTCAATTCAACTCCGCTTCGCGTCGTTGAATAGAACGGTTCAACTTGCACGCTCATGCAATATTCGGAACCATCGCACTCATAAACATTGAACATTTGTATAATATCTCATGGTTTGGGGTGCGCGTGACGCGTAAAAAAGTGAAATAATCAAAGGTTAAGACAATGGGTGTATGCGCGCAGCTCTTGCAAGATGCCTGGGTAAGGACAAAAATGATTTTCTCCCTGTGTTTTATGTCGAAGTCCATACAAAAACATAAGGACATGTAATGGTGAAAATTGAGGAACTAGGTATCATACCTATAATAATAATATTGAAAGGCTTTTCTTTCGTGGGACACAAGGATATATCGTACTCGCTTTGAAAATATTTCACTCGTCGTGCCGACTCGTGAAATATGCTCATAGCTCGTGCGATATATCCTTGTATCCCACTCAAGGCCATTCAATATTATATAAATATGCTCTCATATTGCACGCGTAAATAAAGCAGACTAAAATACGCGTTTTTAATGTGCGGCTAAAATGCCTTATATAGATAATAACTATATATTATTACCTATATGGGGTAGTTTTACGATGCATTTTTAATTCATATTTTGCGTGGTCCGCAAACGACCTAGTTCTGAGCGGTCATCATTCCCTGATATTTTCCCTCTTCCGGGTTTCACCATTCACTTTGGCCGGAATTCACAAAGGAGGTTTAAATTTAAACCATGGATTATTTAAATTTTGTGGTATAAGTACGCTTGATTTAGCGCATGCACTTAGAAAGGTCCAATGATCCCTGGTAATGAACGCGTGTGCTTGGCAAAATGCGCTAATTTTACGCTTGTTGCTATGGTTTCGACCATGGACTAACGCAGGTTTAAGCAAATTAATTTACCTGAACCTGCGTTTTTGTGAGGCAACATAAAAAGGCCGTTTTCAAACAAAATTGGCCAGAATTCTACATATGAGATGATTACATTTTTATGCTCAGCAGCTTCTTTTCTTCTTCAATATTCATATTCCTTTTTAACTGAATTAAATTGTTAAAAAGTGAAAAAGATATAAGTATTTCTAAAAGTTGAAATTCACGTTTTTCATGATTAATGTACAGGGTTCTATGGAGGGAATCGCAGAGGGAAAGTGATACGCGCGCGCGCATGATTGAGAATGCAACACACTTTTTGGTATGAAGCGCTTATTCACTTTTTTACGGGTCACGCGCACCCCCAACCATGAGATATGGATATATATATATATATATATATATATATATATATATATATATATATATATATTGCACGGTCATCCGGGTACTTTTACACAAACCATGAGATATTGTTTTAAAATTGCACGGTCATCCGGGTACTCTTGCGCAAACCATGAGATACGCCAATTTTTCTGGTCGCCTGAAAACGCTTCATACAAATAATAATTAACAATATTGCATATATTACATATATTGCTACTCTTCTCCTTTATTGTAACAGGGTCTATTTCTGACTTCCATTTGAATAAGAGTACAAGAGCTGGAGAAGAAGAGGAACTAAACTGCACACTACCAGCAACGTCACAGGCGTTGGAAAATGTCACTTGGAAAAAAGAAACACGGGAACTCTTCGCGTGCTTTAAAACTAATTGTACGAAAGGATTTGAAAACCGTGAATTAATGATTGTTACATCTAAGTTTTCGAGCACTTTGAAGATATCAAACGTGTCACTTGATGACCAAGGCAGATACACATGTACAATACTTACTTCTCTCGACGCTAAATTATGCAACATAACACTTACAACTTATGGTTAGTATTTACTTCGAAAACTGCATATTTTACTAAAAGTTTCAGAACTGCAATAGGCCTTCGACTGAATTTTTTTAAAAAGGGGAGGGGGGAGGATGTGAAGCAAACATTAATGTAAGACATTTCTTTTTAAAAGCATCTTGGTTTACTCTTAATGATGTTCACTCTGAGAACAATTTAGTAATGATGTACATCTTTACCTTCTCCAGCTTCGTCGTTATTTTAACGGTGATATCAATTTCTTGGACAAAATTAGTCATAAATGAAGTTTCAAGAGTTAAATTTCGACGTATAGATCTTTAATTAATATTTAATTAATGAATATTTAAAGTAAATACAACGCAAAGAGCGATTAAAATGTATAAATATTTTCCTGTTTGTCAAATATCGATTTATGATATGCTTTCACACGTAGTCCCACCTGAGAGGCTAATAATTTTGGACTATGACACCAATGAAATCATAAATAAATCTCTCAAAGTCATCAAAGGGACTTCTCGGACAATACGATGTCAAACCAGTACATCAGTCAAACCTACAGTCAATCTCGAGTGGATCGTTCCTCACGGGTTACAGGTCGTCCGGGACACTGACGATGAAGTCCAGGATGAGCATGATATACGTCTTGTTATTCCATCGACCATATTATCATTCATCTCAACAAGCGATGACCATGGGAAAAACATAACCTGTACATCTAAGGCGGATAATGACGCTGAACCATTACAGACATCAGTTTACATTGAAACAGAGGGTTCGTATATATATCTATTGCGCTATTTCTCTTTCTTTTGAATGATTTGTTTAATACTTTTGTATTATGCATGGGTTAAGTTAAATTTTCATGTGTGTTTGTGAGGAGCCCTCTAATGTACATTGTAGGTCTACAACCATGCTGTAATCACTGAATACTGTATCCCCTGGGTAAGGAAGACAATTTTTAAATAAATGAAATAGACGAATATGAAACTTGAATAATAGCTTTCTCACATAATTACCGGCAACAACAACAACTGAAAAGCTAAAAAAAATCATCACCTCTTCGACATTTCTGCATACTTTGGCATGCCAATCATGTAATCATGCATTGCTCGTTTCAACTTTTTTTTTAAAACTATACAAATCTTTAACTTTGGAGCCTATAACTTACCAGCGTAGCTTTCAACTTAGGCTCCTCCATATATCACTGTTCGTTAAGCTCAGTCTTTTCAGTTGATACTACATGCAAACAATTAGATATGAGGTACTCGCCTTCTGTTATAGTCACTGACAAAAAAAAAAATGTATGTATGTTTGTACCATCTATTTTGGGAAAACACTGTAAAATGAGAAAATGTGAAATATGAAACAATAAACGGAAACTAAAATTGAAACTGAGACAATCTTGATACAAATTTTGAACAAAAGAGCATGATTTTTTTTTTTATAATGCACCTAAAAAGAAAACAGAATATGAGGATAAGTTTAACACCTGAAATGACGTTTTGACAAAACGGTTTATTCATGTTATCCATTTGTATTTTTATTATCCTGTCGCTCCTAAAATTCAGGTACTTCCTCTTCAACATCCACCGCGTCTACAGAAATGGCTCCACAACACAACGTCATAACTCGCACGGAACCTACGGATTCATCAACCTCAGCTTCGGACATAGACAATGGTTTGTATGATTTCTCTCTTTATAAAACTAATCGCTGTCATTTTCAAATTGGAACCATCAGTAACCCTTGACTGAAATTATTGTAAAAACTATGCAAAGTGTATATTAAAGACAAAAATGTATACTTAAGTGACTAGTTTTGTTATTATTTTTTGTATCCGTGGATACACCTTTACTGGGAGAATACTATTCCATTTTCAAGAATGCTAGTGTGTTTAAGAAATAAGATTTTAATGTTATTTTCCGATGTATCGATGCCATCTAAAAACATTTGATGTTATTGATGATTTGCATAACAATAGATATTCCACATAACATTGTTTTAAAATCTAAAATCACAATTTCTTGCAAGGTTGCATTCACGTAACGAATCTGGAAATAATAAATTTCCACTGGGTATACTGTATTCAAAGGTAAATACAGGTTTAGTTGGTTGAGCAGAAAACTCCAACGTTCTAGTTGTCCTTCAGGTAACATAAATTAAATGGATACATTCATAAATGTTACATCATCTTATACAACCAAAGAAAGCACATCTTCGTTGTAACCAATACTTTATTCAACAAATTCTGAAGTTGCAGTGTGATGTTTTGGGACTACAAGAAATCCTTTCCAGCATGCCCTTTCGAATTTGGCCTATCGGACAATACTATGTCAAACCAGTGCATCGGTCAAGCCTACTGTTTGCCTGGATTAACTAGTTACATTAACTTTGTAAAAAACAACATGTACATTTTGATTATTATTATATTTGTCCTTTTTTCTTTCTATATTTTCATGTATGATACAGTTGACAATTTTGGAGATACATCTAAAAAACCGTTCTGAGTAGAAAAATATCAAGTATGAACTTTTTTTGTGATGATCCCCCCCCCCCCTCGTGAATCCCAGTCTGGAATATCTTAGTAAACATATAGTACAGTCAATAAGAAAATTCCCCCAACCGTCACCGAGCTGCAATTTTTTTAAAACCAAACAAAGCTCTTCAAAAACTTATTTTTCTTGGTTATCAGAAAATTCTCAAACTTGTGCCCCTCTCTCCAAGAGTATCCTTGCTCCTCCACTGTTTGACTTGAAATGGCCTGAGCATATGCTGTTATTATTGTTATTATTATTATTATTATCATCATTATCATAATCATTATTATTGTTATTATTACTTTTTTATTGTTATATTATTGCTATTGTTATTATTATTATTACTATCATCATTATCATCATTACAACTTTCATCAGTATCAATATTGTTTATGTGTAAAGTAAAATCGATGAAATTAATGAAAATTATAGACAATGCGTACTAATATGGCCTTACTGCTATGCGGGTTATGTTGACACTTTTTACCCCTTATAATGACTTTAATAATCGTCTAATGAGCATAGGACATAGAGAGAGGATTTAGTAAATTGTAATAAAGATATGCAAGTTTCTGTCTTTTTAATTCGCGTTTAGGTGCGGTGAAACTTGTAAAGCATTAATCTATTTTCATGTACACAAGCTGATGTTCTCTTTTAAGATAGGAGTCAAACGTTTGATTCTTCATTTGTTATTCCTTCTATCTTTTTTTAACATACTCTGTAAAAAAAAATATATATATAACTATAA
This sequence comes from Heliocidaris tuberculata, assembly GCA_025618425.1. NCBI lineage: Eukaryota > Metazoa > Echinodermata > Echinoidea > Camarodonta > Echinometridae > Heliocidaris > Heliocidaris tuberculata. The sequence goes on from CM046833.1 coordinate 1,296,836, forward strand.
ATCTACAGGTTTTTAGGCCTTGAAATTACAAGTTATTGCCTTTATTTCAATTTTATAGTCTTTCCCTGTAAAACAACAGCAAGTTTGTTGGTTTACCGGAAATCAGTTTATTTTTACATAATTTTATTGTAAATTTACTTAATTTTAATGTAAATTTACATAATTTTATTGTAAATTTACATAATTTCATTGTAAATTTACATAATTTTATTGTAAATATATGTTGATTTCTGGTAAAGGAAACTGTGAAAAAACACAATTTTTTTTTACAGTGTACCATTCAATAACAGAATCAGACGTAACATTCATGCAGTAATGTCTTTGTGTTCATGTAGAGGTTACCCGGCAGATTTGGCTTTATTCCGCTGGAGTTGGTTTGTTCATAGCACTCGCTGTGATTATTATTAAGCTCATCGCACTACGAAAGACGAATGAGCAAAATAGTAAGTTAACTCACTGGTTGACCTACTCATGTATTTCTTGTGTACGGAGGGGAAATGTAGATTCCTTCTGGGTTCTTATTTTTATTGAATGAGTAAAATGTTCAAGTCAAGCTTATATAATTTCGCATCATCGTTTACATGCTTCTGTTCATCGTTAAATAGCGAGGCGATAATTTATCACAAGCAGAACATTCTGTGAAATCATTACGTGTGATAAATATTCACAGCTTGATTGAACCATTTGTAATACATATATATAACCTCAATATATACGCATTTTTAGTTACATGTGAGTGATAAGAGCGCTTTACGTGTGTATTACTACCCCAGTCATTGGATTCAATATTGTTCATGATATCTTTGCATTTTTGGACACAGGCAAGAATACATCTACGCCTTTGATGGTTATCCCTAGAGACCAGTTAGATGAAAACGAGCCGCCTGCTACTCTCCGTGCCCAAAGTGCGATGACGGAATATAGACCTATGCTAGTACACACACTTGCTCCTGGAGCCCCGACGCTGTCCATTGTTCCTCTTTCCAGTGAGGCTTTGGTAGAACCTCTCTCAACTGGAGCAATTGTGAAAGCTTAGGAGCGTCTAGGGGATCCCACTCTAAACTTAAGACTCTTAAGACCAGAAAGGTAAATTGATACTCATGTGTCGAAAACCATTTGAATTAGCGATGTGTTGAAGAATGCATGTTGCTATATATTTTGTTGCAGTAACAAATGCATCCGATGAAGTTATGAAACATGATAATTCATTTCCTAATATGACTGGCTTATCATAGTCAATCAACAACTGCATTTCAAATACGAGGAGAGTCACAAGTGAAATCCATTAAAAAGCACATTTTTTTTGGGGGGGGGGTACAATTAATTTATGATTATTAGTTGTATTTTTTTATAACGGTTTTCAGGGAAAAGGCAACATTTATAGAGCTTTAATTTATTGGATAAAAAAAAACGTATATTGATATTTGTCTGCTTATATTTTTTTTTTCATTTTCCAGCAAGGACCACTCGACCCGACAGTTGTCTACGCTACCGTCGAAAAAAGGAATAAAACAAGACGAAATATCCCTAAAAGTGGAAAGGTCTGGACACTTTTATCACGTCAACTTCCTTTATAAAAAATCAATCAGCCAACGTGAGAAAATGATGACACTTCCCTTTAATCTAAGAAATCACAAATAATGGGATGGGGGATAATGCAAACTTGTAATAGATGAAGGACTATGCTGGACGTTATTTCTCTAGTTCACGTACTTGAGAAGATCCTTGAAACAGTTTTACCAACTCTCAATGATTCACAGAAGAAAATACAATAAGCTGTTGTCTAAGCAATACTTTCATAATCGTTATGGAAATGTAGATATTAATCATAGCCCGTACTTCTCTTTCAGGAAGACTTGCTGGACAAATCTGCACAATACGCGACAGTCAACAAGAAGCGTGATACCCCCCGAAGCCAAAGTAGTAACCAGGTGCTGTGGACACTATTCTCTTTCCTCTTTATTCTCCTCCATAAAACACACACACACACACACACCCCACACACACTAGGTCTAATTTTACTACTGTCCAAAAGATGTTACAGTAATAGTTACTTAGAAATTACGCCATTTCTTTTGTGAACGTACATCTTTAACTTCGCAATGTTAAAGATGTAAGTTGATAAATATTCCTAACTTCCTATCTGTATAGTTCTTGTTTACTCTGTGATTACAGAGAAACGTGGTCGAGAAGAAAGGGGGAACTACCGATGATTTTGATAAAATTGATAGATATTCACTTTCGTTTTAAACAAAAAATATAATTATGCAAATCGATTGTTGTAATGAAATGTATGCTGTGTATGTGTGAGTGTGTGTGGATGAAGGTGTGTGGGAGTATGTTTTGGGTGTGGGGGGGGGGGGGGGTCAGTGGGATAATAGATCTTTTTTTTTCTCTCTCTCTCAATGTCCACTCTTTGATCATATGCTTTCTTAACAGGTATGAAAAAAAAATTCCTTGTACTTTCGCAATTTATGTTTAAGTCAAAGTATCAATTTACAGTGCATTCAGTTTTTTTTCTGAAGAATATGTATAATTTTGTCATTGTAATTTGTACAATATGATTTCTGATCTAAGAGAAAAATGTACACTGCATTTAGTTTTTGTTATGAAGAATATGTTTAATTTTGTCATTTATGATTTGTACAATATGTTCTTGATTTGAGAGAAAATAAAAATATCATTACAAAAAAAAAAAGAAATCAAACTATACCTATTGTGCAGGATTATACAGGTAATATAGACCACTTTAAATCATTGCTCCCTCATTATTTGAAGAAAAATATACTTTTGAACTTTGAAGATTTTCCTTTTATTCCAAAGTTGCAATTCATATAAAAATAAATTCTCTGGATTTACTCATTTTTTCTTGAGAACTTGACTCACCTGATATGTTTATACAACATTGATTTTTAGATGCTCCATATCGATATGGGCTATCAGTTTATCAACCAAGCTAAAACTGACGACGGAGTTCCGCATGTACATAAAGCTACAACCTCTGGAATGGTAAAGTATTCATTTAAAATAATATGTATATGAGCCAACAAGAACAAACAGAGTATTGATAACATACACTTTCACAATAACACAAGGAATGTCGGTTATAACTGCAGGTCAATTCAGAAAAAAAAAATAAATAAAAAATGTTGTTACATACTGCAAATTTTTAGTTTTTTGTAACTATGAGAATTGTCAAAAATAGTATTGACTATTTTTATTATCAAAGTATAACGGCTGTTATTATTATCTTTGCCATCTCTATGTCATAATTTTGTAAAACTTTCATGTAGCGTTATATATCTCTTGTTCCTTTTCTGTAAGGTTGAATATGCCGTGGTAACCAAAACTAAGGACAGGAGAGAAGAAGACCGAACACAAGTACCACACTCTAAGGTAATGCACTGTTAGTCAAGCTATCACGACTGGCCAAAGATGCACCCACCCCCCCCCCCCCCATCTCTCTCTCTCTCTCTCTCCATACTTATACATGTATATATAATTATACAAGCAGCTAAATTGGTATCTACCTTTTTTTTCCTTTGCTTCATGCTGACATTCCCTTTTATCTAAAAAAAAAAAAAATAATAGTGAAACAAGTTGACACATGACCTTGTCGTGATATGCTCATGGTCATAGTGGTCGTCGAAGAGCTAGCCTGACGTTTCTATGCATCGTAGAAAGTTGTAAGAATATATCAAGGAAGCTGGCGCAACAACTAAATCAGTGTGGCAGAGAAAGAGCAGGGAAATGTAATGAATGTAAATGAATTTCCCGGAAAGAGCGACCGAGAAGGAGCGTTAGAGAGAGAGAGAGAGAGAGAGAGAAAGAGCCGGGAAGGGCAATGAAGGCCATTTTTGTCTGTACTTCGGAACTATTCATGTCTTTCTCCCGTCATTTTCTGTCTGTTTTTACTACGTGAAATATATATATATATATATATATATATATATATATATATATATATATACAGGGTGTTTCTTTAAAAAGGGAACCCAACTTTCTCCAGCAACATTTCGTCAGATAAACATGCCTTGATTTATTGTAATACAACATTAAAAGAGGAATTTTATCCCCTTTTATATGCTACCACATTATTTTGTGATGATAGAGTCCGGACTCATTGGATTAAAACAAATTTCAAACCAGCAATGTAAAAAAATGATTTGCGCACTCGAGTGGGGGGGGGGGGGGGGGGGGAATCCCGATAGTCCGCGGGGCCGATAGACCGCGGGCCTATAGACCGCGGGACCGATATACCGCGGGGCCGATAGACCGCGACGTCTCAATGTACACGCCCATTACCAGTAATTCCGCACATTCGCTCAAATCACTATATACCTCTTGGAATCGAAAGCACTAACAGCAAAACTTAAAAAAAAAAATTAAAAGAGAAATGGGAGGTGGATCGTCACCCCCTCCTGGCTGCGCTCATTAACTTTTTGATTTTCAATGGATTATGCAATAAGTGACTTCAAGTCTGTGTTTTTATTTGAAATAAAAGAAACTAACGCTAATAAACAGGACGTGCAATTTGAAACTTTTCATTGAAACTCAAAGTTTTATTAAACAACATCTTTGAAAATTAAGAACAAGGACAGTATTATTTAAATTATTAGAAGAAAAGAATATGCTAGTGTTATCGGCAAACTGATGAAAAGTTACTGATCAAAAATATAAGTTCAGTTTTATTTATTTTCATACGGAAGAAAACATAGGGCCTAGTATAGGCCTACATAATTATAACACTCCAAGATTGAACAAACAATAGCCATGATAGCGAAATACAGCATTATGGGCAAGGTGACGTGGAAGCAGACAAAATCAAAGAGGGAAATATGAAAGAAATCTTTTTTAAAAGACTAACTTGTAATTCATATGTTCCCTTTAAATGACACATACATAATAGCATAATTTGTTGATAATATCAATATATAAAAAAGGGGAAATGAAATTGAAAAATTGATTAAGATCCCGGGGGGGGGGGGGGATCTTCCATTGAGACCCGTCCAGCATCCTCGAACTTTACCCTCTAAAAAGTACCCTAAACGAGGATTCAGATTTTGTGATTTTGATACCCTAAACAGGGATATTTTTTCATTCTTGATTTTGATACCCTAAACACGGAGAGAAATAATTAACGGCTTGTTTTTACACCCTTAACAGGGCGAGCATATACGACCGAAATTCTCAAATTCTGAATAAATTGTACCCTTTCCGCGGATTGGCTGTGTTAAATTTCATACCCTTTTTCCCTGCATTTGGTCAGATGTGTGATTTTGATACCCTTTTATATGAAAAGGATATCATGAGATATGAAAGCAACTTTGATAAGTTTAAAATCTCCCTTAAAAGATATCTGTTTAATACTTAGAGTATGAACTCGGTGTCCAACATTACATTGTATGCACCTTCTTATTTCTAAGTTATTTCGTTCTTACTTTATAAAGCGCATAGGGACATGCAGTGTTGCTATGTGTAATGCGCTATAAAAGAACCAAGTATTATTATTATTTTTTTTTTATTATATATTTTTCGTTTTCGACACCCTAAACGCGGATCCGCGCCCGACCCTGAAAAACTACCCTTTTTCCTCATTTTCAGGTTCGCAGATGCTGTACGGATTTCAATGGAAGATAACCCCCCCCCCCCCCCCCCCCGGATTAAGATACATGAATTATTTGAGTCATTATGCTTTTAAGACGTGATGTGAACATGCGTTGCATTTCAGACACCGCGGTCTATCGGCCCCGCGGTCTATCGGACCCGCGGACTATCGGGCGTAGACCGAGAGTGGGATCTATTCATCTGCACAATGAATAGCCATTCATTGAATCTCACTTTGCTTTCTCGAGCACACAATTTCTTGGACGTACAGAGAAGGCCGTCATTTGGAACGACATTGAGGCTAATTTTGGACTCGTTTCTAATTCAAGGTTGCATATATGTTGAAATATGAATAAGGAAACATCTGGAAATATCACTTATTTTTGCTATGCGTCTTTATCATTTGTTTTTTTTTATTTGCATTGTACCTAATGGCATTACACTTTGCATTACTTCTGCGCAAACTAATTTTAACATCACCCACTTTAAACCATTCAAATGTATTCCTGCATGACAATATCATTACATATTTGGTATCATATGAAAGAGAATAAATTGAACTTTGACATGAATAATAAGAATCAACCCAGAAATATTTATTTTTCTACTAATTGATGGGAAAAATTGAGTTTCCTTTTTTTAAGAAACCACTGTACATGTTCTTTTTGGATTTTGTTTATAACAATTACAATTCTAAAGAGATAAAGATAATTTGCCTATATTTCCACCCTTTTCACTGCTGGCTCCATTCCACAGGTACCCAACAAACCTGGAATAGAATACGCAGAAATTGACTTTAAATCATAGAAGAATCGACAGGATCAAAAACCTAGGAGAATCTGAGCTTCGAAAAAATAATGATGAAAATTCAAGAAGTGCGTAATTAGTTATGTTTTTTTTTTTTTTATTTCGTTTATATTTCTTTTTTTTTTTTTGTAGGGGAGGGTTTGTGTCTATAACGTTAATAATTGTTTAACTATGGATAATTTATTGCATGTTCGTGGAGTTGCGCGTTTTAAAGAGGGTGACAGATTGGTGGTTTTGTGTACGTGTGCGTGTGTGTTTGTTTATTTATTCCTTTGTATCGTATAGAGCTATGGTTGTTGTGTGAGCGATTATTATTGTCTCTTTGGCTGAAATAATAAAAGCCAAGTATTAACTGACAATCAGTTTACTTAATTCTTAAATATTTTGTATATGTTCACTTATCTCTTTGTTTGCTGGTCCATGATTCAGTTGCCGAGTCATATAATGATTACATTTTGAAGTAATTCCGGAATGGTATGCAAATACATTACCAAACTCTTTTCTTTTTCGTGATAAAAAAGATTAACGGAGAAATTATTACTTCATCGAACCACTTCATGTATGTTTTAAACCTTTATTTTACATTATATGAATATTGTCGCATACACTACAGTCTTGATATGAATTATAAATTGTAGATATCTGCACTAAATTTTCACTGAAACATTATGTTAAAATAGGAAAAGCTCACTTCCATCTTTATCGTTAGGCAATAATTTGGTTAAAGACCGAAATAGTCAATATACATGTAACCAGAGACTTATACATGATATGTAATTGAACTTCACATTGTGGGTAGATGTAAATATTCCAGAATAATTTCATCACAGCTGTGTGTTCGCCTGTTCGGGGCACAATGTACTGTAAAAGTGCCCTTTTACTATGAAGTAACTCGTGTATTTTGTGTGAGCAAGGGTGTGCTTATGTATATTAATTTCCCTCAATGTATCTGAGATATGACCTTTTATATCATCAATGAAATTATAAAATGTTTCATGTAAAGAAAACCATAACAGGTTAACATAGCACACTTTCAACTATCACCCATGACATGATGTCAGTTATAAAAGAGAAACAAGAAATGACGATTAAGATTTCTTTGCAACATCGTAAAGACAAAGCCTTGACACAAATGACAGAATGGGATGTGTACATAGACAGGAGTTTCTTTAGAACTTCCTATCATAAAAAGCTTTGAATATATGCATAAAGAAATGTATTATAGTCCCCTAAAATAAGAAAAAAAAATCAATTTCAGTATCTTACTTTACATTCCTAATAGTCCTTGTGTAATTTCAATTTAAACGTAGGTTATGTGAAAATTATTATCATTTAATCAATAAAAAACTGAAACATAAAGTATAAAATGTCTTTATCAATTACCACATAAGAAGTTTTACTTCAAAACGTCGTATAATGGAGGAAAAAACTTAGTAGAAAATAAAAGTAATTGTTAATGTATAGATGTATCCCAAATATTGCGTACTAAGGATATTGATGCCCATCTAGTGATGTCCTAGTACACTGAACAATACTCATCCTTGCAGTTATAGTTGCACTTAATATAAATATAATTTATCGGAAATCATGATATAGAGCATTAAGACCCAGCTATGAGTCTGATGGTCTATTGGAATGAGTAATCATTACAAGGCAAACAGTTTAATTAAACACTACATGAAATTAATCAGATACATAGCTTAAAGATGCAGTGAATATAGACCGTATTTTTTTCTTTATTTTGTCTATATTGGTTTCAAGGATATCTGAGAACGGTGATCACACTTAAAATTCGGTATCAGTTTTGGTCACCTCCATCTCTCAATTATAACCCCGATTGATATAAGTGGTGTCATGTGGGAAAGGGAAGAAAGAATATATTAAAGGGGTATTTATATGTTAAAGACAAGTTTCACTTCTGGTAATGCCTGATAATAATTTGTGAACTTTCTCACTTTTGATAATTTAAAAGACAAATCATGTGGTATCCTGTGCTACACGTTTGGCTTATCCTAAATGATAACGAATTGAAAACAATGGTGGACACTACTTTTATAAAATTAACTTAATCTTCATTTTTCTATTGTTGGGCAATTTTGGTCCTGAATACAAGAGGTAGGATTTAATAGAGGATATGGTTTGTCTCCACCATTCATCATAAAACTTGCCATGGAGTCAAAATCAATGTTTTGGTTTAATTAATGAGTCATAATATGTCACAAAACATCCGATATTTAGGGAGCATAATATGTTCCTTTTAATTTTGTCATTTTTGTCTTCATATTTCTGTACATTTCTAGTTGGCTGAACATGTACAAATTCATTTGAACAAAGGAGTGTCTATAATATTATCTATTTTCTTAAATATTACCCCAAAAATGGTTGATATATGTTTTTACCTATGAAAAAAGGTAATGTTGGTTTACAAATGTAATGTAAGATGCGTTCGCCTACACGAAGTACACAAAATATATCAGTTTTTTAATAATTATCAGGAGAACATTCTTCTCACGTTTTTCAAAAGTAACCTTATCAGTAAGACGTGTCTTCTTCCTTCTACAAAGATGAATCATCAAGAAAAGATAATGGTATAAGTGATGAAGTAAACTTACCACGAGTATGTAGAAATATGACATCATGCATTTTACTCTCATTTGTATTTTGTAATTTGTGGAAGGTAAAAATGTTGTTAAATCAAACCAGATCAACTTTAAGAAAATTTGAATTATATCAGAAACCGAAAAAATATGGAGTTGGTGATGTGAAAAATTGCAAAGGTATTTTTTGTAACATTCAAGTCAGTGTTGGTTCCCTCGTTTCATTAATAAAAGCTTTACCTTTTTATTTTATTTTCATTTTTTTTTTTATTATTGTACTTGTTTCAGATAACAATAGTCATTAGAGAGAGAGATAGGGAGATATGAGAAGAGAAAAGGAAAAAGAAAGAGAGAGAGAGAGAGAGAAAGAGGGGTAGAGAAAAAATGTTTAAGATTTGTGTAACGATTGAAGGTTTACTATCATTACTATGACTTTTTTCCCATTTTTTTGTGTTTTGTTTTTGTTTTTTTGTTAAAGATTAAGCAAATTTTCTACACAGTGCCATTTTTCTGTCCTTTAGAGTGGGTAAATTGCATATTGTACATGCATTCGAATATGTAACGAAATCATATCCTAAAATAATTTTGCAAACTCCACGTTGTATTATTTCGATGTTATTCTTTTGCTAAGACGTAAGACTGCTATGAAACTCTGGAGCACAATATTGCAATATTAGTCGTATGTATCCTGTATATACATCTTTCAAAGGTAAACTGAATTTCTTACGTTTCCTTATCATCTACATTTATCTGTTGCCCCATTTCACAAGATCATCGACATATAAATTCCATTTTAAATCTGATTGTACAAAGACTCTAAAAATGTTAACACCCTGTAGGCCTACATTACACAACATAGAGTATTTACGAAAATAAATTCTGACCGAGGAGGATTTCCATGAATGTAACCTGCAGACTAAGACACTTTGAAGGATTTAGTGACATATTGTTTGAATGTACCCAATATTCCAGCGAATTAAGCATAGGTTGTAATTCCAGAACGTCCAGTACTTTACGACAGTGCACCAACGAAAGGTCATCAACGTATTTGAAATGAGGTATAGGCAGATAAAAGGGGCATTCCCAGGTCATTTGGTAAAAAAAAAACCATTAAAAGATTGAAATATTGCATAATGATTTGGTAAAAAGTTATACATTATACATGAGGAGAAGACTTCGTCTATGTCAGAAAACTATCATGTATCTATTACGGCGCAAATATGGTACAATTAGTAAGAACCAATTATTGAGATGACGAGTTAGTTTTAATCACTTATTCTTATTTTGGTATTAAGTGTCATTTCATTCATCTTTGTTAGTGTTATTATTTATTATCATTATTTGTATCATGTATTACTATTATTATTATTATCATTATTATTATCATCATCATCATCATCATTATCATCATTATTATCATCATTATTGTTGTTATTAATATTATCATTATTCAGATTCAGATTTTCAGATTTTAGATTTTATTTTATTACATTTTCATGTTTTCAAAGTAAATAACAACTATTTTGCAATTAACAATATACAAAATGATTGATCACAAAACTAAGTACAGTAACATTTTCGATTATTACAAGCAAAGTAAAGAGCATTACTGTTTGAGTTGTAAGAAGAAAAGGAAAACAAAAATGAAGACTACATAAAATTACATGAAATGAGAATGAGAAGCAGAGCTTGTAGAAGCGCTGGTCCATGGCAAAAGGTAAATCATAAATACAATACATGAAAACTAGACTGGGCAATCATGCTTAACATGCCAGAAAAAAAAAAGGGGGGGGGGGAGAAGTAGACAGATACACGGCTATGGAAAGCAAATAACTCATAAAAATAACACACTTTCTATCGAAGAGAAAGCAATGAAAAATAATGTATAAACAAAAACCTGGAAACAGGAACGATTTAAAGGAGTAAACTTTACAAATTACGGAACTAGAAGGAGAATGTGACAGGTGAGGGTTAGGAAGGGAGGGTGGGATCTGGAAGGTTTTATTTAATTTATAGATTTTTCTACACAAGTAAACAAAAGTCATCGGTGAGGGATCAATGTCCATAGCAATTATTTTCAATTTACTTTTGAGTGTACTCAAACTTATACTGTCTCGTATTCTTAAAAGGAGGGAATTCCAAAATTTAGGAGCAGTAAATGAAAAAAAAAAAAAAGTATTCTGGGTTTATTACCTTCATTATGGAAGGGTATCATCATTGTTGTAATTATTACCAGTTGCAGTATACGAAGTAGCAGCAGCAGTAGTAGAAGTAGTTGTAGCAGTAACACCAGCGCACCCTACTTGCATTTTGATTATTATAAAACTGTTCCACATTATTTGCGATGAAGGAAATCCATATATTCTTAATTCGGTCTGCTGGAATGAAAACTATTCTGATCATTGTGCACTATTCGTTAGCTACCGATGGGGGCGCTGAACCATTTCCAGCAGAGCGCGTTGAAAGAGTTGTGACATGCGCATAATAAGCCTACGCGTACGCGGTCTTTGTTTAAAACATGGCGGATCATGGAGCTCCCAATAGTTCCCTTTCACGTACATTCTCTGTGGGAGGGAACTATTTGAAGCTCCATCAAATGACTGACCAATCAGAAGCGACCTCCCGTGTCACGACTCTCTGTGTGTATAGCTCTGATTTCCAGTAATATGAATATTAAAGTGTACCAACCACCTGAAAAAAAAGAAGAATTTTTATACTGCTAGGAAGTATAAACTTAACCTCAAAGAACTTTATCTGAAATTCTATAGGTCATTAGTTTAGGAGTATGAAGAAAATAAAGGATAATATGAAGGTGCTCGCGCGGAACCGAACCTCCGAGTTGGGTTCCGAACGAGCCCTTAGCTTGGCGAGCGCGCACTTGTGTGTGTGTGTGTGTAATTGGGTTTTTACAGGCGTGTATCAATCAAATATGATTATTTACGTCTGGGGACCGACCTTTAACGTCACCATCCGAAAGACGTGACTCAGTTTCGAACCTGGGTCCGCTGAATCAGTTTTTAACTTCCACTGTTAGCTGGATTACAGGCGCACGCCACAACGCCCAGCGTACCGGTGCGTTGAGTAGTCTACTCACGAGTCGCTTTTATGCTTATAGAGAGATATAATTAAACTTGTAATATCTCTTTATAGAAGTGATATTCGAAGCCCATATTTGGAATATAGTAGAATGACATGGAACCTCTAACATACAGAATAAAATATTTTTTGGTGATTGGCACCCTTTAAATTGGGGCAACCTCGCTAGTCATAAGGACCGCTATTCGTAACGTGTAATTTCCTATACCTGAAGGCCTGCTATTCATAAAGCAACACGAGGGTCACTATTCATAACCTCATAAAGGCCCATTATTCAAAGCGATTGCTATTCATAATACGAGAAGAGGTTCGCTATTCATAATCGAAGAAGAGGTTCGCTATTCATAATCGGAGAAGAGGGTCTCTATTCATAATCGAGGAAGAGGGTCGCTATCCATAATCGAAGAAGGGGGTCGCTATTCATAATCGAAAAAGAGGTTCGCTATTCAAGTGGGGTGGAGGATCACTATGCCGCTCCCTTCCTCTGCCCCGGAAGCTTCATCTCTAAAAGATTTCCTTTAAAATATCCATGTAGGCCTACATTAAGTCCAGCTGACCGTCATATTGGAACTAATGTTGTCCTTTACCAATATGAAAAAGAATCTTAATCAATTCACATCTTATAAATAAATAAACAAACAAATAGATAATCGAACATTCGGTAAATGGCATAAAAGCGTAAAGAGTGGTGCTAAACAAAAGAGGAGGCTTACCTTATAAGACCAATATGTCTATCTAAAGTTTTTTGGGGAAAAATGTTTTTGTACGTACAACAAGTTTTTGAATACGCACGAATTATTATACCAGATGCAGTTTGGGTTTTGTGAAAAACATTGTACTACACATGCATTGTTGACAATGCTTAATAAGACTACAAGTGAGATTTACAGGTATGAACACACTGTTGGGGTGTTCATGGGCCCTCTTGCATAAAAAGTTACGATTAAACGCAACTCAAAAAGTTAAACGTAACTCGATTTTCAACCAATCAGCATCGCGTATTTGGGATTTGCGTTTAATTTTTTGAGTTGCGTTTAATCGCAACTTTTTATGCAAGAGGGCCCAGGACTTCTCCAAGGCTTTCGACACAATCATGATATACTACTGTATAAACTCAGTTATTATGGAATCAGAGGAATAGCCTTGGAATGGTTCTGGAACTACCTCCTCAATAGGCAACAGTATGTTTCTATTGCTAACGTTGACTCTAACATAAAAAATGTAACCTGTGGTGTCCCACAAGGTTCTATCTTGGGCCCGCTTCTTTTTTCTTGTCTATAAATGATTTTTTTGTAAATCCTCAGATGTTTTATCATTTATTCTATTTGCAGATGACTCTAATATTTCCCCCCCACAAAGACCCACATGTTTTGATTGCAACAATCAACCAAGAATTAGAACGAGTTTCTGAATGGATTAAAGCCAACAAATTATCACTCAATCTGCAAAAGTCCTACTACATGGTCTTTAGTAATATCATAAATGAGCTTCCAGGTTATGTAATTTTTGATCATTAAAAATATACAAAGAGTTCTAAAACTAAATTTCTGGGAATCACTATTGATGATAAGCTATCATGGAAAGATCACATAGATAACCTTTGTAAAGTCGTTTCTAGAAATATTGGTATAATAAACAAGGTCAAATATTACTTCCCAAATCGTATACTTTTAAATCTGTATTCCACACTGATCCTTCCACATTTAAACTATGGTATAGTTGCATGGGGCAGTTGTGCCGACTATCAATTAATATCAATTAACGAATTGCCTAATGTATTTTAGTCAATATTTTCAGAGAATCTCAATATTCATCAGTACCCTTCTAGGTCTGCCGGGCTTTTTCATCTACCAAGAACGAGGACATTGATTTCAAATAAAACGTTTATATTTAATGGGTCAAAACTCTGGAACTCCCTTCCAGATCCAGTCAGAAATAAAGCCACACATTCTAGTTTCAGTGGAGGGTTTAAAAAACTTTTACTTCAAAAGTACAGTTCATCTAGGAGTTAAAGTCACTCTCTCTTCTTTTTTTCTAGTCCAGTTCTGTCTTTGTTCTGTCTTGTTTTTCTTGATTTTTGCCTGTCTTTTTTCTTCTTTCCCCCTTTTCCCTTTTCTTTCTTTCTTTGTCTTGTTTTGTCTTGTGTTGTCCTGTCCTGGTTTTGTCCTGTTCTGTCTTGTATTATCTTTACAGTTTCCCCAGCCCCCCCCCCCCCCATTTAGTATTATTTAGGGTACGCGTATGCTCGTTCTCTCCCTTTGAAAGCACCCCCCCCCCCCCAATCTCAGGTCGGCCAAAATTTCTGAATCCTCCTTTCGCGGGCTTTTCTTGCCTTGGAGACCCCCCTTAATTCGGAACACTGCTCAATGTACCCCCCCCCCCCCCCCATCTCAGGTCGGCCAAAATTTCTGAACCCTCCTTTCGCGGGCTTTTCTTGCCTTGGAGACCCCCCCTTAATTCGGAACACTGCTCAAATATTAACACAATTTTCTGACAAGCAAAAACAACCAAAAAAGGTCATCAGCATTTTGGGGATCTCTTTTTACCTGAAAAATATCTGACAAGCATTTTGGGCTGTATTTTATTTTCCCAGGGGAGCCCCCCTCCCCCATCTCTCATCAGCTAAGCTGTCAGATCATTACAATACCTTAGCCCTGGCCCTAATAGGAGAGATTTTGTTACGTTCAAAATGGGATCTCAGAACTCAATGCGGTCATAAGAATTTTTTATATAAGGAATTTCAGAATATATCGTAGCTTTGGTGGTATCAATGATAGTTTTTAAGCTATACCATTTAAAGTGATTTCGTAACTTTGTAGAGGCTTGATAAAATCTGAGCTGCCTGGCCTTACATTCTATCAATGTCTATGGTGTAAAAATGAAGCCCAGGGGGGGGGGGGGGGGGAGCACTTCAAAATCATCATGTGCTTCACAAAAGTAAACATATGCAAGTGACCGAAAATGCCAGACTCATTTTCCCCCATAGACTCAGTGTTAGACTAAAGCGTATGGCCATACACTTTCGTAAATGGGAGTATTCAGTGATAGATATCTTAATAATGACATTATATATTTGAAAACCTTTCTATGCCTGGCTATTTATTTATCCCTCTGAACATCATTATACAAGACAGATATCAAAATTCAACAATCAAGCCTCCACAAAGTACCGAATTCCTTTAAGAAATTATCCCCGACGACTTTCTACAGATCTTATTAGCCTTTAATACTAGGGTACGTACGGTAGATCGTGGTGTACAAAACTGTATATCAGTCCCACACATTCATTTTCATGGGTGTAGGAAAATGAGTTAGAAAGTTCTAATTTCGCAAGCAAACTACCGGGCAAACTACTCACCTGAATGTGAGACCCTGTGAGTCACAGTACTAGGTAGGCAGCCACAATATCCTAAACGATGAGACTCTGGGTCTTGATCAAAGTCGTCGCAATTTTGACATTTTTAGCAGGTTCCACGACGCACACTACGATCCCGGGATTTGATAAATTTTGCTATGACTTTTAAGATATTTTATAACCCCCTTTATAAATTTCTCAGGAGTCTAAAGAGAGAGAGAAACCCCCTTTTCAAAAGAAATCTCCGGGTGAAAAGTCAAATACACCCCCTTTTTATACAATTCACTGGCCGGATTGTGTCGGTAAAAGTACCCCTTTACCGGAGATTTTGGGAACACGCATGCGGTCCCTCCGACCTCCTTTTTCTTTCTTTCTTTGTCGTGTTTTGTCTTGTGTTGTCGTATCCAGGTATCCTACCCTATATACCGCGCCCTTCTGGTGAAAACTAGAAGAGAAATGGAAAAAAAAAAATCATACAAAATGATAAAGGCAGAAATAAGAGAAAAAATACTGCAAAACAAAAAAGAAGGAAAGAAATGAAGATGCTAGAATAAGAAAAACAAAATAGAGAAGATGAAAAACAGGAAGAACAAAGAATAAGAGATAAAGGAAAGATCAAAAGAGGAGATGAAAGGAGAATAATAAAGAAGTACACGGGGTTGGGTAGAACCAAAGATGGAAGAGATGAAAGAAGGAAAAAAAAGAGGAAAACATAAGGAGAGAAAAAAGACAAGATGATGGAAGGATAAGACAAAGAATAACATAAGGGAAAGACAGCAAGAGAAGATAAAGAAAAAAAAAAATATATGGGAAGACAAAAAGAGAAGATCCATTAAAGACCAAAATACAGAAAGAGAAGAACAAAGAGAGATCAATGCAAAAAAGAACATGAAGAAAGACAACAAGAGAAGATGAAGAAGTTCAAAACAAAGAATAAAAGACAGAAAGAGAAGATGAAAGAAAGCCCAAAGCAAAGAATACCATAAGCAAAGAAGAAAAGAAAAGAGAAAGAAGAAAATAAAGAGAGACGTAGGGAGGGATAGAAGTAAAAATGAAGGGGGAAAAATAAAGGAAAGAAAACGATAAAATGATACTAAAACAAAGAACAACATAAAGAAAGTTAGAAAAAACAAATTCAGAAAGATAAAGCAATACTGTGTCAAGTTTAGGACAGAAGAAAAGATAAAAGGATGAAAATATGAATGAACATAAGGAAGAGATGTCCTGGAGGGGGTAGTTGTCCTTGGGAGTACTCGTTTTTCCGAAAGTTCGTGTTTTCGAAGGTTCATAATTACGAAGGTTTGTAATTCCTAAACACAAATTACCCATAGCATGGGGCTGATAATTCCAAAAATGAAATGGGGTACATAATTCCGAACATTTGGTGCATTACTCCGAGGGTTCGTTATTCCGAAGGTTCGTAATTTCGAAAAAGAAGCAGGGTTCGTAATTCCGAAAATTAAAAAGGGTTCATAATTCCGAAAATGCAATAGAGCCCTACAAAACTTTTCGGAATTACGAACGTTCGGAAATAGGAACCCTCTTCCATTTTCGGAATTATGTACCCTATTTCATTTTCGAAATTACGAACCGTCGGAGTAACGAACCTTCGGAAAAACGAACCTTCGGAATTATGAACCTTCGGAAAAACGACATGTAACCGTGGTCCTGGGGGTAGTTGTCCTAGGGGGTAGTTGTCCGGTGGGTAGTTGCCCGGGGGTAGTTGTCCAGGGGGTAGTTGTCCGGATACGATATACACATGTATACCCTGCACTTTTTCCAAGAGGGGAGTTCATAAATGAAGGTTCTAGTAATAGAATTTATACTTCGAATGGTATATGAAAGCATTGGTGTCAATCCCAGGAGGGGGAGGATGTGTGATATACATGTATTCCCCCAAATAGTTGAGGAGGGGGGGGGGGGGGGATGGCCTGTATCATCATCCCCCAATAATTCACCTTCAATAAATAACATTATCAAATAAGAAGATCAGAAGGAGTGGGATGATGACCATGAAGATTATTATTCATAGGATCACAATCGATCAACAGGGTCATAATTTTTGTTATGATTTTTTTCATGTTATGATTAGGAAGACCGACATCAAGATTTCAAAGAAAATAATGAAATTAAGCAAGTTAGTAAATGAAAATGAAACCACACTCAAATGCTCTTAAAGGTGACTTTAACTCAGGGTAATTTGAAAGTCCCAACCGTGGGAGGGCATACTCCATTCCCACGTCCATGGTCATAAACAGGGGCACACTTTAAGAACGGTAGATGCCGATAAATTATTGTACGTTACTAACATCACGTATTATGAAAATATTGCTATGAGGGCTTGAAATCCCACCCCAAAATAAAACAAAACAAATTTCCAAGCCCGTAACCGGACAACCACTCCCCGTACAACTATATTACAGGACAACTCCCCCCTAAGACAACCCCCCTGCGCAACTTTCTCCTCCCCCAAATGGACGATTGTTGGAACTTGAGATAAAGGCTAAGGATTAGGATATCCACAAAGGAGTGGAGAAACGGGAGGATCTGGATCTGTGTGTGGGTGTGTGGAGGAGGGGGGGGGGGGGAAAGGGTCCTCTCCTCCCACGGAAGGGACTTTTTTAGTTAATGAACTGAAATCATGGTTAGCACATTGTAGATGTATGTATTAGACATCGTTTTTTATTTATTAAGGCAATGGTAAAGCGCCTTTCAAAGTGTGGGGAGCATTAATAAATATAGTTTACTTAAAAAAAAAAATAGCGTTATATTTGACCAAAGCCTGAAACGCATTTTAAGACTTTGTTAAATACAGTAACGTGGGGTTGTCCTTCATCCATTTCCCTTTCTTACTTGATTTAAATAGCGACCTTCTTTTCACCTATTATGAATGGCTAACCTTTTCTCCTATTATGAATAGCGACCCTCTTCTTTGATTATGAATAGCGACCCTCTCCTTCGATTATGAATAGCGAATATTGAACTTTATGATTAGCGAACCCTCTTTTCGTATAATGAATGGGGACCCTTATGATTAACGACCCTGATTTGGAATTCTGAATAGCGACCCTCTTTCTGTATTATGAATAGCGACCCTTATGTCTTATTATGAATGGCGGTCCTTATGAATAATGGCGCTTGTGAATAATGACCCTTATGTCTTATTATGAATAGCGGTCCTTATGAATATTTTTATGAATAGCGGTCCTTATGACTAGCGAGCAGACCCCTTTGAATTAACACTGCTTGAATGTATTAGAAGTCACTTCTCATACTTTAAAGAAAACAATAAAAGAAACAGCATAGACATTTCTCAAATCCTTTCATTTTTTTCTCATTTCTCATATTATAGTGTTAGACTTTCATCGCTGTTGAAGGCTGGTACTATTACGTTATAGTTTAACTAATTATTGACACTACCAACTCAACGTTACGTGAAAAGGCTATGGCAATGCAGATTTTGAATTTAAAAAGTTAGGATCGAACAAACACGTAACTTAATTACCCTTCCGTAACCATCTTAGTGGAACATTCATTGATATCAAAAGCAGGGCTAAGAGAAAACATTTCACGAAATTCCACAACTGAAAAACAAGCTTTATGATTATACGCCTAAACATGAAATTGACATTGCGATTAACTCACGAGATAATGCATGAATAATATTCGCTATGCTCCATACAGTTTAGGGAAAAGTGTGTCCACCTCCCGCTATTTGTCACAGTTTTCGTTAAAAATACTAGCTGAGTCATAAACATGCATACAGTGCGTGGTGGCTCTTTACAGTCACTTGTTCCCACACATTATTTTGTTATTTTTTTCTTTTATTCTTCCTCTTGGGGGATTTATTATAGCCCACGATTTTGGAATTCCCCACCAGCAGCGCATGAGGGGGGTGGGGGGGGGGGGGATGCTCAATTTAGCAATTCTTAAGTTCGAATAAAGTACAAAAATAATATGTGCCCCTTAATGTACCTAATGTGCAGAAACTTTTAGCGACTTTAAACCAAAGAGGGCACCTAAAAAAAAAAAAAAAAAAAAAAAAAAATCTTATACCCCTCCCTTTATCACCTCCCTTTATCAAAGAACTTTGGAGTGAAAAAGATATTATTACCCTTTTTGTTTGTTTGTTTTGTATGTGTGTTGTTGTTGTTTATGGTGATTTTCTGCTTGTGAACGATTTCTTCGTACCCGATGTAAGACAATCCTGTATCTGCCACTGCCAACTGAGTCGTCAAAATGACAATATGTGTTCATAGTCATTCAAGCCTACACGTTCATGGAAAAATAGGAGATATATATTTTTTTTTTTTTTTTTTTTTTTTGTTCATTTTAGAATTAACAATGTTTTACGGACGGAGCAAAGTTATGTAGTTGGTAGAGTTTTCCTTCTGGTATTTTCATGACATCTTGGTTGGGGTAAAACATGACATTTCAGTAAGTAAATTCACACCTGGTGGAATGTTAACGTGCTGATACTTTGCATGATCCGTGAAGTATAAACATCTTGTCCGTCTATGACATTGGTCATTTTATGAATTCTTATTTTGGTATTTAATTAGGGCAGCTAGGTATTAAGTACTTTCAGCTACTCTAAACTGCAGAAACTATTTTTTTTAAAATATATATATATATATATATATATATATATATATATATATACATATATATATATATATATATATATATATATATATACATATATATATATATATATATATATATATATATACATATATATATATATATATATATTATAGATACGAAGATACCAACTTAAACATTTCGAAGACGTCGTCACACTATATACAACTACTGGCCAAAATTAATTAGCCACCTCCTGTAAAAAGACGTGTTTTCTTTTTTCCCCTAGAAATACAACCAAAAACTTTGTATAATCTCAATGAAATTTTTAGTAAAAATAACAAATCCTTTTGCAGTCAATATTAAGTTGGTCCACCTCTTGCCTTGATTAAGGCATTTACACGTTTTGGCATACTGTTAGCACGTTTCTTTAAATATTCAACTGGGATGACTTTTCACTCCTGTTCAAGTCTTGCCTGTAGGTTTGCATCATTCCTGAATCTAATTTTTTCAATCTTCCTCCCGATGAAGTCCCACACGTGCTCGATTGGCCTCATGTCAGGACTGTTGCAGAGCCATGGAAGAATCTCAAGATGGTTTTCTGCTGCTCCCTTCTTCACAGCCTTGGCCGTGTGACAGGAAGCATTGTCTTGCTGGAATACTGCTTCTCCATCTTCGAATAAATGTTTCAGAGATGGTAGAGCACAGTATTTGAAGATTTTGATGTAATGTTCCCCATCAATAGTGCCATCCACCTTGTGCAGCCGTCCCACACCACTTCTGGCAAAACACCGCCAGACAGAATGGAGGCTGTCGTGCTCTATGAAGAAGGGTGAAGCATGAACAAATAGCTGAAAGATTGCACGTTGCCAAAAGAACCATCCAGGAGCTGATAAAGAAGTACAGAGAGACGTCTAAAGTGAAGGACAGGCCAGGAAGATAGAGCCATAATCAAAGAATCCCTCAGAGACAGGAGAAAGACCTCGAAACATATGGCAAGAGAGCTGGAGACAGACTTTAGTATAGCCCTAAGTTCAATAACATTGATAAGAAGGCTTCAAGAGGGCGGTCCAAAGTACTGCAGAGCCAAGAAGAAACGTCTTCTAACTGCTGCAGCAAGAAAAAAGTGTTCACTCTGGGCACAAGAAAACAGGAACAGGAATTGGGACAAAGTTCTCTTCAGTGACGAAAGCAGATATTGCCTGGTTAGTGACAGACCAATCTGGGTTAGAAGGAGAAAAGGTGAAAAAGACCTCACTGAATGCTAGTGTTGTGTAGGGATCGGTTGAATTACAGTTTACTTTCTTGAGTATAGAGAGTCTCAACAGAAGTAATGAAACGGTGATGAAATCAGTTACAGTTGAAAGCTATATTTATTCAGATGAAGTATAACATGAGGATAAAGATGAATATAACAATGAAGCCTAGAGTAAGTCTGGTGGTGACTATACTCTCATGATGTCTGGAATCTACTCTGAAGTAATTCTGAATTCTATTCTGACTTCTATTCCATTCTATTCTGTTCTGCTCTCTAACTGGAGTCCTAAGTGAACCCCTTTTATAATGGGTAAACCCCCTACTGGGAGTTGGTCAACCTTGAGTCCTTGACCAAATGACTATAAGTACGTCATAACTTTTACTCAGTATTGGGGAGTGGGGCTGTTATCTGGAAGGAGTGATGTTGAGAATAAGACCATAAAGTGACCATTGCGTCATAGCTTTAGTTGGAAGTTGTATGAGTACTACTTTCTGAAGAAAGTGTGAAATTTGTAAACGTTTAAACTTCCTGTTCACTTCCTGTCTAGGTATTGATAAATTATTGATAAATGTAAAATTGGTCTTATTATCACATAACACTAGAACCCCACTATAAAACACGGAGATGGGGGTATCATGGTCTAGGGGTGCTTTGCCAGAAGTGGTGTGGGACGGCTGCACAAGGTGGATGGCACTATTGATGGGGAACATTACATCAAAATTTTCAAATACTGTGCTCTACCAGCTCTGAAACATCCATTCGGAGATGGAGAAGCAGTATTGCAGCAAGACAATGCTCCCTGTCACACGGCCAAGGCTGTGAAAAAGTGGGCAGCAGAAAACCATATTGAGATTCTCGCATGGCCCGGCAACAGTTCTGATATGAAACCAGTCGAGCACTTGTGGGACTTCATCGGGAGGAAGATCGAACAAATTAGATGCTGCCAACCTACAGGAAAGACTTGGACAGGAGTGGAAAGTCATCCCAGCTGAAGAAACTAGTTGACAGTATGCCAAAACACGTAAATGCCTTAATCAAGGTAAGAGGTGGACCAACCAAATATTGACAGCAACAAGATTTATTACTATTACTAAAATGTATTTTGTTCATTTATTTTAAGAGTAATAAGTCATTTCAAATATTTTTTTTTGCTTGGAAATGATGATTTCATTGTCATTATACAAAGATTTTTGTTGTATTTCTAGAGAAAAAAGTCAAATATATCTTTTTACTTGAGGTGGATAATTAATTTTGGCCAATAGGTATATGAAGAGTTTCATTCCAAAAGGAGCTAAATCCACTTTTAGTGTTTTTGAGTAAATTAAGTTTTTTTTAATTTACCACTTTCCCTTCTCCACTGTTAATTTATTTTGATATATATGGCAGGGCTATTGTCTTAGATTACTTCCATCATGTTTTCAAAAATCTAGCCATGAATTTTAATAAATATGAAATTTTTATAATCTTAATTTCCATGGATTTAGCTCCTTTCGGAATGAAACCTTAGTCGATTGTCTTTTTCTGCACGTTTAAACACCTTTAACAATAAGAATTAAACACGAATCACATTAATATTGCTAGCAGAGTACATTTTACATCTTTTAAGATATATATTTGTTGATAAATATTTTTTTGAATTTTTAATGAATTTCTCATTTTTTCCTAGAAATAGGGAAATTTTCGATGTTTCATTCCAAAATGAGCTAAATCCAAAAATATTCATGAAAATGTTAAAGATGGATAAATCTGGGAGCTGCATCATGTGCATAAAAATATTAATACATAGCTTTGGGGAATGTGGTTAAATGAACAAATCCTAAATGGCCATACTGGATTTAGCTCCTTTTGGAATGAAACCTAAATTTCTAACCATTTTTTTTTTCAACTTTCAATTCTTTTTTTTTCTTTTTTAATGTGATAAATTGCATTTGATTCCCATGTCCGAGCCGAGATGCATATGTTCATCTTTAAAAATCAATCAATCGAAAATGGAGCGATATATATATATATATATATATATATATATATATATATATATATAGTGTGTGTGTGTGTGTTTGTGTGGGGATTGATGAGACCGGAGACAAGGACTTAGCTGAACTTCAACTTGATTAGATCAATCTTTCGGCTTTCCCGGCCTTCTTCAGGTTCTGAAGATAACAATACAAACATATAGTGTGTGTTTTTATATTTAATTTGATAACAAAATATATATTTGCATATTGATATCAGCATATACCTTCATGGCTACGGTTTATTACAAGTAACTTAATTAATGAATGATAAGAACATAGTCTCCGGTCTCATCAATTATCACACTATACAATTTACCGAGACGCTGTCTAAATGTTTAAGTTGGGTATCTTCGCATATATATATATATGTATATGTATCATCACTTGATAAGCGTTAGGAAAATCTCATATGATAGGTTTTACAACAACAGTGGTATCGAGCTCAACTTGATCAATTCCATCCTTTACAACACTAGCACGGAAACATCAACAGCCATATTCTCAAGCAAATTGCTTATAATGGCAGTCCTTCTTCCGCAAATGACTTTGTATTTGATGAATTACAATAATTTGACAATTTATCATTTCGTGTTTGTGTTTGAAAAATGATGGTTACATATACTTTTTATTTATTATTCATTGTCAAAAAGTCCTTTTGTATTTTATTTTATATATGTTACCGAAAAATGTTATACTTATATGAATGCAGAAGAAAAATAAATCAAAATCAAAATCAAAACAGAAAAAAATTAATCAAATCAGTTGAATTCCACTGGCCTACTGGTGGTGCGTGGAAATAGGCTTATTTTATCAAAGGGTAGTCAACTTTTTAAAGAATGGTGATACCCTTCACAGTGAAACATAAAAACAACTAGTTTTTCATTTAATTCCATTACTTTTTATATGCAGGCCTTTTAACTTTCCGAGTTTGTCCAATGTCTGTCTGTGACTAACCCACCAAGCTCTTGTGTACTTGTGTATCTTGTATTATTGATTAAACTATTTCTTTTCCGATTCTTATTTCTTAACGTTCAACTCAGAAATTTACCTCTTACATTTCAGCAAACTTACAACGGTGTGTTACATTAAACAATTTCGTATCCCAATAATACATATGAATTAGACGAATTGTCAATTCCTTACACTAATGTCATAACAAAATATAATCAATTGAATAGCCTTTGCAGCTGTGCAGCAAATCATTGTTATGCAAATCCACCGGAAACTACATGTACCATGAAAAAACAACAACAAAGGCTTGAGGTAATATGAAGATTGATAATGAATATAGCGGTGTTTGTAGAATAAAAATTATATATATATATATATATATATATATATATATATATATGGGACTTTTGTATCAATATTTGTAATAACAAGATGTAGACGTTGTTGATAAAGCTATGAACTCTCGAGTCTGAATCGCCTTTGGATAAATTGGAAGATTTTAGAGGCATTGTAATCGCCGGCAAGTGAAACAAATATAAGTATCGCGGTATATCCGGTGGAAAAATGATTGATATAAACCTGCCAAAAAGTTCGTTTACTTAAGTTTAATTGAAAATATTTTTCGGGTTAGTAGATTATCATCATTCTATTTGTTGTCATTAGAGATCAAAATAATGACTAATCTCTTACTATTGAGTAAAGTTCCATAACATCAGTAAACAGGGGAGTGGGATGAAGTAAATCCATATATATTCTACATTTTCTACACTGTATGAGATCACTTTGGACCCGGAGGTTTAATTTCATTTTGAATTCAGTCTGCTGGAATTCAAACTATTCTGATCATTGTGCCCTATTCGTTAGCTACAGATGGGGGCGCTATGCCCATATATTTTAGGGAAAAGTGTGTTCACCTTCCGCTATTTGTCACAATTTTCGTTAAAAATAAACATGCACGCAGGGCGTGATGGCTTTTTCCAGTCACGTGTTCCTAGGTACTGTGTTATTCTTTCTCTTCTATTTTTCTAGTAGGGGGATTTATTACAGCCCACGCTTTTGGAATTCCCCATTAGTGCCGCATGCAGGGCGTGTACAAATAAAGTACAAAAATAATATGTGCCCCTCCCCCCCATGTGCCCCCGGAAGGAACTTTTAAGCAACGTTAAAACAAAAATGGGAACCGGAAAAATCTTTAATATGCCCCCTCCCTTTATCAAATGACTTTGGAGTGAACTCGCTTCTTTATTTAATTTCTTTATTTTTTATTTACAGGCCTTCTCACTTTTCAAATTTGTCGAATGTCCGTCTATGACTAACTCATGAAGCTCTTATGTACTTGTATATCTTGTATTATTGAATAAACTATTTCTTTTCCGATTCTTATTTCTTAGCGTTCAGCACAGAAATTTACCTCTTGCATTTTAGCAAACTTACAATGGTGTGATACATTAACCAATTTGGTATCCCAGTGATATTAATGATAATGATTAATTAATAATATCATTGTTATACAAATCTACTGCAAACTGTCATGAAAAATAAACAACAAAGGCTTGATGTGATATGAAGATTGATAATGAACTACCGGTGTCTGTGAAATATACCTAACTATAAAAATGTCTTTTATATATTGGGACTTTTGTATCAATGTTTGTAATAGCAAGATGTAGAAGTTCTTGATAAAGCTATAAACTCTCGAGTTTAAATTGTCTTTGGATAAATTTGAAGATTTTAGGGGCATCGTAATCGCAGGTAAGTGAAACAAATATAAATATCGTGGTTAATCCTGTAGAATTTCTTAAAATATAAACCTGCCAAAAAGTTCGGTAACTTAGGTTTGATTGAAGATATCTCTCGGTTTAGTAGATTATCATCATTCTATTTCTTGTCATTAAAAATCAAACTAAATCTAATCTCTTACTATTGTGTAAAGTTTCATAACATCAGTAAACAGGGGAATGAGTCTGGAGTGTGTGTATGTACATATATATATATTCATTCATTCATTTTAGCATGGTAGTTTCCCACAGTAGTTATATAATAGTAAGGGTCATTTAAAATCACTTGCAGCAAACGTGCCTAATTTCTAAATGTGTATTACAGAGTAAAATCGTCTGGAATAAGTGGGGTTTTTTTTCATTTATAAACTAAATATTAATGCTGTACATGGATTTTAGAAAAGAAATAATGCATTGTGAAAATATTTCCTGCCTAAATCTTTTCTGCACGTAGGTTCATATTAACGAAATTAAACCAAACACCAAGGAACCTTTACTAAGCTATATTACACAGTATAAAAAAAAAAAATATTGGAAAGATCAAGGTACTCACACATTTTCATTTCCGTTATGAACAATTTCACTTCTAATCATCTTCTTAAGATCGGAGCAGCAGGTAGATTATGTAATACATAAAATTGTTTACATTGACGATTTGCAATCCTCAAAGGAAAAGAAATTGATTAGATCTTGTTGAAAATCATATAGAGTAAACATCATTATAGCTGCACAAAAAATAGGTATGAAGGACTAAACACATGAAAGTTTGGTCCAAACTTTTAGGGTATTTACCACATATTTTGAATATAAGGCCAGTTGAAGAGCAGTCCTTTTCAGGGGACATTTGTACTATGATGCTTTCCACAATGACATAAAATAATGCGAAAGCTCACAAATCATTTTTGTTTCCTTTACGAGAACTCTAGCTTCTCTTTGAATTTGGCTAATTATTCATAAATGAGTAAAACATAATATTACATTTGTCCTGGCAAATTGAATAACACTGAATAATGAAATCAGGACAAATATGTATGACAAACTTTAGTACAAGATCAGATGAAAGGAAGATCAATGATATAGGAATGATAAAAGAGGCTGGAAGGAGCAGAATGCAATACAGAAAACGTATATCATATATTTATTTAATGGAAAGAAAAAAAATCTAAAGGTGTAGTCTAAACACTGCTAAACAAAGTTTGAGAGGGGAAAAAAAACCCAACACTGTGGAACATACTGTCCACAGCATTTTTGTTTAAAAGTTACATAAATGATGTTGGGTAATTGAAATGCTAAGTAGCTGGCCAAATAGAATTCCCACCCAGCTGCTAACCAACCATAAATTGCCTAACTCTTAAGCTTTCAAATTATTACCCAACTGATTTTGGTAATAAATGCTATGTAGTTGGGCAAGTTCAATTGGCCATTTTTTTTCTCTCTTACAAAAGAAAGATATGTAGTACACAGTTTTCTCCGGAACATCCATAAATGTATCTATCTAACTATATATTATCGTAACCTAACCTATCCTATCCTAACATAGGCTACCCTATCGCCCTTACCCATTCTATCCATTTATTAGTGTCAATTGGAATCTATTATATGCCTTTTAGATTTTGTATTGCGATTGGTGACAGATAGTAGATCGGGCTACTACAACCCATATGAAACTAGAAATTCATGAACTTTCATATTTTTGCTTGCCAACTATGTGGTAGATTTTATCAAACAACGGCTTCAGTACATCCAATATTCCTTGGAGAAAAAACGCCAATTGTTGGGTACAAATTGCTCAACTTCATTTTCCCAATGTTCTTTTTTTATTTGATAACTACATGGTTTAGAAAAAAAATAACCCAATTGTTAGACAGGATTGGACCAATATTGATTTGTCCAGTAAGTTGTTTGGCGAAATTCAGTATAATGAAGAAATTCATTTCCCAGCAACAAATTTTGTTCAACGTCTATTTTGTTTACTCCGTAGCAGGTTGGGTAAACGTCCCCCAAACCGTTTTACAATATTTGACCATTCTGTAAATTCCAGACGAATTTTACCCAATTAGAGAGTAGAACTGGACGAAAATGTACAACTAGGGGCTAAAAAGTTCCCAATGTTGTTTTAACAAGTAATGTTGGTAAGTATTCACACTCAAGTTGTGTAAAGTCAGTTGCCAAAAATTGGTCAAACCCTGTTGAGCTGAACTGGATAAAGAGTAGTCTAGAACTGGGCATTTGTAAGCAACCAGTAGTTACATAACTTCATTTACCCAATATTCTAAGAGTGTGAGTAACCAGTAATTCGAAATTAATATCACTATCAAGTAGTTACATAGAAAATTGGAAGTATTTAAAAGATTATCTCTCCATAACTATGTGTCAAGAAACGAGACTGAGAAATATGTGTGTAATAAAATGGTAAAACAAAAAAGAGTACTGACAATTCGTTCTTTCCCGACAAGAAACATTTATAAGTGCCTGCTTCGTAAAGTAGTTTCCTTTTCCCTCACATTTTACAATTCATTTAAATATTATATGTACAGGGTAATATGGGTATAGATCAAAGGTATGGTGTTACAGTACATGGAAGAAAGCGTAAGATCCCCTGGAGCAAGGAACGTGTGTTTGCTACGCCTGCAAGATTTACATAATGCAAACATATGTTGAAAAGGAGGGAATAGGGTGACAGAGGGAGAGAGAGAGAGAGAGAGAGAAATATTAATGGAAGGAAGAATTCGTACATTAGGTTATGGCTTTCCTCTAAACAATTTTGGTTAAGATACCTGACAAATATTTTTCCTCGTGTTCTTTTAACATTTGACTTGATATATATATATATATATATATATATATATATATATATACACACAGCTGACCTAGACAATCTATCAGCAATCTACGATGTTGCGTAGATTAACTTATTCAATAATCCAGAGATTTAAAAACAAAATAAAAATGCTGGGTAAAATTTTAACTAAGATTAGTAAAATGGGAACATGCATGCTTATTATGTATAATGTTTTACACATTGGTTGAATTTTTACCCATATTTTGAACATTTTATCCAATTGTGGGTAATGTTTCACCCAACAAATATGCATTTTCCCATTTTACCCAGACCTTTTAGCGTGTAACCAGTAACCTTGGCAAATCATTGTAATGCAATTACACTCCACAGAAACATGCTAAATCTATAAAATGTGTCTGCATGTTGTTGATAGACATGATGGAATTTACCTGTCATATGCAACCGGGTTCAGGAATTTATTGTAAAGGTTTGAAAAAGGGGAGGTGTAGGTCTGAAATGAGAAGACTAATTTTCTGTTGCATAGCAACGACAAATGAACTTTGTACTGTGATACAAAAGTAGAGAAACATGAATGTATAGATCAATAAAAGAAATTTTCTTCTATTGTTAAATCCACTAAATGGAAAGCTAATGGTTGGATCTCCAGAGCCAGGGTGGCAATGCAAACTTTGTAGCCAACCCTATAACCGGGTTCGGAATTTTCATTAAAACAATCATAACAAAATCACCCCATCTGCGTACAACTTTGAAACAAATAATAACAATAATAATAATGGTGAAAACCTGTTGAGCGCACAAACCGTCCAAGAACGCTCATGGCCCTAGCCCAGAAGTTCTCTTTAGTCCAGGTATACTACAAATTTAATTGTGAGACAGGACTTGACCAATATTCATTTACACAGTAAAATATTTGCAAAAATTCAGTTATGATGAACAATCATTCACTTCCCAACAAAAAGAAAACAAAACAGAAAACATTTTTTCAACGTCTAGGTATTTTATCTACTCCGTAGCAGGTTGGGTAATTTCCCCCCAAACCGTTTGGCAACCAATATTTGACCAACCAGTAATTGCCTGACTAATTTTAAACAATTAAAGAGTGGAATTGGACGAAGTTGTACAACTAGTGGCTATGAAGTTCCCAACGCTGTTTTAACAAGTAATTCTGGGAAATATTTACCCTCAAGTTGTGTAAAGTTAATTGCCACAAAGTTGTCAAACCTTGTTGAGCTGAATCGGTTAAAAATATAATAGAACTGGGCACTTTTAACAACTTAAAATAAAACACGATTGCAAAAACTTTCAAAAAATCAACTCAATTTCAATACCCTATTGTATATCCCACAGAAATCATGTTCGGATTACGTAATACGTCATTGTAATGCTCGCACTCTTCAATAGGTGGTGGACAAGGTCGTTGAAATTGCCTTAAGCTGATGTTTCGAAAGTCTTTGCCATCGTGTTATAACTTAATTTGCCCAATATTTTAAGAGTGTGAGTAACCAGGAATTCTTAATATCAATATCAAGTAGTTACATAGAAAAGTGGACGTATTAAAAAAAAAATCTCTCACTAACAGTGTGTCAAGAAGCGAGGTAAAAATATGTGTAATAAAATGGAAAAGTTAAACAGTATTGACAATTTGCACTTTTCCAGATAAGAAACAAAAAAGGGCCCACTTCATAAAATATTGTCCTTCTTCCTGACATTTTACAATTTATTTAGATAATGTATGTACAGACTAGAGTGATATGGGTATAGATGAACGGTATGGTGTTACAGTAAGTACATGGAACAAAGCGTATAAGATCCCGAAGAGCAAGGAGCATGCGTTTGGTACGCCTCAAAGATCACATATTATGCAAACAGATGTTGAAAAGAGGAGGGAAGAGGGTGATAGAGGGAGAGAGTTTCATGTATTGTGTATGAACTAGTAAATAGAATGCTACCTCATTCAATCATTCAATATTGCTCTTTTATTCAGCATAATTATCGGTAAAGGCAAAAGGGGGAAAAATAACTTGTATATACCCAATGTCAGAACAAACAAAGGAAAATTTTCAGTTTCATATGTAGGTAATTCAGTAAGGAATGATCTACCACTCGCTGTGCGGACAAAGCCATCCATATCGTGCTTTAGGAAGACACTAGTAGAGTACCTTTTAAATGAATGACTGATAATAAACTTCTAGATATTGATTATCTGATTAAACAGTTACGTATTTGATATTGACCTTTTATCCATTAAATATTTGAATTCTCGTTTTGTTTATAATCCACTTCATATTTACCACTACAATTTTTTGTGTTTACTCTAAGTAACCAAACAATGTTTTCCATTGTTCATGATGTTTAAAGGTACCAGACTCGATTAGTATTCATGCCATTTTCTGGTTCCTTTTATCCTTAACTGTATCTGTATCTAAATTAGTATATTTTTTGTTATGTGTTCGTTATCGTTATAGGATGAATAAATTTCAAGTTCAAGTTCCAAAAAAGAGTGATAGAAGGAAGAATTCCTTGTTGTTGTTGTAATTTTTAATTAGGTTTTTACAGACGTGTAACAATCAAATATGATTATACGTCTGGGACCGACCTTTAACGTCACCATCCGAAAGACGTGACTGGGATTCGAACCTGGGTCCGATTAGAGTCAGTTTGTAGGCGCATGCAGAAGCTGAACGTAGGCGTTACCGCTAGCCCAACTCCTGATCCCCATTCATAGAGGTGTTGTGGTCTAATGGATAAGTCACCGGACTGCAGATCACAAGGTACGGGGTTCGATTCCCTGCCACGGCACCAACGTTCTTTGGCAAGACATTAATCTACATTTGCCACACTCGACCCAGGTGTAGTAAGTGGGTACCTGGTAGGATTTATTCCTTGAATGCACTGAGGGTAATAATATGCAGGGCCCTCAGGGAGAACAGTATTTGGTACTGATGAGGCTATCCTGGGTAAACAAGACATATTATTATTATTATTATTATTATTATTATTATTATTATTATTATTATTATTATTATTATTATTCGTACATTAGGTAAGAGCTATTTTGGGGAGTTAAGATGCCTGAACACTCTTCTTCCCCGTGTTATTGTAATATGTAGAGATGACCTGCTAATATATACAGCTGACCTAGAAATCCTATCATCAATCTACGATGTTGTCGTAGATCAACTTATTCCATATTCCAAAGATGTAATCATTTAAAGGTCCAAACGTAAAAGGATATTTCTCAACTTTTATATGGAAGCCCTGCATAGAATACACTCTAAAACAGGTTGGGCAGAATTTTTAATAAATATTAAGTGACTTTTACCCAAATTAGTGTGAAAAGGGAACATGCATGATTATTAGATAACGTTGTACCCAATATTGGGTGAATTTTAAACAAATTTGAAAAATTTTATCCAATATTTGAAAATGTTTTAACCAACCAATATACATGTTCCCATTTTCTCCCATCCTTTTTAAAGTGAAACCAGTAAGCAAACTTTGCAAACAACCTTTGCAATGCAAATATATTTTATTGTACGATGCCAAATTTATAAAGTGTGCCTGCGTGTTCTTTATAGACATGATGGAACTAACCTGTCATATGCAACCTGTTTTAGGAATTAATTGTAAAGGCTTGAAAAAAGGGAGGTGTAAGCCTGAACCTGAGACTAAGTTTCTGTTGCATAACGACAACAAATGAACTTTGTACTGCAATAAAAATAAATGGAGAAAAAAAAAAGTATGAATGAATAAAAGAAACGTGCTTTTATTGTTAAATTCACTAAATGAGGGAATGTCTGGAACTCCAGAGCCCTGACGACAACGTAAAGTTTGTAGCTATAACCCTGAATTTCCATTATAACAGTCAAAAATCAGTCCTCATCGTATGCAAACATACATTTGATATATCACTACTTTTTTCTTCCCCCGCCCTTGTTTTTTTTTTTTTTTTTTTTTTTTTTTTTTTGGGGGGGGGGGTGTTTTGGGGTGTTTGGGGTGTTTTTGTCTTTAGTTTTTTGTTTTGTTTTGTTTTTGTTTTGTTTTGTTTGTTTGTCTTTGTGTTGTTGTTGATGTTGCTGTTGTTGTTGTTGTTGTTGTTGTTGTTGTTGTTGTTTTGTTTTGTTGTTTTTTTTTGGGGGGGGGGGTCCAGTTCAACCTCAGAGTCAATTTACAGTTACCTCTTCTCAAATACAACTGGCATTTTGTACAGCGCAACAACAACAAAAAAAAAATAAGGAAAGGAGGAAAATCTTACAAAAATTATATTTTGCATTACTTGATTTTAAACATTTATTCTATGATGTCAAATTTGAGGACCCGATGTATATTATAACCTAAGGCTTATTGATATAACTATCCCCCCCCCCCCTCCCCACCACCAAACGTCTTGATTTTGGTAACATTATTCCAAATAAGTAATTTAATGAAACATGTATCTTTAACAATATTACTGTGGGGTGGGATATGAGAAAGATCATTGAAAAATAAAACATGTATAGTAAGCATTGAATTTTTCAAGACGCCTGTTCAAGAACGTGATGAACTTCTTTTCAGAAAAAAAAATTTAAGGCAAAAACTTAGCAAGGCTAATTGATTTATCAATTTCATTGATGATTTGACAGTGACGCCAAACATTTATTTCTTCATTTATCTATTCACTATTACTTTACCATGGTATTTCTTTACATAGGCAACCACATTACATCATGAAAAGTAAAAGGCTAAAACACATACACCGTACAAGGCAGAAAATCAGTCTGGTAATGTACAAAAAAAAAACAAACTACTACTTATAAAAGATTCTTAAAACTACAGATCTAGTAAGACGTTCAATTCTTTCTTCTTTTTTGAGATAAACACGATTCGTGACACGATTCCCCAATATTTATTTTCGTGTAATGTTTATCGAAGTGGAGACGATCGAATTAGAATAATTATTACAATGAATTCATATAAGAATCATCTTTTTTTTTTCTCTCTCTCTCTCCTGTTCTTCCCTTTTATTATTCCCTCTTATTCTCCTTTCTTTATATTATTTTTTTCTCTTCATATCCCTCCTCTCTGTC
This sequence comes from Heliocidaris tuberculata, assembly GCA_025618425.1. Classification (NCBI taxonomy): domain Eukaryota; kingdom Metazoa; phylum Echinodermata; class Echinoidea; order Camarodonta; family Echinometridae; genus Heliocidaris; species Heliocidaris tuberculata. The sequence continues at coordinate 1,330,753 of CM046833.1, forward strand.
CCACTCTTCATATTTATTTAAATGACGCTGCTTTTGTATCATACATTCTTTAAAAATATATATAGTTTTTTTCTTATTATGTTATCTTAATCATATCGTGTTACCATGCACGTTTTCTCCTCCTGTTTTAATTTCATATCGTTTATGATTTGTATATTATATTTTTACGTTTATCACATGGAACTCCTGGAAACCAGCCTATTGACTGAATGTAAGTTTTCCCATGAATGGATTAATTCACCTCGATAAAATTCATTCTATTTGATATGCAAGGGCGTGATGGGCCAAATGTTTTAAGGGGCTGAACCAAATAATTCAAATAATTTCTTGAACCCCATAGAAAAAGCTCAATACAAGGGCATCAATTCCTATGTTAAATAGAAGGGGTACACATAATAAATGCCATTTGACTAATTTTCTCGGGTTCACTAGCCAGAAAAAAAATGACTCAACGTGAAAAAATTATGCTCCTGAAAGATATGTGTTTTCATTCAAAGTATAAATGTACTTTAGTCTTTAACTTTCTGCCACTCATATATTTTCCATGGTTTAGAGTCAAACTAAGAAAAGACGTTGCTCATTTTTTTCCCCAATTTCTCTAGGCTAACATAGTGTTTTTTAATGCATTTAATATCGTCTGTTTCAAGCCAGAAGGGCTTAATTCATATGAATTTGTACAGAGTTAACGTCCTTCTTGCTTCAAACAGACGAAATTGAACATATTATGTAGATTTCCTGATCTAGAAATTTGTGATAAAACATCAGCCGGTTCGTTTGTCTGTCACATATTATAATAACAATAATAATAATAATATGAACACTTGTAATGCGCCGGTATCCATCACGGGTAGATTATCCCGGGAGATTATCATCGCGCAGTAAAAGGAAGATAGAAAATATAAAGAAAAATAATAGTAAAATGATGAAGGTAACATTTACAAAAAGGCTTGTCTAAATAACCAGGTTTTGAGTGAGGTCTTAAAGTAACTGAGAGAGGATAGATTACGAATGCCTTGTGTGAGTTTATTCCATAAGAATGGACCAGCATATAGGAATAATCGATCAACCCAAGAATTATGAGTATGTAGTATAGCAAGTAGAGACGAGATTGAAGACCTAAGGTTCCTTGTAGAGTTGTAATGAGGAAATGTTTCTATGAATGAATGACAAGTAAGATAAACTTAAAGATGATTCGATATTGAACAGGTAACCAGTGTAGAGAGATCATGGTGCATTGAAAAATCAAACATTTATAATAAGCATTGAATCTTTCAAGAGACCTGTTGAAGAAATATCTTTCCAGACAACAACAACAAAAAACCCTTTTTCAAGACAAAACTCAGTAATGTTAACTGATATATCAATTTCATTTATGTTTTGATAATGACACGCAATATTCATTTCTTCATCATCCATTCACTATAATTTTTACCATGGTATTTCTTTGCATGGGGAAACACATCACATCATTGAAATTAAATGAATAAAAAAATTCAAAACATACACCATACATATTAAAAAGAAAATGCCAAAAATTAGCCTGGTAATTTACAAAATAAACTAATAACATTAAATATTCTTAAAACTACAGATCTTGTAAGAGATTATATTCAAGGTTCAAAATTCACGATGAAAAAAAAAACCCTTCTTGGAAAAACCAGGTGCATATACAGATAAGTGTTAACAACTGACTGTATACATGTAGATGAAGAAGGCGAAAACCATCCTAAGAGACAGGAGAGCTGTGTTAGGGAGGCACCTCTACAAGATATATAAGAAATATGATACTTATATTACAAGCTATACATTAATGTCGGGGAGGGTGGGGAGAAAACAAGTAACATGTGTAGTAAGGAACATATTTTTTTCGTAATTTAATAAAATGTACAAAGCGTAGATGGTGATTTAACATAGTCTTCTAGAGTTTAGCAAAACGAAAATCTAACAGCTTATATTTTTTCAGGGAGATGTTTTTGTACTTTACATCAATAATTCTATTTTCTATTTTTAAGACATATATCCACAGTGAGAAACAGTATGGACCTTTCCATCTCTCTCTCTCTCTCTCTCTCTCTGTCTGTCTGTCTCTGTCTCTCTCCCTCTCTCTGGTTTCTATTTTGAATCATACATTTGCCCTTTGCCCCTCTACACAACTTTAACAATGTAACAGTAGAATTAACGATTCACACAAAGCTTTGGAATTGCCTCTTTTTGGATAAATATAACTCATAAAGTACTTTCTCATGTTTATTTCCTTGTAATATTATTCGAAGTGGAGACGATCAAATGAGAATGATTATTAGTATCAATTCTTATCAAAAGGGCAACATAATTTTATTTCTTTTTTCCCCCTCTCTCTCTCTCTCTCATGTCCTTCCCTTCCTTTTCTCTCTTCATTATTCAGTTTACCCTCTATTTTTCTTTTCTTTCTATCCTCTTTTTTTCCTTCATATCCGTCCTCTCTCTATCACTCTTCATATTCATTTAAATGACACTGATTTCTTAGTATAATATTATTCTCTGTTTTGATTTCATTATGTTATGGGTGTTTTCATTCGGAGTATGCATTATTCGTTAACTTTCTGTTCCTCATGCATTTACCTTTGTTCAGAGTTAAACTAAGAACAGATTTTGCTCAGAATGTGCTATTTTCTCCCAATATCTCTAGGATAAGAAAGTGTTCCTTACACATTCAAAATCATCTGTTAAGAGCCACAAGGGCTTAACTCATATCAATTTGTACAGAGTTAACGACCTTCTGGCTCGGAATGAAATAAAATGAACCCATCGCGTAGATTTCTTAATGAAGCAATTTGTGATAAAACATAAGCCAGTTTTCTGTCTGTCATATATGCATATGACCCCAGCACCATGTGATTTTAAAGTATAATTACAAGGACAAATTCATAGCCAAGCATGTAAGCAATGTCACTTGTTCTGACTCTGTGGGAACTACATTGCTACATATTTCAAGTAGAACGAATAACCAATACAAGTGTCAAATATGAATGACTATTCTGACAAGGCTATTTCATTGATACCATTATCATCAAATATGGGTACGTCATGTTGCCATGGGAATACTTAATAGGCCAGGAGCCTGTCCCTAAATAGTAACCCTATTTTACATATCAGATTTGACTCCTTAAAGTTACTTAGACCATCCATGTCATTCACAAAAAGCTTGTTAGCCTAAACGGCCCCCAGGGCTCCCGAAAAAGGGCTTCTACGTGGGGTCGATTTCTTTCCACCTAACGTCTGCACGAAACTTTGTCAGAAGGAAATTGTATGACTATACATTATCAAAAAACAAAAAAACTGACATGATTTTCAGTCGGATGTATTGTCATTAAAATTGGGGTAAATTGGGAAGGAAGAGGTGTGGCCATGATGGCTGTACACTACACAAATATAAGAACTTCCCCAAACTGCTCAAGATGTAGAGATGTATTTTTTAACATTCCAACCTTAATAACTCACAAGTCTCTTATTAGATTTAAGCCAAATTTACAGAGTATAATTTTTAGTATTGCAGTTTATTTTATTTATTTTTTTTTTTTTGGGGGGGGTCCAATTTGGTGGCAAATGGTTATTTCAATAAGTATTTATTAAATTGTGAAAATAGTATTGCTTTCTCAAAGGTAGTCAAATAATATTGTCAGGATTATGTAAACACACACACTGTCCACCTTTACGTGTTTTACAAGGCATAATAGAGAAGCTTGTAAGGTATTTGTGTAATTAACAAATGGGTGGCATATTTCAGAATGTCAGCGACATAGCCCAAATCAAAACTACGTTGACCGATAGCCAGTAAAGTGTGAAGATGCCGTGGTCGAGTGGTTTTAGAATTTGACTAGACATGTGCAAAGGTCAGGAGTACGAGCCCTTGCATTGATATGAAGTACTTTGGCAAGGCATCTACATTGCAGATTTAGTAACATAATAAAACTCAAGGGGTATGTGCAAAATTGTGCACCATGCAAGAACCCACTATAATATATTGAAGATCATTTCCTTTTGAATTATCCGGTTTTTGGCAGATGTATTATCTATAATGTATGCATATTATTGATTTACTTGTTTTTCGAAATATCACAATAATTTTGCCTCATAAAATAGGGACGGCTTTATTGTTTTTTGTTTTACATGTATTGCTTTTAAATATTAAGAGATACCTAATCCGGTTTCTCCACTTCTCTTTTTAAAGTTTGACTTCATAAATTATTCTTAACATCACCTTTTTGCGAGGTCGAATCGCGACCCCGCAGAGAAAGTTTTAAAAATTGTCTATATATTTTGAGTTCTTAACAGTTATGTGATGATTAATAAGCTATTATTTGCCCACTGCACTCAAAAAGCCAGTATTTTTTTTCTTGGTCGGAGAAGGGGGGGGGGGGGCAAACTGACTACTCCCATCCCCCCCCCCCCTCATGTACGCTAGTTAGTGGATGGAATTTTTTAGTTGGAATTATGTAAATTGTCCATTTTAAATTGTGCAGCAATATCATATTTCATCGATACTGAAGAATGTATTGTATTTAAAAAAAAAAATGCATTTCATATTATTTAATATGCCAACACATAACGTGCAGTTTAGACCGTTTGACTGATAATGAAATACATTTACTGGTGTCTAAAAATAATTCAACAACATTTTAATTGGTGACCCCACAAAAAAAACCTCCCCCAGCCTGAATCATAACTTTGTAGTTGTTCCCCTTCAATTCCTTATGAGATTCTCACGAAGTTTATGAAATTTATGAAAAGGGTTAATAAAAATTGCCATTGCTACAGTATTAAAAAAAAAAGATTTCAATTTCTCTCAATCAAATTACCACTGACATTGTAAGAATAATGATAAGATTACATATTGATAAAACTACTGATATTTGTTTTCAAATTGTCTACAGAAAAGAACCATTGACAATACAATAAAAGCATACTGTAATAGATTAAATTGAGTAAAAATAAGTAACTAAATAACGAAGAAAGAAAAGAACAACTCCTACAAAAGATGAACAACAGTTTCCAACAAATCAATTCAAAAGTACATTCAATTTGGAACCACAGTCCTCATGCTGTATGCATATACATGTAATAAGCGTATCTCTCTTTCGGAGCTAAATTTGTTTGCAAAACCTGTCTAACATGTACCTACTACCAGACATTGAGAAAGGGGAAGTAAAAACATCCCAGATTAAACATTAAAAGAAACACTATATGCAATACCACACGTACGTGCTTGACTATATCTGGAAATGGAAAATGTGACACTCCTCGAAAATGTACGCTTCAACTGAAATAGATATAAGACACTGTTACCTGTTTGTACAAGTAAGATTTTAAAAAAAAAGTTACCAAATGCACGAAAAGAAAACAGATATCAGATAAACAACAACACAACTTGATATGGAAGGAAAAATAAAAATAATCTACAAAGGAATAGATAAAGAATTTATCATCAATTATACATATGTGTTGCTTGAAATAATTACATAATTACATAAAATTTATAGTTACAGAATAATTATTTCACCATGGAAAAGAACTTGTATATTTTGCAGAGTGATTAAAGTAGAATTTCATTGATTTTGAATATTGATTTAATTTTTATTATTGCATAGGTGAAGCTTAGATTTAACAAGGTTATCAAAATTCAACGCTTGGAAACATCTGAAGTAATGATTATTATCAATTATAAAATGGTAAAACACAGCCCCGCTATAGCACCTGAAGAGCTCTTTGAACGCTGCTGAGATGTGTGACGTCACACCGGGTGTCAATTCTGCCTAATCAGACGATGTCCCATAACATCTTACACATTATCAATGCCTGTTTTGTCACCTCATCTTCACTTATTTCTCTTACTTCACTAGCGTCAATCTAAATGTTAATCTGTTGCCTCATCCTAAATTTCGTGCATTGTATTATTTTGATGAAAAATGCAGCGTTAAAGAAATAAAGGAATCCATCGCTTGTAAACAAAATAAGATGCCATTGTATTTTCAGCTACATGCACCGTGGCATGTTCGGAGTTTCAAGAGGGAACGAATATCGTCCATGCTATTATTCAGCGGACTTTTCAATTCGAAAGTGATTTCTTTGATTGATCATTGACCCTTATCATGAATATTTACAAACAAAACATTTTATTTACTAGAATCGGTTTCACTTCCCTTTTAGAATGGGGTGAAATACGGTCATGTTGAAATACACCAAACTCTTTATAATGTAAGAAATCATTGCATTGCAGTAACGTTCATTTGATATAGGACGTCGTCTGCTTAGGCATGATTGGCACCTGATGTGAGGTCATCAAAACATCGGTATATTTCTGGCGAATCGCTCGGATATCCCAGATGCTGAGACGTGTTTTTATTTGTGTTTTTTTTTTTAAATCATCAAATACGCAGTTAACGTAAAACTTGTACGATTACCATCTGTAAGCTTTCTAGTTTATAGTTTCTAGCGATAAATTATTCGGCATATTTGTGATTTTCTTTGAATATCTACTTTAAGGTTCTTCATACAGTGTGCTTCTCGAAGTTGGAGCGGTAGTAGTCGTAGAAGTAGTAGTAGTAGGAATGGTTTGTTAAAAATTCATTTGCAGCCAACTGGCTAAATCGCAGAATTTTTTACAGAGTATAAAAACATCGTAAATAATCATATTTGTACAAACTAATCAATAAAAATTGTGCAAGATCTGCGTATGCATGTAATTATACTTTCCACATGCACAATTTAAGTTCTATTCATCGTCTTCATATAGAAAGGAAAGGACCTGGAGGACAGCAAAGAAGACGCAGGTAGAGAAGTGAAAATGCACGCAGGAAGAGACATAGGGGAAAAGTGAGGGGAGGGGGGGGGGTATTGAGGAAAGAAGACGAAGAAGTAGTCGAAAGGGTATGACATATATCTAAAAATACGGTCGCTAATAAATGTATATCTTTGACTTTTGCCGTCAAGTACTTTTAGATACATTTCCTAAACATTAACTATATTAAAATACTTTATTTCATAAGTACTGTAGTATAATACATGTACCAGACAATCAAATGTTATAATACAAAGACTACAGGTACATAAAGTGAAGAGATTGAGTACAAGAAGAAACGGAGGGAAGAGCAATAGTAGAAATGATGTCGGTGGTGAAAAAGAACGGAATGTAAAAGTATTATAGGGATATTGTGGTATGTGTGTTTGAATGGAACTACTATTTCACGCTAAAAATCAAGTCAACACATCGAAATTCCATTCACATGTTGACAATGAACACGGTGAATGAGACAATAGGAACCTTTCAGTTAACAAGGCATGTATACTGTCAACCTTTATTTTGAGATCAGACCATGGGCTCTATCTCTGGGGTTGTCTTTTCGACATCTTTCTGCTGGTGTTGCTTTGTGTACCGTAATTTACCTGCAATTGTACGAAAATACGGAATTAAATTCCGCGGTATTAAAATAGGGGCCTATAAGACACGCTCAAAACAAGGCTATCAATACAGCTGACTGGCAAAAAATATAAAACTAAATGTAGATTTTTCCTAAATACTTGTATTTATAGGTCTTAAATGAATAAACGTCTTGAAATTTATGAATTTTGAACTAAATTATATCAAATTTGGTAAATCAGACATATACTAATTTGTTTTGAATGTTCACACAGTTCAATGTTTATCCTGTTATCACTGATGTGATAGCCTTTAAAGCTTCCCTAAGTTTAATATGATTTTCCTATTTTCATTTCTGTTAATCTTAATTGAGCTATATATTATGTTTATGTTGGTAAATTTCTCCTAAAATATACAAACAATAATACATACAAACACAGCCACAATGAGCAAACAAGTGATCAATAGTAGAATGCCCAATACTATTCCAACAGTGGCCACGATGGATGCAGCTTGGTTAGGGCAGGGAGATGCAGAACAATCTGTTTGAAAAAATAGGATTGAGCATAACTAACCCTGCTGGGAGTAGAGTGAACAGCTAATACATGATCTCAAGCAGGGCCACAAGGGTGAGATTTTATTTTATTATTATTATTTTTTTTGTTATTGTTGAATTTATTTTTTTTTTTAATTTATTTATTTATTTTTTTTTGGGTGGGGGGGGGGGGCGGGGGGGGGGGGGGAGGGTAAAGTTTGTCGTTCCGAAAGTCTATAATTCAGAACCACAAATTTGCCTGAACAGGGCGGTTCATAATTCCGAAATTGAAATAGGGTTCATTATTCCCATGTTAATTCCGAATAATTGTGAAATAAGGTCCAAAAACAACAACAACAACAACAAACAAACAAACAAACAAACAAAAAACAATAATAAAAATACAGCATTATATTACATTTTCAAAATTACGAACCTTCGTATTTATGAACCGTTTTTCATTTACGGAATTACGAACCTTTGGAATATCGAACCTTTCCGAATTATGAACTTTCTCCGCAATAAGTTGCAACGTATTCTGATGCTGAGTTTGAGTGGGTGTTTTTCACAGGGTTCCCACAGCAATTTGCGAACCAAATTCCATGACTTTCCATGACTTTCCATGACCCATTTTCGCCTTTTCCATGACTAGATAAGTACCATTTTGGTATGGGTTGGGGTATACCACGCAGTGATATATAAACCCCTCCAAAAAAATCTGCAATTTAAGTTAGAGCATTGATATCTCTCTTGTTACTGTATCATACCTTTAGTGTCATTGATGGGCATGCTTATTCCCCTTAACAATGACACCCCATTTGTACTGATTATCTAATCATAGAATGTGCAGTACACCTGAATACGGGGCCAAGTCAAAAGTGAAATGTTGCAAAATGCACTGTTATTGTCAACAGTGAATTCTCCTTTCTTTCGTAATGTTTGGAGGATGAATTTGTGTTTGAGTGATGTTGAGGTGGTCATTAATGAACAGAATTATGTTTTCTTATTTTGTTTGGAAAATGAAATGTGCTTTGAGTTTGTATGAAACTCAAACACAGCGATAATCCCACTATCGTTCGATTAAAGCACTCTTACCATTCACATTAATTTATGGTCAGTCGAAATCGTTTTTGCGTCTCTGATTTTTCACTTATGCCAAGGTATTCAAGAGGTTACGAGCTATAGTTTTCATATTCTTCTTCATTTTAAAGCAACTCATTTCATGCTCGAAATTGAATGAATCCACTTGAAAGAAATATACTCACCCTTTCATGTTGTCTTCGTTTCGAGAGCAGTCATATGTTTGTCAACAAAACTGACTCTGTGCGAAACCGGCATACGCAAATTTCTTGCTGCTTTAAGCATGACTACGGTTGAAAATGACATTGCCTCACGAAAAACAGCAGTGGAATCCATGATCTTGGTGTCATTTTACTAGAAAAAGAATTTTCTACCCCATAAAATTAAAAAAAAATAATGATATTGTGTCAATGATGTCTTTGCAATTGTAGATCTCAGGTCTTGCGTTCTTTCTGGGCCACCCTGTATAGGATATGAAAAAGGAATAATTTTTCCCATTGGTATTCATGAAATAGTAATGAGATCAACTTGAAACTTCATGGAAATGTACTTTGATTCTTTGTTGATAGTTTTAGTTAATTATTTAGTGAAAAAAATTAGCTTTTAACTTTATTTTAATGCAAAATTAGAAGCCCGTCTTTAAATACTAATTAATATTTCGTTACACAATGAGGTACGCAGATCAATCACTTTGAAAAAGTCTTTAAATAAGCATAGTCATCAATATTGCAGAGTCAATGAAATTACAGATTTCGAATCATATCTTCTGTATTTTGTTCTTTTTGTGAATTCTTTTCTATTTTTTTTAATTTGTCATGTTTTTCTTTGTATTCATTTTTTTCTTTTCCTTTACCAGAAATATATCTCAGTAAATTTAAAGACACCCAGAAGACACAACTAGCAGTGTTTTAGGGTATCGCATGAAAAGCAGTATTTTGTATACAAACGTACGCATAATGTTGATTTCCGTTCAAGTTGAGCTCGACATGCGATTTCAAAATGTCACCTGACCTCGCGATGGATCGTCCGATTATCGAAAATTTGGTATCAAAAGTGCGTCACTTGAAAGAAAGAAAAAAAAAGGAGCATAAAAAAGCGTGGCGCGATCTTAGGTGGTCAAGCAGCAACCGTGGATTTCAAACAGAAGGGGGGGGGGGGGGAGTGATCATGTAGAAAGAACAGTTCATTCCAGGACTTGCAGCCAAGCGACAGAGCGGAGAAGGAAATACGAGATTACAACGCTTCACCCTCTCCCTGAATAGAAATTTAGCATTTTGCAGTGGCATATCTTTGAAAATTAGAGTAGAATCTAAAACACTTTTGATCGCACAGGCAAATTATGTCTGATCTTGATATCTGCACATGTTTACTTTCCTTTTAAAGGAGTTGGACAGCGTTAAATCATGATTTAAATTAATACAATAAATTGTTTTAGATTTTGTTTCGGGGGGGGGGTGGGGGGCGGAGGAACAACCCTCTCTAACCTTATCCATAGAGAAATGCCTCCCCCATTTTGTAGTAGAGGCCCTATTTGGACGCATTTGGGGGTTGCATTTTTTAACTCTTGTAAACACACTATGGAATCTTTGCCCACGTAGATCTTTCTTTGTGTGTGTGTGTGTGTGTGTGTGTGTGTGGCGATTTTCGAAATGTCGATCGGACAACCGTTTTGAATATTTTCCATGAAGATGCGCTCCGCCTCCTAGAATGTTACCTACCCTTCATCTTGTAGTAAGTGTAAATCCTTCATTTCAATGGGCGGTTTACTTTTCTTCTTTTTTTTCGAGATAAATTTGGACCAAGCACAAAAGAAACGATGTTAAAAAGGGAGAAAACGAACAGACATTTTTTCAGTCAGCCTACGTGAATCTACAGTGAATATTTTGCATGAAAATGCTGAAAAAAGTACTACTTGAATTGTTTTTAATTTTGGTCTGCCTATGCCCTCAAAATACAAGTTACATTTTAATAGACCTGCCAGGTGGGGTGACGATGGCGTGTCATGTTCGGGGGGGGGGGGGGTTGTTGCGGACCGAGAGAAGATTTTCTATATAGTGTGATGCAGTGTTAAGTCATGATTTGTTATATATGTACATGTATATATTATTTCGTGGGATTCCTCCCCCCCCCCCCCCCCCTCCCCCAGAACGAAAAGAGAAATTCAGGACGGAAATACGCGTTCTCCGTCCTGTCCTCGGGGTTGCCTCCTCAACAAAGTCAGGGCCCCGTATAAAAAGTTGCAATTGATTCAATCGCAACTGGAAATAAATCGCAAATAGTAGTTGTGATTGATTTCGAGTTGCGATCAATTAGAATCAATCGCAACGCTTTATATGACGAAGCCGAGATGAATCTAGCATAAAATCTTTGATCAACCTTTTTGATTACGATATAAATTCTTTAAGCTATATTTTACGTAATGATTATAGACGATAAACTTTAAAATTTATCATAAAATTGATGAAACTAAACCTAGGGTCTTTTATTTTATAACCAACAAATAATATCTTCATGTTTATTTCCATTTCATTTTTGAACATAAAATAGAAAATAGATCATCCGAGAAATATAGCATGAATTGAATATGATGTTTATTTTTGAATATCACATTTTCGCAAAATATTAAGTTGAACACCAGATGCTTTCAGTGTAGATCTACTTAACAATATTGCATAGAATATATTCCTTCTCTTCTCCTTTATTCTAACAGGGTCATTTCCTGACTCCCATTTGAATAAGACTACAAAAATTGGACTGGACGTGGTACTAAACTGCACACTACCAGTAACGTCACACGTGTATGAAAATGCCTTTTGGAAAAAGGAAACTTCCAATCTCTTTCAGTGCCATAAATCTAACTGCTACAAAATATATGAAGATCATAAACGAATGATTGTTACATCTAATTTTTCGAGCATCTTAAAGATATCAGACGTGTCACTTGATGATGAAGGCAGATACACGTGTAAAATCTCAACTTCTCAGGACGTTAAAGTATGCAAAAACAACATATGGTAAGCCTGGACTTTGACAACCGTTGCCGTGTATTTTTCTAAGTCTTAAAGGGATACTCAACCGCAGATTGTGGTCGTTGCCCCGAGGGGCGCAAACTTCGGACAGACTGTTCGCCGCGCAAAATGCACGCTCCGCCTGAGCTCGAGCTCTCGTGCGAGATTCGGTCGGCTTCGTGCAGTCCGAAAAGTAATCCCAGTAGTCCGACGGACGCGTCCGACGCATAAACTTTGTGTACGAGTGATTGGGGCTTACGCAATCCTGACTTTCCCCACGGCCGCCTGGTGGCGTATCCCTTCAAGTTTCAGCATTGGAATAGGCCTTCGAATGCATTATAAAAAGGAAGTATTATTGCAAAACATACATGGCCGATTTCACTTTGTAGGGCACTAGTGTTTACTTTTAATGATATCGAAAAACGATTACCACTAATAATGTATCATTTGAATTTGGTCTTAACAGCTTCTTCGTATCTTTTTACTGTGGTATCAGTTTTTTGGAAAATTGTCGTTAATTATTGTCATTAATAAACTTTCAAGAGATAAAGTTTGACGTAAAGTGATTTGTTTTATTGTTGAGTTGGGAATAAAATATCTTCCATGGGAGCATACTTAGCAATGGAGGTGTATATTCCTCTTCAGAAAAAAAGTCAACCAATCTTGGTCCCAGTACATCGTTCAACACGAAAATTCTTGGACGTGATTTGAACGGAATGGGGAGATATCAATTTAATTTAGACATTGGAATTACCATAAAAACCTTTCAAAGAATGAAAGTATAAATATGAAAGTATGTAAAAAGAGAAAAAAATGGATAAAGAAATCAATTAAGATTTTGATTTAGATTCAATAGAATTTTATTATCCACATTAAATTAATGTCCACTAATGCTCTAATATCATGTGTATTGTAAAAGGGTGGGGTAAAGATTTTCCCATGTTATATTCCTCAATAATATAATTCAGCGACTTCCACCGGCTTTCTTGGACTCTCTTATACTTTAGAGGGACGAAGGAATCAAATAGTACCCCTTTCTCCCTTTTACCTAAACAATGAAAAATTTTGTAATGTTCATCATAAACAAAATAGATTTTTATGAGGCAGGTTACTTTTTGGAAATATTTTGCTGTTATTTCTTTTTTAATGTTATAATTGTGCTTAACAGCACTTGGATTTACCTCTAATCGTTTTGATATACATTGCTTGTTTATAATTCAATTTTATCTTAATATGAGATACATGATGTTGGTTTGTTTGTGTTGTGAGTGTGTATGTGTGATTATCAGGGGAATCGCCTTGTACATGTATGTTCTAAAATATGTCCAACACCACCATGGCTAATCCGTTGGAAGATATTGATCCTGATGTGCATATTGATAATACATTTGTTAGCTGTAAATGTTACACGCCTTGTGAGTTCAATACTACTTTTGATAAAAATATGGGTTTTAGTGTTATTCATTTTAATGCACGTAGTCTTCAGAAAAAGTTTTGCGGTATTACAGACTTATTATATATACTCAAACATTCATTCTCAATTATCGCAATCTCTGAGACATGGATTTCTAACACCCCAGCTATCCCTTTTCATTTGGATGGCTATATATTTGTTCATTCCAATAGATTAAATGGTCGTGGTGGTGGTGTGGCATTTTTTGTGAGAGAAAATTTACAATTCCAAATAAGAAATGACATAGTATATGATGGAAATAGTGAAAGATTATGTGAATACTTGTTTATTGAGTTTAGTACTGAAACTCATTTGAAATGTACTGTAGGTGTAATTTATAGAAGACCAAATTCTGACGTTGATGAATATTTGCAGTTTTATAATCATATTCTTAGTATTTTAAGTAGGGAAAGAAGGAATGTATTATAGCCGGTGATTATAATATTGACCTTTTAAAATTAGCTCATCCTAGTGTTGCCAGTTCATTTATAAGTTTAAATTCATCGTATGGTTTTTCCCCTTTTATTACTATTCCAACTCGTGTTTCACAAGATACAGCAACGCTTATTGATAATGTGTTTACGAATGTATTAGATGTTAAATATCATACTGGCACTATCTCCGCTGATATTACAGATCATCTACCAATCTTTCTCAAAAGTCGTACAGTTTTTCAAGGAAAATTACTGAAGATGGCATACAAGCATTACAGTTTGAACTGTTTCATACTGATTGGTCTATTTTATATAATACTAATGATGATGATGTAAACTCTTTGTATAATATATTCATTCATACATTGACTAGTTTATATGACAAAACATTTTCCTGTGGTTAAAAAGAAAAAAGGTAATTTCCGGATTCGTAAGCCATGGATATCTCCTTCTTTACTTCGATGCATTAGAAGGAAAAACCGGTTGTATAAATCATATTTGTGTAATACATCTGCTTTTAATGAAAGGAAATTCAAAAATTATAGGAATAAGGTAAATAATTGGTTACGTAATGCTAAAAAAAGATATTATTGTTATAAATTTGGACAAATGAAAAATAATCCGAGGGGTACATGGTCTGTTATTAATTCTATTTTGAATAAACCTAAAAATGCTTTACCCCAGTTATTTTTAGATGATGGAGAAAAGATCGATAACTCTGAAAGTATAGTAAAAGCATTCGATTTACATTTTTCAACATGTTGTTCTGAAGCAGTTATGAATATGTCTTGTTTAACCACAAATACTTATTCTGATTATATGAAGGATTTTTATCCAAATTCATTATTTTTTAGACCTATTACAGAAAATGAAATAATTGGAATTTGCAAGTCTTTGAAGAACAGTAATGCATGTGGTTTTTATAGTGTAAGTAATAATGTTCTTAAGAAAATTATTCATTCTATTGTTAAGCCACTAGTATATATTTTCTATATTTCATTATCTAATGGAATAGTCCCAGATAAAGTTAAGATTGCAAAAATTACCCCAGTCTATAAAAAAGGTGACACTCACTTATTTCAAAACTATCGACCGATTTCAATCTTGCCTAGCTTATCAAAATTGCTTGAAAAATGTGTTTACAATCGTGTTTATTCATTTCTTTTAAAAAATGATATTCTTATAGATAATCAGTATGGTTTTAGACGTAACCATTCAACTACACACGCACTGATAGACTTACAAATTAAAATTGTTTCTGCAATTATTAATAACAAGTTTGCTATTGGTATATTTATGGATCTCTCCAAAGCATTTGATATTGTTGATCACAAAATACTCATTTTAAAATTAAGTTATTATGGTATCCGTGGGCTTCCATTACAATGGTTTGAAAGTTATTTACATAATCGATTTCAGTATACTGTTTATGATTATGTTTCATCAGATTATTCTGAAGTGACACATGGAGTACCACAGGGATCTGTTTTAGGCCCGTTATTGTTTTTAGTTTATATAAATGATATAGTCAATTCCTCAGATAAGTTTGAATATATTATGTATGCTGATGACACTACATTATTTTATACTCAGCCTGAAAATACAAACCTGGAACAAAATGTTGATAATGAATTAAACCATGTTTCAAATTGGTTTAGGGCCAACAGACTAATTGTTAATTTAAGCAAAACTCATTTCATTTCATTTTATAATAAAGCCCCTGATATGTGTTTGACAAATATTTCATTGAAGTTTAATTCAATGTATATTGATAAAGTAGATGTGGTAAAATTCTTGGAGTCTATATTGACAATAATTTACGTTGGGATGTACATATTGACAATATTGTGTCTAAAGTTTCAAAATGCTTAGGTATTATGTTTAGGTTGAAATACTATCTTCCATTGTCTGTATTATTTACTCTGTATAATGCTCTTATATTACCATATCTTTCATACTGTATCACTGTGTGGGGGAATAGTAGTAAGACAAGATTAGATTCTCTATTTAAATTACAAAAGAAAGGTGTACGCATTTGTACAGGGAGTCATTACCTTTGTCATACAGCCCCTCTGTTCCAAAAGTTGCAAACCTTGAATATATTTGATCTCTATAAATACCACACTGCAATAATCGCATTTTTATATTCTCAAGGACTCGTACCTAATGCATTATCTCAACATTTTTGTATCAATAACCAAATACATACTCATAATACTCGCAGTTCAACATTGATACATTTGTGGAAAGTTCAAAGTACTTTATCCCAAAAATCAGTTCGTCACAGTTTACCTATTGTGTGGAATTCACTCCCAAATAATGTAATTCAGTCTAATACCTTATCACAATTTAAAAGGGCTATGAAGAAATACCTTATATTTAACCATGTATAAACACAAGTACTGTATTATTTTACATGAATATC
This sequence comes from Heliocidaris tuberculata, assembly GCA_025618425.1. NCBI lineage: Eukaryota > Metazoa > Echinodermata > Echinoidea > Camarodonta > Echinometridae > Heliocidaris > Heliocidaris tuberculata. The sequence continues at coordinate 1,347,084 of CM046833.1, forward strand.
ATATAATATACAGTATACGTAGGCTTCTGGTTCCTCTGATATATGTCTTAGGTGTGTGCTGTATTTTGTGTGCATGTGTGTGTGGGTGTATGTGTGTGTAGGGGAAGGGGGAGGGTATTTCAATTGCCTAAGATATAATGTATTAAAATATATATGTATTCGAGGGAACTTATATCCACAAAGCCCTACAGGCTTTTCCAAAGCTCTCTCTTTTCATTTTCATGTAATTCTGATTTTAAATAGACTGTATAATATGTATATATTTTACACCTTTTTATGGAAATGGAAAATAAATGAAACGAAACGATATTACAGTAGGCATGGCATGGATCAAAATATTTCATGAACAAATGATTAGTTTAAGTCGATAAAACGCCAACAAAATTGATTATTAGGTACCATTTTCCCCCTGCTTTGTTAAGTATAGCTTTATAAATATGCTTTTACACGTAGTGCCACCCGAGAAACTGATTCTTTTGGACTATGACACTGAGGAGATCTTAAACAAATCTTTAAAAGTCATCAATGGGACCAATCGGAAAATAATATGTCAGACCAGTACATCGGTCAAACCTACTGTCAATCTGGAGTGGATCATTCCTCATGGGTTAGAGGTAGTCGAGGAGACTGACGATGAAGTCCAGGATGAGCATGATAGACGTCTTACTGGGCGATCGACGACATTGTCATTCCTCCCAACAAACGATGACCATGGAAAGATCATAACCTGCATTGTGAATAAGATGTTTAATGTTTTTGAAACCCTGAAGACATCAGTTTACCTTGAGACAGAAGGTTCGTACATATCTATATGCCTATTTCTCTTGATTTTGAATGATTTGTTTTGTACTTTTGTGATATCCGTAGATTATGTTACATTTTTATGTGTATGTGTGTGTGAGGAGCCCGCTAATGTAGGTCTACAGTTATGCTGTAACACTGAATACGGTATACCCTGGGTAAGGAAGATTTTTTGAAAAATAAATAAAATAGATGAATATGAATCTAGACTAATAGCTTCCTCCCATAACTGCCAGCAATAGCAACAACTAAAAAGCTAGAAATCATCACCTCTTCGACATGTCTGCATACTTTAACATGTAATCTCCATATTTCACTCTTCGTTAAGATCAATCATTTCAATTGATACTGCATGCAAACAATTACATATGAGGTACTCACCTTCTGTTCTAGTCTCTGGCAGTAGAATTCATGTTTGTTTGTATTATTTATTTTGTGAAAACATTTTAAAATGTGAAAATGTGAAATATGAAACAATAAACTGAAACTAAAGCAATCATGATAATATTTTCAACAAAAGAGCATAAAAGTAATTTCCCTTTTCCTAATTTTTGTCTTGTCTCTCGTAACATTTAGGTATTTCATCTTCAACATCTACCATGTATACAATTTTTGCTCAACAAAACAACGTCACAACCTCCGGGGAACCTCCAGATTTATCATCCTCACCAGAGAACACAGAGGATGGTTTGAGGAATTTATGTAGGTTATACAAAAACATACATGTATGTGGGCAAGTCCAAGGTATTTGGTCATTTTCATGTCCCATATGTTACCAAGTATAATGGAGTTATGAACATATACTGACATCAAATGCATCATGTTACTATATACAGAGATACCAGCTCTAGTAAAGCTATTTTCTTAATACATTCATGAGAAATACTAAATATATATGTAACTTATGGGACAAAATAGCTTGGACTTGCCCATGTGTAGAATATTATTAGTTAATAATTTCTTAAAATATAAAAAAAAATCCTGAAAGAAAATAAATGTTATTTAAAATCGAATATAGAGAAAAGACAAAACAAAACAAAACAAAAATCACATTTCCCCCCTCATTTCTGTAACTCGTGATAAACGTGAATACATGTAATATGAATGGATTTTATCATCCACTGGATGATAATATTTGCTTTATTATATTGTTCATTTCATTATTATCATTATTATCATTATTATTATTATTATTCGTATTATCATTATTATTATGCTTCTTATTATTAATATTATTATTATTATCATTATTATTTCTATTATTATTATCATCATCATTATCATATTAATTGTCTTTTTGATTTTTTTTTCTTGGGGGGTGGGGTTGTTATGATTACATTTAACTTTCAACAATGTCAACATTTTGCTTTCAGCTGACAGTCATCTTTGGTACATTATAGGAGGTGTACTCTCAGTACCCCTTATTCTTGTCATCATGTCATTAATCATTCGTGGAATCAGAGTCCAACTAAAAAAAGGTATGTTATATTCAAATATATCTGTTACGTTGGGTAAAAGAATACAATTCTGGAAATAATTGCAAACTGCGTCATAAATTTTTGATTCTATAACATGTATAACAACAATAATATTATATTAAGGCCAAAATCTTGGCCTATTGTGGCAATTACAAAGTTTGTTTGTTGTTTGTTTGTTGTTGTTGTTTTTGTGGGGGGGGGGAGGAGGTATCGACATCTAACAAATTTACACTACATCCACTACACCATATACTGCTGTACTTTCAAAGTTTTAGCCCAACTGAGACTTTAAATACAGTATATTAATAATATTACTTACATCTGTGACCCGGCACCACAAAACCACCAAAAAGTGGCAAGCCGTGATTTTGTGTAAACAGCTGAAATGGAAATTTGGGTTGGAAAATTTGATTTTGGGATTTTCGTTTTTTCTGAAAGATCGTTCTTTTCTGTACCTTATATCAAAATCTGGAAGCTTAAAACACAGTAGAAGATGAGTTATTAACAGTTTTTCTGGACCAGTTTTTTTCGCACAGCTTCGGTTTCTTCCTAATTCTTCGCCCTCCCGTATGATTTTTGTTTAATCGGTACCGCTCACCCTCGTAAAATCACTGCAATCTCACGGGCCTTAAATTACCTTTTCTCTAATGATCTTTATACTGATAGAAAGAATAAACTCTCAGCAATCTCATCATACTGATATTACAGTTCATCAATACTCGCAAAAGCGAATTACAGAGCAGTTTTAAGTTCCATTTCTATGACGAAATGTGTCTGAAAAAGGATTTCGTTGCTAACGAACGATCAAGTTTATTCATGTGAGCAAGGAAAGAGTATGTAAGTTCTATGTAAAACAAATTGCATAGGTTAATCATTGTGAATAAGAAAAAGAGTAGGTCATATTTAAGTTAATTATATTACTTTAAATGCCGCCGGTCCACTGGTTGCTTACCTGCTAGAAAGCATGTACTTGCTTTGCTAGCAGTCACTTAAAATAAACAATATCAATATACTGTTTAAAAAATGGTTGGTGTTCATCAAATGCCAATAGTAGTTTATTATTGTCTTCTTTTTTTTTAACTTTAAGCTGAGAATGACGGTACAGTTTCAGCTAATTCAACCGGAAGAGATCTACCACCAGTACCCATTCTTCCGTTGTCTTCGATCGATGACGTCATCCAAACTTCCTCCAAGCCGTTCTCTACCGGTACTCGTAAAAGCAGGAAAAATATATTGGTATGTTATTGGATGGATAGATTCATTGATTAAATGGGATATAACGGCATATTCAATGATATAGAAACCCCGATTTGGTTATTTGATTCTCAATCACTTGATTCTCGATCCACCTTTAAAAAAATTACATGGATATGTTTAATTTGAGGCAGCACATACCCTGTCGGGTTCATATCAACAAAGTAAAATTGGGTAAAATTTTACCTATTACTCTGTAAAAAGGAACATACGTGTAAATCGGGTAAGATTTAAGCTAAAATTTCGTTAGAATTTAACCAGTACTGCGTAAAATTTCACTCAACCAACATGCATTTTCCTTTTGTACCCAGTCATTGGTAATATTGTGTAAATCTTACCCAACTTTGTAAAAATGTATTTACCCATCAAAAAATTAAAATAAAATAAAATAAAGTCAAGTTATCAACTACTTTCTTTAGACAGGTTCATATTTTCAATTATATCTATAATGTCGTTTGTTTACCCACTAATGAATGACTCTTCGTACTTACTTTTCTTGCTAGAGATACAGATTACTTTATTTGATTTGATTTGATTTGATTTACTGAATATAAAAACATATAAATAATAACATTCATGATAACATTAATAACTTATTTTTGAAGGATCGCTCTGCTCAGCTGTGTCATTTACACATTTGGACCCCTCTTCCAAATATATTTCACATTTCACATTTTTTTCACAAAATGAATGGTACAAGCATGAAATTATTCTATTGCCGGAGACTGTACAAAAGGTGTGTACCTTATCAAACTAAGAAAATTAGGGCACAGTTTTGCACCCGTAGGGGTGCAGACCGTTGATACAATAGGTGCATATGTGCATCCTATTGGGAGCAGATGTGCACCCCTAGGGAGTTCGAAATTTGGACCCCTGTGTGGGGTTCAAAATTGCACCCCAATATCAGGTGCATTTTTTGCTCCCTCTGGATTCATAACTGCACCCTAAAGGGTGAATCGTCGATGGCAATCGATCATCATTCTCGCCTCTTCACAACTTAGCAGCAGACAATTAAAAGTAATTGACGGTATTTCATAATTCACGCACGAATGGAATACAGGCAATAAAGTACACGCCATGAGGGGACCTCGGTGAAATCCATCGAGCCACGCCTGGGGGCGTTTACAGTGCGACAGCTTGTTTTACTCATACAATTTTTAAAAGCTCTAGCATGTACTCCACTATATATCCATATAACAAGTCAGTACAGTAACAGTTAGTAAAACTAGCACTTTCACTTAAAATTATATAATCCCGACTGAATTATCAAATGTAACCACGTATTGTTATTTAAATAATTTTTCTGACAAAGAAACTATGAAAATGAGCCATGATAAACTCCCCATATAATTTGAATATGCGAATTATGCAAATTTTCCTGCCGTAAGATCTACAAGTACCGATACGTTGGTTGTTGTCAGCCTGCAAGCCGGTTTATGTTAGTCTTTGCGCGATTAATCTTTTGAAACACGTCATTACGGAGATTTTTAATTTACGACACAAGCTGATCGAAATGGATTTATTTTTTCTTTTTTTAGTTTATTTCATTTCTATGCTTTTGAATATTTAGTCTTACTTCATGAGATAATGTGACACAAGTGTCAACAATGCTGTTGTGGGTATTCATGTAAGACTAATTCTTCTGATCGAAGGTTGCATAATTCAACCTTACACAATTTTGAACCCCGGTTTCTGCAAAGCGCACCCGTAGGGGTGCAAGATTCCACCCGAGTAGATATACGGGTGCTTCGACCAAATTTGCATCCTAAAGTGAACCCTAATTTCATAGTGTGAATAAAAATTGTTTGCTTACAGTATCAATTGAAAAGACTAAGCGAAAGAAGAGTGAATTATGGAGGAGCCTAAGGTGAAAGCTATATAGGCTCCAAGGGTTATAAGGTTTGTATAGTCTTTAATAAAGAAAAAAAGATGGTTGGAACGAGCAATGTATGGTTACAGCAAATCAAGGTGTATATAAATAACATTAATGTAATTCTTCGCATTCGAAGAAATGGCATTGAATATAGTGCACACGCATTACTACAATTATATAAAAAATCACATTATTTGAATAAATTAGCAATAGCATTACCTATACGCCATTGCAATACCTGGTGTATACCGAAGTGCTGACTATAAGAAACCAAACATAATTTTACTCCTGTACCATGACCCCAACTACCCTATTAAAAGCAAGGCATAACATCCCCACTAACCATATAAGTCATCACTGTTAGATACATTCATTTTTAAAGCGAATTACCTTTCGACGTACATGTACGTTCATTTATTGCCCTCGTGAATTCATTATGAGTTTGACCATGCCAATCAGTATCTAATTCAGTAATTTCTGTTTCTAAAGCAATCAACCAGAGAAGTCAAAGGGGACTATGTTGATATTCCAGAGACTCCTGGACAGACCCTCCAGCAGCCTGTTAGATCAACATCGACTGGTTATATGGACATGAATCCCATAACGTCACCTATTACCTCTTCTAATGGGGAGAAAGGGGAACAAAGATGTCTTTCATCCGATGACCAAGCGTGTTACTTGGATCCGACAATGATGCGTCAGACCAAAGATGAATCTGTAGACAAATGTGAACCGATGTACGCAAATACGCGACGGGAGTCTGGTAAAATAGTCAGGGATGCCAACTACATCAATACTGGTTGGTGTGATGACATTGTTGATACAACGTATATCTGAAGTATATTTTTCTTTCAAATATTTCAGCACTATTGATATATGAAATGACGTGCAAACTTAAAAAGTCATCAGGTAGACTTAATAGATAATTACATTGCTGGCTACGGGGTTGGGGATATGAGGCAATATTTTCAAGAATAGTCATATTGCGCGAGTTGAGGACGAGGGCAATGTGATTAAAACGAGGGCGATATATTCTCACATCAACCTAAAAATGATCTAGTCAATATTACCATTATTATGTACCCACACTTTTTACTGTCATTTAGTTCCATTTTATATCGGGAACAAACTCGCGAATGATAAATAACGCGGACCTTGCCTATCATGGATTTGTCTTGGATGGCATTCAAAACAATCGGATCTTTTGATTAGACTGTAAACATGAACCTTCCATAAATGAAGTTCCAATACATCTAATACTCCTCCTTGATCTATTACAGATTATGACTGGGCGAAAAATTCCTGTGAATAATAAGCAGGTTGCAAAAATGCATACAAGGTATAGGGCAAAATAACCTGCTCTGAAATTATTTTAGATACCTATAATGCATTAATGTTTTTTGACATTCCTTATGTATGACTTAAAATCACGGGAAAAAAATGTATATAGTATGGGTATTTTTGTTGTTGTTGTTTATATTTCCTTATGTATGATGTAGTAACATGTAATAAAGTGTATTTGAGGTTTTTTTTATTCATTAAGTGTTCTTAGGTATGAAGACACGTATATATTAATAATTGCAGGGCCCTCAGGAAGAGCAGTATTAATACTGATGAGGCCTACCCTGGGTACATATGACTATGTTATGACATATGATAATATCATCATTATTATCATCGGCTTTATAATTATAAGATTCATGAAGCCTTTGTACTGAATACATTGATGAATATTAATACCTAGACGACTGTCAACAGTGCAACTTTGCTTTCGAATTTTCTACAAAATACGCCATGCTTAATAAAGTAATAGTCTAACCTGCCTGAATTGCTGTTATTTCTGTGATTGTTGTTATTATCATAATTTCGATATAAATACCACAATGTTTATCAACGTAAGTAAAGTGCACAAAATAGCGTTGAAAGTGTATATTATCACAATCGAGAATATATCGTTATATTGGGGGGGGGGGGCAAATATAATAGGAGAAAAACTAAAATCAAATTCATGGTAGAAGAAATTCATTTTTATTATTTTATTTTATTTTTTATTTTTTTCATCAATGCAATCCTGTTTATCATGTGGGGTGACACGTTGTCTTTGGAAAAAGAAGTAGATTAATATTAAGATATCGAAGGAAGTATAATCAATCATTATAATAATGTTTAACTTGCAAACGAAAACCAAAGCGTACCCCTTAGTGTAATTTATATCGGATTACTGTGTTTTCTGTTGTGACAATTTAACGATAGAATGGTCCTAAGTGCTAATGTATAGATTAGTTTCACTGCTCTTATTGTTTTTAAAGTGAGCCCTTTGCCGGTTACCGTGGCAATCCACTTATATAAGATAAGAGGATTTAATTGAAAGTATAGTCATTCTAAACTACACATTACAGAGATATTACTCTTGTCTAGAGCTTGAAGTTCATTTCTACATTACCCCTTTGAAAGAATATTTTAAGTAGTATTTTCGACATATGTTAAGATTATCCAGAAAATGGTAATAGTATAGGAGAAATGTAAGCTGACAGTAGTTCAAGTACACAGTTGATATCATAATATGCTCATTAGCTTAGTTTTGTGTCGATGGTTTTATCATTGCACTTTCAGGCGAGGTTAAAGAGTATCACTTTCTATTTCTCATCCACAGTGGCGTAAATCCATTTCGAGGAAGGTGCGTGTACGTGTGTGTGCGTGTGTGTGTGTGTGTGTGAAAAATATTCATATTCAGGCGCCTCAAGCATTGTACTTAGAATATTTGAATATTTGGCATGACTTAAGAGAGAACAGAATTATTACTAGTAACTTAGGAAATCAAACGATTTTTAATAATACTTCAATCCGTTTTGGCCGGGAAACACTATTTAACAGAAATCTATTTGAGGCTAATATATATCAATTTAAGCATGTTGTTGATAGAGAAGGCCATTTAAGGCCACTTGGCTATTTTCTACAAAAAAAGGTCTTGATGCCAATAATTTATTCTACATTAGTAGCATTTGTTCAGCATTGCCGATGAATTTGAAGAGAAAAAGAAAAAATACGAAGAGATAAATAACAAGATCGATTACTTGGAAATAATGTATAAAGTAGGGGATAAAATAATATCATATGAAGGACTGACTTCTAAATTATGTTATAAAATCTTTATAGATAATATAAAGGAAACCTTTGCGTTTAGACACGCGGAAATAACACATTTAAATACTACATCTGGAATTGCGACTTCCTTTTTGACCCCGAGATTATGCACTTTAGATGGAAAATTACGTGAATTTCAGTTTATTATATTACATAGTATCCTATATTGTAATGATAAACTGTATCAATTTGGCTTTATATCATCTAACTTATGTTCTTTCTGTGGAAAGGAAATTGAGGTATACAATCACTTATTTAATGAAGTGTCAATTTGTTTAAAAATTGTGGCAAGAAATAGGGGAACAAATGAAATTGATGCACTTTAGATACTTTAACTCATAGCCCGCTATTGTCGAACATTGTCACTTCCGGGTTCTCGCTTAATATGTCGACGATCGTCGACAGAAATCACGTACAAAAGATATAGCCTTTGAAATAATCCAGCAGCCATGAGTTTCATAATGCACAGGGCAAAGAGTTAAAATGGGAGGAGATTTTGGTTGGGTTAGATGGAAAATCAGAAAAGCATATGTACATTAACCACTTAATTATACTCATAAAATATATGATATACAATGAGAGATCAAAAGGAACGCCCCCAACAAAGAAAGAAATCTATAATGCACTTTTAGAAAGTAAAGATAATGAACGTAAAAAGGCAATAGCTCGAAATAAGTTAAGTCTACATCTAAAGAAATTGAATCATTTTGAATGTTGGACGGAAGGAGGACATACACGATAATATCACAAACAGTTTTAAAAATTCTATCCATTATTACAATTGCCCTATATACATTGAATTTGCACCTATCAGGTTTTAATCTATACCTTGTTCAGTTAATTTTACTATTGTTGTTTATTTATGGATGGCATGTTATTGAAATATATAATTTGCATTGTGTTTATTGCCATGTTGAATTATATTGTGTAATTAATGCTTAATTTGTAATATTTAAAAAAACTAAATCAAGGAATAATAAAATTATGAAAAGAAAAAAAAGTGTGTGTGTGTGTGTGGGGGGGGGGGGGGGTATCCCAACCAGGCACCAAAAAATACTTTCAATAAACACAACTTTGCAGGACAAGCAAAACCACTAAATTTTCCTCCCACAAGCCATCAAATAGCTGGCTCTGACAGATGCATGGGCACACCTTTACAATTCACACAGGACGGTTACATGAGGGTCAACTCACTAGTGTTGAAGAAATGTGCCAAACTTTCCTGAACACAAATATTCAGTGTAATTTTCCTAAAAACGAAAAAGCAGGATTTATTTCAAACTGAAGAGTTAGCACTTGCTAAGCGGCTACATGGTCCTATTTTATTTTATTTTTTTCTGTGCTAACATTCTAACTTGAGCAAACTACTTAATCGTCTCGCCAACAATGATTTTGCTAATGATGGCGCAGGCAGCACTTAACAAGAAATTCGGGAAAGCCCTTCACCAAATTTGAATGTGACCAATATTCCAGCGAATTACTCTCTTAATTTTAAGACTTATTTTTAAGTCCACATGACTTGTTTTGTCCTCGGTTTAAAACTCTCTCGGACTTAAAGGGTACCTGAGGCCTGAAAAAATAATTTGTGTATAGTTAGCTTACACAAAATCAACCCCAGAAAACTTAACACGATATTCAACAGTGACAGGATACAGGAGATATTGATTTTTGAAAATAAAATACCCCCCCAAAATTAATATAAATAAGACTTGAGCAAAGACTAGTCGATCGATCACGATAGCTCACCTAACGATATATCGATTCAGGAACGTCTTCACTTTCAATTTTCGATTCGATAAATGAATTTTGCGACTTAGTTCTAATTTATTTGTTGTTTCATTTGGTCTGTAGATTCTTTGTAATTTATGCGTCAAACCAATTTTCTATTCGATTTAAACATTTTGCGTTGAATACTTGATTCATCTGTTGTTTTGTTTGGGTTGTAGATTCTCCATAAATTAAGCGGCAACTGAATTCTCATTTCGATAAAAACAGTTTGCGTTGTATACTTCATCCATTTGATGTTTTATTTGGGTTGTATATTATTCGTAAGTTACGCGCCAAATCAATTTCCAGTTCAATTTCCAATTCGATTAAAAAAAAAAAAAAAAAAAAATGCGTTGTATACTTCATTCATTTCATATTTTATTTGGGTTGTATATTATTTCTAAGTTAAGAGCCAAATCAATTTTCGATTAGATAAATGTATTTTGCGTCTTAGTTCTAATTTATTTGTTGTTTCATTGGTCTGTAGAGGCTTTGTAATTTATGCGCCGAACAAAATTTTCTATTCCATATAAACATTTTGCGTTGTATACTTCATCCATTTGATATTTTATTAGGATTGTATATTATTCATTAGTTACGTGCCAAATCAATTTCCATCGATAAAAAAAAACATTTTGCGTTGTATACTTCATTCATTTCATATTTTTTTTGGGTTGTTTATTATTCCTAAATTATAAGCGCCAAATCAATTTTCGATTCTATAAATATATTTTGCGTCTTAGTTCTAATTTATTTATTGTTTCGCTTGGTCTGTAGATTCTTTGTAATTTATGCCCCGAACCAATTTTCCGTTCGATAAAAACATTTTGCGTTAATTGTATACTTCATTCATTTTTATATTTTATTTGGGTTGTATATTATTCCTAAGTTAAGCGCCAAATCAATTTTCGATTCGATAAATGTATTTTGCGTCTTAGTTCTAATTTATTTGTTGTTTCGCTTGGTCTGTATATTCTTTGTAATTTATGCGCCGAACCAATTTTCTATTCGATATAAACATTTTGCGTTACTTCATCCATGTGATGTTTTATTAGGATTGTACATTATTCATTAGCTACGTGCCAAATCAATTTCTATCGATAAAAAAACATTTTGCGTTGGTCCTTTATTCATTTCATATTTTATTTGGGTTGTATATTATTCCTATGTTAAGCGTCAAATCAATTTTCGATTCGATAAATATATTTTGCGTCTTAGTTCTAATTTATTAATTGTTTCGCTTGGTCTGTAGATTCTTTGTAATTTATGCGCCGAACAAATTTTCTATTCGATAAAAACATTTTGTCTTGTATACTTCATTCATTTTATATTTTATTTGGGTTGTATATTATTCCTAAGTTAAGCGCCAAATCAATTTTCGATTCGATAAATGTATTTTGCGTCTTAGTTCTAATTTATTTGTTGTTTCATTTGGTCTGTGGATTCTTTGTAATTTATGCGCCGAACTTATTTTCTATTCCATATTAACATTTTGCGTTGTATACTTCATTAATTTGTTGTTTAATTTGGGGTACAGAATCCCCGTAAGTTACGCCCCAAATCGATTTTTGATTCTTTAAAAACATTCTCCGTTGTATGACTTCATTCATTTGTTGTTTTATTTGGATTGTAGATTATCCATAAGTTACACGCCAAATCAATTTCCAATTAGATAAAAACATTTTGCGTTGTATCCTTTATTCATTTGTTGTTTCATTAGGGTTGAATATTATCAGTAATTTCCGCCCCAAATCAACTTTCGAGTGTTTGTCAGCCCCGGCGCTGTACATAATATAGCAGACGACAACGCGATAATGCGATCGCGATAATTTCACTGTCGCGTCTTGGCGTTCGCCAAACGTGCACGCATAAAAAAACGCACACGCATAGAAAACTGCTCGCGCGGAACTCAACTCCAGTTGAGTTCCGCGCGTCGTTCGTTCACGCTGTCCTTTATTCTCTTCAAACTCCTTAACAGCTAACCTGTAGAATGCCGGGTAAAGTTATTTGGGGTTAATTTTATACATTCTAACTGTATACAAATTATTTTTTTTTGACCTCAGAGAACCGGGGACAAAACAAGTCATTCGGACTTAGAAATAAGTCTTAGAAATTAAAAGAGTAAGTATAGATTGTAATTCCGAAACGTCTAGTATTTTACGACATTGCACCAACAAAATATCATCAACGTATTTGAAATAAGGTATAGGCAGATAGAAATGGCATTCTCAGGTCATTTGGAAAAAAAGATTAAAATATTAAAATACTGCACAATGATCTGGTAAAACAATTATGCATTGTACATGAGGCGAAGACTAGGACTATGTCAGAAATCTAGCATTTATCTTTTACGGTGCTTATATTGCCGAAATAGCAACAACCAAATATTTAACGGACGAATTTCTCTAAGCTCTTAGTCTTAAACTTTTGGTATTGAGTGTCATGTATTTTTTTTTAAGTGCTATTATTTAAGTATTATTATCATTATTTATTATTATTATCACTATTATTACTGCTATTATTATCATCATCATCATCACCATTATCATTGTTGTTATTAATATCATCATTATGGATAGTCTCATCATTGTTTACATTAATATTAGATGTAGTATTAGTAGTAGTAGCAGGAGCAGCAGCGGCAGTAGTCCTAGCACATGCTACTTGCATTTTGATTATTATAAAAATGTTTTACATTATTTTCGATGAAGGAAATCCATCTCTGTTCTTAATTTTGTACATTGTATCAGATCACTGCATATAAAAGTGTAACTTCATTCTAAATTCAGTCTGCTGGAATTAAACTATTCTGATCATTGTGCACTATTCGTTAGCTACGGATGGGGGCGCTAGACCATTTCAAGTACATTCATGAATGTTATTACACTAAAAGCGCTCGAATGTATTAGAAGTCATTTCTCATACTTCAAAGAAGACTATAACTTACAGAAATTAGCATAGACCTTTTTTTTTTTTTTTTTTTTAATAACCTTTCATTTTTCTCCTATTAAAGTGTAAAACTTTCATCCATGTTGCAGGCAAGTATATTTAATGGACTATTACAATTATACTTTCATTAATTATTGACACTATAATCTCAACGTTACGTGAAAAGGCTATGGCAATGCAGTTTTTTAATTAAAAAAAAACAGAATCGTACAAACCTGTAATGAAATTATTCTTCTCTAACCGTCTTAATTGATCATTCATTGCTGTTAAAAAGAGTTTTAGTAAAGAGAATTTAGAGAAAACACTGCACGAAATTCCCCAACTGAAGAGAAACCTTTATAATCATATATGGAATAGAATAGAATAGAAATGGTTTATTAAAAGATCATCGCAGCCAACGGCCGAATTGCGATCCTTTTCACAAGATACTGTACAATTATAATCAAAGTTCAAATAACACAATACATGACATATATAGCAAATCAAACATAGACATTTCATAAAAAATTCATTGATCAAATTCAAATTTTAAAAGAAAGAGAGGGGAGGTGTATGAGAGGGAGAGGGAGAGTGATGAGAAAGAGAGAGAAAAGGGAGAGAGAGGGAGAGAGAGAGAGAAGGGGAACGAAAGAGATCGAGATCGAAAGAAAGAGAGAGAGAGAGAGAGAGGGAGGGAGAAAGAAAAAGACAAGGGGGTCCCTATCATCTTTACAGGTGAGGGGTGATGGCAAGAAACATTCAGAAATGCAGAAAATCGAGTTAAAAACTATCAAAAGTCATTCACAAGTCATGGTGCAATCATGAACTGTGAAATTATGAATGATACAATTGAAATATGTCAATGTTACATTTTATTTAGAAGATTTATAAAGTATGGAAGTGAGCTGTATTGGAAGCGTTTTGTTTTGCAGTGGTATTGTAAAAACTTTGATTGAGATCTTAGAGAATAAGTACTTTGTTGTCTAAGAGGTAAACATTCTTTAAATTGTGGGTGTTTGGCAAGAGAATTTGCAAAGTCTATGCATAATTGCTCACGTCTTGCTTCTAATGAACGTAAATTGCACGTTTCCAATGCTGCTTCATAACTTTCATACTGCAATCCTAAAATAATTTTGCAAGTTCGTTTCTGGATACGTTCTAAAGTAGATACATGAGTTTTTGTTAAATTACCATTGTAAACCGGTACCCCATAGTCTAAGATCGGGCGAATGTATCCTTTATATATCAGTAAAAGGTCATCTAGAGGCATTCTATACTTCTTAAGGCAACGGGGCATAAACAACTTCCTATTACACCTTTTTATGAGATCGGATACATGACTATCCCACTTTAGGTTTGATTGTAAAATTATTCCCAAGACTTTGGCTTGATGAACATAAATTAATTCTTTGTCGCCAATGAAAATTGGATTTTGTTCTACCCTATTTTTCATAAACGTTATAACCATAGAGAAACATTTGGACGGATTCAATGTCATATTATTTTTAATGGACCATTGGTATAGATCAGTGATCACATTTTGTAGCTTAGACTGAGATGTTACTTTTCGGCTTTCTACAATCGTTAAGTCGTCAACATATTTGTAATATGGTAAGTTAACATCATGACAGGCGTCATTAATCATAACAATAAATAAAATCGGGCCAAGTTTGGTACCTTGCGGAACACCAGCATTGATAGTTTTCATATTAGATAGTTGACCAAAATATTTTACCTTTTGTTGACGGAACTCGAGGAAACTCAGTATCCATGATATTACACATGGCCTCACTTGCAGATGAATTAATTTGTTTATTACTATATTATGATCAATGCGATCAAACGCCTTGGAAAAATCGGTAAGTATGATAGTGGATAAAGACTTGGGTTCATCCGCGTTGGCATATATTTGATGAAGAAGTTGTATCAAATAGTGGTTAGTGCTTAAACCAGGCCGATTTCCATACTGATTGGTATCAATATGCATGGTAATATCTTCCAGTAACCATTTACATATGAAAGATTCAGCAAGTTTTGCAAAATAAGAGGTAAGTGAAATAGGGCGTAGATTTTTCAATGTGGGTGGTTGTGACTTTGGGATGGGTACTATTTCAGCTTTTTTCCAGAGTAGGGGTACGACAGAGCTCTGAAACGAAACATTCAGAATGTCAGTTAATGGGAAACACAATTCGTAAGCAAACTCTCGTATTATTCTTACAGGTAGGTCTCCAGAAATCCCAGCTTTACGTTGATTAAGAGACTGCAGTTGCTTGTATACTTCAAAAGGCTGGATGATTGGACATGTACAATGCGATGGTAAAAAGGCGGGCAATTTACATCGATCCAAACAGGGAAGATCAGCTGCTACAAGATAAAAGTGATCGTTTATGTGATCTGCAATAACCTTAAAGTTTGAAGGATTGCTAGTATCAGTATTTTGAATTTCAATCGGTGAAAATTGTTTCCTATTGTTAGTAATAATTTTAATTTCTTTATACCAGGCAGTAGGATTTGTTGTTTTTAGATTACGTACTCTGGTATTATAATACCTAATTTTTTGTTCTTTTATCAAACGTTTAGCTTTGTTTCGAAGGAGACGCCATAGAGATCGGTCATTTCTGTGAAATGCCAATTGTCGTTGGTGGATGATAGCTTTAACTCTTGCTGTTACCCATGGTTTATCAATTTCATAACACTGAACCTCTTTGGCTGGTATAAACATATCTAAATGATATTGCACTGTATCTATAAACACTTGGCATTTTTTATGTATGTCATGTTCACAGTAAACATTATTCCAGTCATAATGAACAATCCAATTGCCGAAACTTCGCATCCCACTACTCTTTAGTGGGCGGATGACCTTCTTCAATTTAAACCTTTTCTGTTTGTAATCAGACCTGTCACTAGGTAACCATATAACACAGTTATGATCACTTGTACTAATAGGAGACAAAATATTAACCTCTTTATACAAAGAACTATTATTGGTTATTATTTTGTCCAGAATGTTTTCTCCCCTTGTAGCTTGAGTAACAACTTGTTTAAAGCCATCAATGTTTAGGATTGGCTGAATGTCGAAATCGTTAAAATCACCTAAAATTGAGATGCCAGCTTCAGGGTATCTAACAAGCAGACGGTCAATTGCAGTAAACAGATGATCAGTATAAAGTTGTGCGTTAGGACTTCTCGGAGGGATGTAGATGACACAAACGATCAGGCTAGCCACCATTCGCGTAACTTGAAATTGGCATTGCAATAAAATCACAAGATATTACATGAATAGTGTATTTGCTATGCCCCATATATTGTAGAGAAAAATGTGTTCACCTCCCGCTATTTGTCACAGTTTTCATTAAAAATATTAGCTGAGTCATAAAGCATGCATGGCGTGATGGCTCTTTTCAGTCACGTTTTCCCAGACATTGTGTTATTTTTTTTTTTTTTTCTCTTCTTTTTTTTTTTTTCTTGTAGGGGAATTTATTACAACCCACGCTCTCGGAATTCCCCATTAGTAGCGCATGCAGGGTGTATTTTAAGTACAAATAAAGTACAAGAATAATATGTGCCCCAATGTGCCTCCGACAGGAACTTTTAAGCAACTTTAAAACAGAAATGGAATCTGACAAATTATATGCCCCCTTTCCGTTATCAAATAACTTTGGAGTGAACTCGCTTTTTCATTTAATTTCATTCTTTTTTTTTTTAATTTGCAGGCCTTCTACCTTTTCAAGTTTGTTGAATGTCCGTCTGTGACTAAGTCAACAATCTCTTATGCACTTGTGTATCATATATTATTGAATAAGCTATTTCCTTTCCGATTCTTACTTCTTAGCGTTCAGCTAAGAAATTCACCTCTTATATTTAAAAAAACTTATAGCGCTATCATACATTAACCAATTTCGTATCACAATAATATTACCATATATACGAAATAGACGACTTGTCTTTTCTATACATTAATGTAATAACAGATTATAATCAATATAATAGCTTTTGCAGCTGTGCAGCAAAATATTGTTATCCAAATCCACTGCAAACGAAAATAATAACAATAAAAAAGGAGCAATATGCATATTGCTTCGACAGTACGGGTGTTTGAGGAATATGCCTAACTATAAAAATGTGTTTCATAAATTAGGACTTTTGTATCAATTTTTGTAATAGCAAGACGACGAAGATGTAGACATAGTTGATAAAGCTATGAACTCACGAGTAAGAATTGTCTTTGGATAACTTAAAGATTTTAGAGCCATTGTTCGCCGACAAGTGAAACAAATGTAAGTATCGTGGTAAATTCGGTGGTAAAATGTTCGATATAAACCTGCAAAAAAAAAACAACAAACAAACAAAAAACAAAACAAAACTCGGGTTTGATTAAAGATATATCTCGGGTTAGTAGATTATCATCATTCCATTTGTTGTCATTAGAGACCATAGTGATCTCTAATCTCTTACTGTTGTGAGAAGTTTCATAACATCAGGAGATATGGGAATAATTTTAGAGTTTTTATGAATATTCAATTTTAGCATGGTTGTTTTAATAATGTGGGAGGAGTATAATAGTAAAGTGTCAGTTGAAAATCGTTTGTAGCAAACGTGCCTAATTTATGTGTTAGAGAGTAAAAGCGTCATGAATAGCCATTTTGGGGCAATTATAAACTAAACTTATAAGCTGTACATTGATTTCAGAAAAGAAAAAACGCATTGTGATTATATTTCCTGCATCAATCAATTATGCACCTATGTTTTTAACGAAATTAGACCAAACAACGAGGAACACTTACTAAGTTGCATCACACAATCTAGAAACTTTCATTTGAAAGATCAACGTACTCGTACATTTTCATAAATATTGTGAAGAAATTAATTTCTAATCATCCTCTCCAAATAATAATAATAATTGCGTACTTTGAATAATTGAAATCTTGTTGAAAATGACATAGATTGAACATTACAGGCTGCACACAGAAATGGCTATGAAGGACTATACACATGAAATTTGGTCCAAACTTATAGCTTGTTTACCGTCACATTTTATATATCGGGGAATTTGAAGAGTAGTCCTTTTCAGGCGACATTTTTACTGAAATACTTTTCCACAATGACATAAAATAATGGGAAGGCTCACAAATAATTTTTTAAAAACCTTTACCAGAACTCAACATTCTCTTTGATAGAAGTACATCCGATGAATTTGGCTATAAAGTATATTTTGTTATAAATCCCGATGTAAACATTCATAAGTGAGAAAAATATGATATTACATGACAATGAATAATGAAATCAGGACAAATATGTAATGACAAACCTTAGTACAAGATTAGATGAAAGGAAGAACAATGATGGGAATGATACAAGAGGATGGAAGGAGCAGAGTGTAAAGAAACATAGAGGAAGTATAAATGGAAAGGAAACAAAATGTAAAAATGTATTCTTATAAGAGTTTGCGGGGGAAAAAAACAAGTACTGGGTAACCTACTTTTCTTTGCATTTTTTTGTTGTTGAAAGACAACTAAATAATGTTGGCTAATTGAAATGGTAGGTGTTGTTGCTAGCTGCTAGACAACCAAAAATTGCCTTACTCTCTAATTGCCAAATTTTTACCAAACTGATTTAGGTAATAAATTATATGTATTTGGGCAAGTTCAATTGGCCGATTTTTCCTTTCTTAAAATAATATATATGGTACAGAGTTTTCTCCAAAATTTCCTTAAAAATCTGTCCATCTAACTATCTATTTTCGAAACCTATCCTAACCTATCCGATCGGAACATATCCTATCCTAACTAATCATATGACCCTTAACTATCCTGTCCATTAGTAGTGTTAACTATAATCTCTTTCGAATTCGTATTGTTTGGTGTCAGTTAGTAAATCGGGCCTCTCCAAACCATGTGCAACTAGAAATTCATGAATTTTCATATTTTTGTTTGCCAAATATGTGGTAAATTTTACCAAACCATTGGTTCAGTAAATGCAATATATGTTTTCCAGTTTTTAAGTTTTGGTTAAGATGTCTGAACACTCATTTTCGTCGTGTTCAACTGCTATATAGAGTTCAACTAAAATATTTATCATCAATATATACGATTTTGTCGTAGATTGACTTATTTCATATCCCAATTATCCTAATTTTAAATTTGGAATACCTGCCTAAAAAAACCCAGTAAGCAACCTTTGCAATGCAAAGTACATTTTACATAAATTTATACAATGTGCATGTTCTTGATAGACATGATACCAATCATTCTGCAGAAAGAACACAGTGTCCCACAGTGTCTTCACAGTGTGAAACAGAGTGTGGAATCATCTCCACACTGTTAAGTTCGAGCGTTTTAACATGGTGAATCACATCGTCACAGAGTCGACTATGTGAACACACTATGGGACACTGTTCTTCAGGGATATGCAGCCGGTTTTAGGAATTTATTATAAAGGTTTGAAAAAAGGGATGTTAAAGCCTGAATTGAGACTAAGTTTCCGTTGCATAGCAACGAAAAATGAACTTTGTACCGTACAAACATATGGAAACATGAAAAGTTGGATAACTAAAAAAAATCTTCTTCTATTATTAACTACACTAAATGGGTAAATAATGGCTGGAAACTCTATAGGCTTGGCGACAATGAAAATGTAGCCAACCATGAATTTCCATCATAACATTCAAAATCACTCCTTCATCGTCTGCAAACATAGATTTGATATGCTACTACTATTTCCCCCTTTTTTCGGGGGAGGGGGGGGGGGCACCCTCACGGTCCATTGACAGTTACCTCTTTTTTTAATTACTGGCATTCTCCAAAGCGTATATTATATATTTTGAGATATTCACATAATTCTTGCAAACTTATTTTTAAAAAATTCTTGATATTCAACATTTATTCCATGATATAATATTTGAGGATGTGTTGTATATCATAACCTAATTAGGCTATAACGATATTAATATCCCTAAAAAGGAGTCTTGATTTTGGTAGCATTATTTCAAATTAATACCTCATTTATTAACTAAACATGCATCAAACTAAGGCAATCTAGAGTTTTTTTCAAAACGAATTGTTTGTTGGTTAGAAACCATTCGGTGTTTACGAATGGGAATATCTCTCATAGAACTTGTGTATTTTAGAACAAAAACTAACAGCTTACATTTTGTTTTAGGGAGATGTTGATGCACTTATATCAATTATTCAATTTTTCTCTTCTTTATAGCATATATCCACAATGAGGGACAGTAGGGGTCTCTTTAACAATACAATTAATGATTCAGACAAAGCTTTTGAATTACCCTTTTTTGAGATAAACATGATTCATGGGGCCCTTTCCCATGTTTTTTTCTTGTAATGTCAATCGAAGTGAAGACGATCGAATCAGAATAATTCTTAGTATTAATTCATATAAAGATCACTTTCTCTCTCTCTCTCTCTCTCTCTCTGTCTCTTCTGTTTTTCCTCCTTTTCCCTCTGTATTATTCACTCTTTTTCTCTTTTCTCTTTATCCTGCTTTTTCCTCTTCATATCCCTTCCTCCTCTCTCTCTTCCACTATTCATATTCATTTCAATGAAACTAATTTTTCTGTCATATATTTTAAAAATTATTTGTTTGTTTTGTTCTCCTGCTACCATATGCTTTGTTATATGTTAATCACACGAAACTGATGGAAACCAGCCGTAAATTTGGCCATGAACAAATAAATTCAGCTTGATTTAATACATTTCATTTTAGTTACAATGTCATGATAATTTCTTTATCGCAATAGAAAAAGCTACATCCAAGGACATCAATCCTTGTGTTGAATAGATAGGGGTACACATTTTAAAAACCACTTGACTAATTCCCTAGGGTTCACTACCCAGAAAAAAATGACTCAACGTGAGAACATTATGCTCCTGAAAGATTCGTGTTTTAAACTTTCTTTTCCTCATGTATTTTCCATGGTTCAGAGTGAAACTAAGAAACGATTTACCTGAAAACGCGCACATGGACCAAATTTTGTCAGAAGGAAGAGGTAAGGTTGACCAAAAACGGACCAAAATTTCTAAAGGGAAGGGGGTGTAACACTCCCCTGAAAAATCACCAAAGTGCCCTGTGACCAAGCTTTGCTGCCCCAAACTGCTCAGGATGTAGAGAAAAATCATTTTCTTACATTCCAACTTTAATAACTCACAAGTTTCTTGTTTAATTCTAGTCAGATTTACATAGTACAATTTTAGGTACTGTAGTTTTCCTTGGGTGCAATTTGGTGTCAGATGAACATTTAGATAAGTTATCAAATCGTTAAAAGTAGTCAAATAATATTGTCAGGATTATGAAAACACACACACTGTCCATCTTGACTGTTTTACAAGGCATAAAAGAGAAGCTTGTAAGGTATTTGTGTAATTGATAATGGGTGGTATATATCAGAATGTCCGCCATATGGCCCAAATCAAAACTATTTTGACCGATAACCAGTAAAGTGTGAATATGCCGTGGTTTTAGAATTTGACTTGACATGTGCAAAGGTCAGGAGTACGAGGCCTTGCATTGATACGAAGTACTTGGCAAGGCATCTACATTGCAAATTTAGTGACAAAATAAAGCTCCATGGGTATGTGCAAAATTATGCACCATACAAGAACCCACTGCCATTACTCATAACAATATATTGAAGATCATTTCCTTTTGAATTATACTGCTTTTGGCAGATGTATTATCTATTATGTATGCATAATATATTGATTTACTTGTTTTTGAAAATATCACTTCATTGTTTTTTATATGTATAGCTTTAAATACTAGGAGATAGCTCATCCGGTTTCCCTACTTCTCATGTCAAAGTTGACTTCATGAATTATTCTCAACATCACCTTTTTGTGAGGTCGAATCACGACCACGCAGAGAAAGTTTGAGAAATTGTCTGTATATAGTTTGAGTTCTTAACAGTAATGTGATGATTATGTAGCTATTATTTGCCCACTTCACTCAAAGAGCCTGTATTTTTTTTTTCTTGGTCGGGGAAAGGGGGGGGGGGGGCAAACTGACCACCCCCTCATGCAGGCTAGTTAGTGGAGGTAACTTTTTAGTTGGAAGTATTGTAGACTCAAAATTGTCCATTTTGAATTGTGCTGCAATATCATATTCCATCGATACTGAAGAATGTAATGTAGTGTTTTTTTTTAAAATAATCATGTATTTCGTATTATTTAATATGTCATACAAATAACTTGCAATTTAAGCTGTTTGACTGATAATGAAATACATTTACTTTTTGCAACAAAATTTTAATTGATCACCAGTCAAATACTCCCCCCCCCCCCCAGTCTGAATCATAACTTTGAAGTTTTCCCCCTTCAAATCCTTCTGAGATTCTCAGGAAGTTAAGAGAATACTACTAAAATCAACAAAGTTCTATTTCATTCATATTTGCTTTTTTTAGATCTTGCCAATTAAATTATCGTTGTATATTTTAAGACACACCGCATTACGAGTCAAATATCCTTTTTCAGAGGGAGCAATTTTTGTTATCTTATATTGCACAGGACAAATTATTCCAGATGGCCTCATTAAAATCAAGACCTATCTCTTCCATCACAAATAAGTTCTATTCTGTGTTATGTACAATTTTAGATGTAGTACATGTAGTTTCAATCAATGTAATGTCTGTTCTGTCTTTGTGTAAATTCACATAGGGTAACAGCACTGTGCTCTATCGAGATTTCGGTGAAGTATTCAGAAGAACAATGAAACTGAAGGTCAAACAAATACAATCTGCAACTTTGCGACACACGGCAAATTTGGATATCCCAAACAGACTGCTGCCTGTTATCTTCATATGCTGGGGAAAACCACATATCTAAAAATAATGACAATACAAGAAGAGAGAGAGAAAAAAATACACCATTCGCAAAATAGATGGAATGTAGAAGTATTGTGATACACGTACAAGTACTAACACTAAAAATGTTAAATATCTATCTCTGAAAATGAAGTTCGCACGTTATTAGTGAATTTTCGTCGACAGCGGTTCGTGAAGAAATATCATAGAAAGCATTGAGAAACAAAGTAATACATTTTCTCAGTGACTTTATTTTCAAATATATATATATATATATATATATATATATATATATATAATTGTGAGAAATGAAAATGAGAGAATAATGGTTGCGTAGCTTAAATCAAAGTTCCCCAGAGCTGTCCTCCCTTAATGCAGTTTTGTATATATATATATATATATATATACATAATACACTTAAGCAACAACAACAAAAAAGTTACCTAAGATTACTTTTTGAGTTTGTAAAGTAATAATAGTAATAATGTGTGAGTGTGTGTGTGAGTGTGTGTGTGAGTGCATGCGTGTTTTTGCGTGTTTGGATGTATAATAGATACGAAAATGTTACAAGGTAGCAAAGTTATAGAAGGAAGCGACCAAGCAATCGTTTTTCAAAACTTAAATTGTAAATAAACTTAGAAAAATCCTATTTTCAACCATACCCTCTATTTCATGTGCTTTTCGGGATAAAAGCCTTATGTAGGCGAGATCGTGCAATTAACAAAGCAGCAAAGCGTTTTGTGGCAATATGATATCATAAGACAAGAATGTATCTGAATATTTAAAAGAATTGAAGCCCAAATTACAACATAAAGTTTCTAAGAATATCAGACGAAAGTAACACATTCCTCGGTCATGTCGGTGGCGGGTAAATGTTACATTGATTTCTTACAAATTTAATTGTGCCAGAATGAAACTTTCTAAATGAAACTACAACTAAGAACGTTGAATTTTGTAAGACATATGAGGCGGATACCGACGCTTCTAATCAGACAACGCAAGTACAAATTATAAATACTGCAACATCTAATGGGCTTCACAACTGGAATACAATGGTAAAGTATATAATGGTATGATATATTTGTACAATAGTAAACTATTACATATATAATATATCACACTCTAAGGAAAATAAATACTGTGCAATACCATTACATTAATAATAAGCTTAAAACATACCTATTCAAAATTGCATATACATATAGCTAGCCACTACTCCACTCTCTTCCCCGTGCACCTGATTCACAAACGGAACACAGTATACAACTCTGAAAGATTATGAAAAGAACGCAGTTAATACTGTACAGATTGTGTGATCTCTAATTTAGCTTAGAAATAGAACAGAGTATACTACTGAAAACTTCGTAATCTAATTTTGTAATTACGATTGCTACACAGTTCTAGGCTCAGTTCGAAGAAATAAAACAGTTTTGAAGTTGGAAAAAACTTATTACAATCAGGTAAATTTAGAATATTTACTTCAGATTATAATCTGGCACAGTTCAGACAAGCTCAGTGTAATATTGGTGTCTCGAATGCAGATTTTGACGGTTACAAAACCACATGTATAAGAGGTTGAGTACAAGAAGAAACGGAGGAGAGAGCAATAGTGGAAAGGATATGGGAGGTGAAAAAGAACGGAATGTAAAAGTATTATATATACAGTGCGTCCCCCCAAAAAGTTAACAGTCAGAAAAAGTCTCCCCAAATAACTATTTCAAAATATTTGAAGCAAAATGTCATATCTGTGGATAGCTTATGATCTCTTCTATTACATGACACCTAAAGATCTGGCGATATTTTGCTCGAGTGAGCAAAGACCACTTTTATGAAAAGGTGCAAAATCCAGACTTGACAAGAATTGGTATTTCTTCTGGCCGGTATCAGCAGAGTTGAGTGACATGAAAAGGCTCATAAATATTTATATTTCATCAATAATAGACAATTTATCAAAGAAGAGGTTCTGTTCTCTGTATGTCATTGCGTATCTCATCAATATTTTCATGTTTCAGTGAGCAATTAACTGCTTTACTAAGTGTTTTGAAATATTAGTTTTGGCAAGGTTTTAATTCATGCTGGTTTTCTCAGTCAACCATAACGTTTTGATAGGATATGTTAAGACATACAGAAAACAAAGCTTATTCTTTCATAAATTGCCTTTTAATGATCAGAATACAAAGATTCTAGGCCTTTTCAAAACTCTAAACTTTGCTGATACCAGACAGAACCAATACAAAGTTTTGTCAAAAATGAGATTTTGCACCATTTGACAATAATGGCTTTTGCTCACTCAAGCGTAACATATTCTTAGATGTTTTGGTGTCATTTGATAGAAGTGACCCTAAGCTATCCATAGGTATGAAAATTTTGTGAACACATTTTGAAATGTTCATTTGGGGAGACTTTTTCCAACTGTCATTATTTTACGGTTCTCAAATTTGATAACACTAGTTAGCACAAAATACCAATTCTTGTCAAGTCTGGATTTTGGACCCTTTCGCAAAAGTCGCTTTTGTTGACTCAAGTTCAAAATAAATGCCACATATTTTGGTGATAGAAGAGACCCTAATCTATCCACAGGTATAAAAAATTTCCTACGAATATTTTGAAATATTAATTTTTGGAGACTTTTTCCAACTGTTAACTTTTTTTTTGGGGGGGGGGGGAGGGACGCACTGTATAGGGAAACTGTGATATGTGTTTTTGAATGGAAGTACTATTCCATGTTAAAATCATGTAAACGCATCGAAATCCCATTCAAATGCGGACAATGAACATGGTGAATAAGAAATTAGGAACCTTTCAGTTTACATGTATATTGTCAACCTTTATTTTGAGATCAGACCATGGGCTCTATCTTCGGGGTTGTATTTTCGACATCTCCCTGCTGGTGTTGAGCATTTGTGTACCGTTTCCCTGCAATGGTAAAAACAAAAGAAATTCAATTCAGAGGTATTGAAATGGGGTCCTGTAAGGCACGGTAAAATCAGGTCCATCAAGAAAGCTGACTGGCAAAATATATAACTTATATGCTAATATTCTTCTACATATGTATTTGTAGTACTTTAATGACTAAACACCTTGGAAAATTTATGAATTTTGACCTAAATCATATGAAATTTATCAAATTTGGTAAATCAGATATATACCAATTTGTTTTAAATTTTACCTATTGTTCAATGGTTATCATGTTATCATTGAAATGGTAGTCGTTAACGTACCCCTCTGTTTGATTTGATTTTCCTATTTAAAAATAAATTTTCAGTTCTATTCATCTTAATTCAGTTATATATTTACTCCTTGACTACTGAATTCTCTTATTCCCATAGTACAGATATTATCCGGTTCCAGTAGGCAATGGGTTAATTATTATTTTCGCCGTTTTTATTCAACGCAAACTGACATAACAACAATCAATATCATCAAGATATGGTTAAAACAAACAAAAATCAACAATAATTACAGGATCACAAAGAATAGAAGAAAAAATAGCAGTATACATACATTGTTACTCATTATACATGTATAGACAGGCAAGCACAACGATTACAAATCAAATCTCCATTTACGAAAATGTGGATTGAGTTTATCCTTTTTTTTCTCTCTAAATGATCTTCTAATTCTTTACTGGTATTAATATAAGCTTTAAAACCTTAATAGTTGGGGGATCTACTTTGGAATTTGGATACATAAGTATGATATTTCAATAAAAGAAATATGTAAGTTAAGAGTTAACAGCCAAAAATTTTGTTGAAAAGACACAAATCTTATTGCACTTTTGGTTGATAATACTGATGAAATAAATTATTATTATGTTCATATTGGTCAAGTTCTCCTATATATCAAAAATAATATCAAAAATAATACTCACATCCAAACACAGCCACAATAAGCAGATAAATGACCAACATAAGACTTCCAAACACTATCCAAATGGTAGATGCAGTTTGGTTCGGGCAAGTAGATAAAGAACAGTCTGTTAAAAAAAACAAAAAAACAAACAAATCAAGAACTTAGCATTGAACAAATTAGGCCTGCTTCGTATAGAGTTAACAGCTTTTATTGTACTTCCATATTCAAAATGACGTTTGTATTTACCAGGCAAGCGAAATACAATTGATTAGTACATAGTATTTCTACAGAAAATTGGAAATTTCTGTTTTAAAAATACATATATTTCACCTATGGGAATATTATGCGTTCGTCAAATTATTTCTTGAAATTTAGGTACATGAAATGAAGAGGTTGAGTACAAGAAGAAACGGAGGGAAGAGCAATAGTGGAAATGATACGGGAGGTGTAAAAGAACAGAATCTGATAATAAATAATAATATTAACTTTGTTTACCCAGGGAAACCTCATCAACACAGCATGAAAGTGATGTTTGCATTTTAATAGGTTTACCAGGCAAGCGAAATACATTTATTTATTGGTACATAATATTTCTACAGAAAATTCAAAATTCTTATTTCAAAAATACATGTATCTCACTTATGGGACTATTATCCGTCCATCAAATTATTTGTTTAAATTTTGGTAGAACATAAATTATGAATAACAGTATCATATATTTATACCCGATAGGAAAAACATTTATAACAGATGCACAGAAAAAAACCCAAAACAATTCTGACCTGCTGGATGAGGTGCCTCATCTTCCACAGAGATGTTGATGGAGATGTAATGTGATGACTTTTCGGTGTAGTTAAAGTGCGGGAAGGAGCATTCCACGGTTGTGTTGTGAAACAAATCCGGGACTTTTCCACTTACGAATGTGTTGTACGTTCCGTCTCCATTTCGAATTTCATAACGTTGGTGATTATCTATGAAATTCAATTCAGGATATAGTAGTGGGTAGACGTGATCAACCGAACAGTTGATAAAAGATGCGTCGGCTTCTATAAAATATTGTATCAATGGTACCTCCTTTGGTAGCGCTGAAAGAGATTTTAAAAATAAAAAACAAAAGTAAGCCTAATTATGTCGATGTCAATATACTAAGTGCTGGCCAAAACTTCCCCGCGTTAGACACTAGTTTGTACGACATGTATGCTCCTGTGACAATCCTAATAGAATTTCAAACTTAAATACTGGGCCAAAGCTGTACCCAACCTTAACGTACTCTAAAACCAACCTAAAACCAATCCTAAAAGCTTATTGCAATCGAAGCCATAACTATTATCTTTAACGAAACCAGGAGCAAATGTCAAAGCAGTAAAACTCGAATCGCCGTGGTCTAGAATTACCCGACGTATTCATAATTCAGGTGTTTTTTTTCTGTTTCACTGTCAAAGCGCGAAGATTTTGCTACAAATTTCAATTTTTAAACACCAATCATTTTCATCCATTAATTTTTCATAATCAACAAAGAAATAATACATACAAAGTCACATATATAAAATAATAAAACATGTGACGAATATCATAAGGTCAGGAGACGGTGAAAGGGGAAAAAAAAGAGAGGGAGAGGAGAAGAAATTGAGCTAAAGATATAAGGTACAGGGGAAAGGAAATGAAGAGTACTGTATAAGCCATTTCACTCCTACATTTTTAGGTAAATGAAGGGAATGAAATAAATATTTTAAATAAAATGTTCATAAAATGTTGCATTTTTCTCTTCCATTTACATATTTATATATGTACAAAGATCTTTTTGCAGGCCCATAAATGTAAGCCACGCTAAAAAATATTTCTTGAGCTTGAATCATAGGTTTCCAAAATTTTGCACAAGCAATTAATTTCTTGGCAACTCCAAACAAAATAAATGCTTATTATACCGGATGTGTATTCATATATTATAATCGTATGATTGAAGATAAAAAGGGGCTTACCCATTAATCATTTGGTCAGTCATATACTCATATTAAGCTCCGACTGTGTTTACATAACTTATTATTCACTCATTCGTATAGCTGTTGAAGACTATATAAAATGGAGAAAGTGGGGGTGATATTACATATGTACTGTGGTCTAATCTTACTGTAAACTGTTAGATTTATATCACAGGCCGACGGCTCGTTCTCGTTTTTAGGTACGATGATACATCTGTACAAGGCTTCATTATCGATCGAGACGCTGTGTATTTCCAGTGAGAAGTTACCATCCAAGCTATAGTTGTCTATAGCATGCATTGTTCCGTCGGTCCATGATGCTGTCGCTTGGTCCTCGCTTTCAAAGTAGTCCACCGTCTTGCTTTTGTACCACATAACATCTGAATTGAATGCAGTGAGGTTGTAACTGCATAGCAAACTGACATTCGAGGCATGCTGCACTGTTGACGTTTGAGCGGGATCTACATTTCCTGCATGCAAATACAGCCATCTAAATTAGGCTTCTACTGGCGTATTTTATGAATAACATATTGTAAGAAAGAAGATTTAATATCTACCGATTCATAAGGGAAAGGAACTAATATATTTGATACACCCACATAATATCACTAGTCAGTCGTATTTCTTACTCCCTTTGTTTCTATATATTTTATCTTTTTGCCTGCAAATGAAATAGATAAATATATATGAAACTAAAAATATTGTTGATTTAAAAAAAGAGAACAGTCACCATTGCAAGACTTAAACCTTCTCTTCTCCCTTCTCTGTGTCCCCACAGCATGAAAAGGGGAAAATTAAAATTGCAAATGATCGACCGACCTATCGTACTAAAATGACTCTAGCCCCGCTTCTTATTCAAACTTTGTGTTTTGAGGTTTAAGATTGATTAATTCCGAATTCTCAATAAGATTCAGAAGGAAACTATGAAATTAAGTCCTATTCTTCATTCGACATCTAAAGGAACCTGAACAAAGAAACAAAACGGAAAGGGGGGGGGGGGGGAGAAAAAGAATCCTTTTTCTTGTTGTGGTGACAGCCGGCGAATGTACAACTTGTAATATATTTATTCATAACCCTGTAATGTTATTTTGTCATATATTAGGCGGCATCTAGCTTTGCTGCCATGCTCCTTTGCATATGTAATAACAATATAGTTTAAGGCTGAATACTGCAGAAAATCTGTTGATGAAACGGGGCGAAATCGCGATTATAACATAGGCTGGGATTTCACGGTGTGTGTAAGAGTGCCTGAGAATGCAAATGTAAAAATAATTGCATTATTACAAGCAGTGTCGATTGAAATTTATTGAATTTTATCATAAGTGAATTAAAATTGATGTTTTATAAGGATATACAAGAATAATCGCGCTTACTCAATATATTATATATGTTATTTTTTACATTTGTATTATGCGCTCATTCCAACCACGTAGTCAGGATTTAATTTAAGAGGGGCGGGGGCGGTTGCGAGCACGCGAAGTGTGCGAAATTGTGCTCCCGAAGGGGGGGGGGGGGTGCAGGGAGTGGGGAGTTTGGCCCCTCCCGTGCGAAGCGCGAAAACTCTGACGTTTTAGCAAATTTGTGAGAAAGATAACGGCTCTTAGGCAACATTTTAGGCGGAAAGTTAGTTCGACGCCCTGACTGCTTTTTAATTACTTGGACGCAAGTACTGCACTGTATGTACCAATGGTGGGTGCAGGGAGGTGGAGTTTCCCCCTTCCTGCGCGAAGAGGGAAAACTTCGACGTTTTAGCAATTTTGAGAGAAAGATAACGGCTCGTAGCGCCTTTTTATTTTTTCTCTCTCTCACTTCCCCCGCTTTTTTCGCTCTCTCTTTTTTTTTTTATTATTTCTTAGTTGTTTTTTTTGGGGGGGAGGGGCACTCCCCCCCCCCCCCCCCCCCCGGCTATGCGCCTGGCTCATTCACCTTGATTTTAATGGATATTGTTTTCAAAAGTCGAAAACACCTTTCCAAAACATTAATTCAATCGCATAAAATAAAATTTACCACAGGAAAAATGTCAAAACTGTAGTTTTGACAATTTTCACCCGTGCTTACTCAACCGTAAAATTCTGCGCACAAGTTATTTGGTATGTTAGGAAGCACATAAAACGTATATTGCATGCCTTCTGATGCTGAAAATTTGAAATTTCTTCCGATGTCATTGATTCAAAGTTAGGACATTGGGCTTGTAAACTTTAAAATGTGGCCATTTTGCCTTTAGGGCGTGCTCACTAGAGCGTGACCAAATGATTTCCTTTGAATTTCACATGAAAGGTAGCTGAGAAGTACAGCTACACGTGTCTGATGTGTTTGGGATGCATTTGAGATTGTAAACACACACAACACACGTACGCGCGCGCACACCACCCACCCCCCCCCCCCTCACACACACATTAAGAGTTTAGTTCCAAAACCTCTTACATCTATGTATCTTAGTTCCGAGCAAAATATGAATGCTTCTTTCCCATATTTTGCATGATAAAATTATTGAATGAATAATTGAATGAATGAATGAATGAATGACCGAATGACTGAATAAGTAAATACAAAAATATATAAATAAATGATTTAAATGATAAAATCTAAAAGGACATTAATAATTTCAATCTGAAAAGAATGCCTGTAGCACGTGTAGAGCCAGACCTTTATTGTTTAATACTTTCTTTTACTGGCTGATCAGGCTACAAACGCCCCCCCCCCCCCAAAAAAAAATAATAATAATAAATAAAATAAATAAATAAATAAATGGATAAATTAAAAAATGATGATAATAATAATAATAAAATAAATAAATAAAAATAAAAATAAATAAATAAGTAAATAAATAAATAAATGAATAAAATAATTTTAAAAATAAAATAGAATAAAATAAAATAAAATAAATAAAATCCATAAATGAAAGTAAATAAATAAATAAAAAATAAATAAATAAATGAAAAATAAAAGAAGAACAAAAAATAAATAAAATTAAATAAATTTTAAAAATATATATATCAATCATAATGATTAATAAAAAATGAATAAATTATATATTTGAACTTTACCCACCATATGTAATTATTTTGACGTTGTATTCGGACGGGTTTCGACCAGTATTCCGGGTAATGTAACAGTTGAAAACACCTGCGTTGTCTGCTGATATGTTGTAGATGACTAGTGAAAAGTCACCCGTTATGTTGTAGTTTTGCGTAGTATATGGATCTGAAATGATGTTCCACGACACCACAGCAAGACCGTCCCTTTTAAATTCATCATCTCTATCTGGACTGCCCTTGAACCACTTTACCCGATGAATTTCATTGGCTGGCACATCATTTTTGCATGGGAGTCGGCAATCTGCGTGTATTTCCCCGAAGTGTACATCAAGGGAAATAACTGTCCCTAAAAAAAAAAAAGAATAAAAAAGGTGTATATATTGATAAAGCGGTTATTACTATTAATTTTTAAAGGGGGATCCAGGCAGTGCCTATGACCTACCTCCATAGCACTAATTCAAACCCTAAGCCCCCCCCCCCCACCCCCAAGTGCCCTGTTTTGTACCCAACTCTGCTTCACTGTTTCAGTTTCTGCATATATAATAATCAGGAACATTAAACATCAAAATGAGGAAATGGACTACTTAACATTCTCCAATTGTCATGATCAATACAGCAATTGGAAGAAGAGGTATCATAGATTCATGAAATTATTTGTTTGAAAATTTGGAAATGAAAGGTAATTTCAAGTGAAGAAAAAGAATCCCAAAGATATATTCGTGAGCCAAGTCAAATTTGACATGAGTGTAAGGAGCAATACCAAATACTGAAATAACATTCATGTCAACCTAATGACACGTCGGAAATCAGAAATATTTACATGTTCTACATACTTTTACATACAGGGGCGTCGCTAGAACATTTTGAATGGGGGATGTGACAGCCAAATTTTCCGACAAATTTTTAGGGTGTGACACACAAATTTACCGACAAAAATGCTGCACCTTAATCTCCCCCAAAAATAATAATAAAAGAAAATCGCAGATGTAGAAATCATGATCATACGGGCCCATTTTCGCAAGGGAACGGGATAACGCCTTTTGCCCGAATATCAATTTTTCAATTGCGAGCGAGCGAAGCGAGCGAGCAAATTTTGTTTAACTTTTCGTAGTGAAAATTTTAAAAAGGTACATAACTATCAGGGAACCTCGCTGCAAAAATATGAAGTAGTGGGTGCCCGAATATCGGAACTTTGAAAACCCTCGAGGGGGGGGGGGGGGGGGAGGGGGGAAGGCTGCAGCCCATTTCCGAAGGGGGACGCCTTTTGCCCGAATATTAACTTTACAGTGTTTTTATGAGCGAGCGAAGCAAGCGAGCAAAAAAATTACGTAGTTTCTACTCCTTCTATTAAAACTGTTCGTATTTAAAATGTACAGAAGAACCTCGCTGCCCAAATATGTTGATATTCTGGCACCTCGCTGCCCGAATATGAAGTAGTGGTTGCCCGAATATCGGAATTTTGAAAATCCTCGGGGGGGGGGGGGGGGGATAATGGGCTGCAACCCATTGTCTATGAGGGACGCCTTTTGCCGGAATATCAACTTTCCAGTGTTTTAACGAGCGAGCAAAAAATAATTCATTCTCTTTCATTCCTTCCCTTTTCCTTTCCTAATTTTCTTTCTGTTTATATTTTTCTTCCTTTCCCTCTTCTTTTTTCTTTTCTTTTTTCCTTCTCCTTTCTCTTTTCTCCTTTTATTTTCTCTTTCCTCTTCCCTCTCCCTTTTTTCCTCTCCTTATTTGTTTGCCGACAGAGGTGGCGCATTTGCCGACAGCAATTTTGAGTGGGGGGGGGGGGGGGGTGGGGTAACACCCCCCTCCGCCCGCTAGCGACGCCCCTGTTTTCATAATAGCACTGACGGAATGTTCTTTTTGACTACCGGAACCATTGTGAAGGGTACAATGAGGAGTTGTTTACTTTGTCCACTCTCTTTGTCCTTCATTTTCATAATGAGACATTAGGCCTACTAAGAATACGTTCTAATAGTAATCTCTTATAAATTTGTGGAACCGAAACGTTTCGCTGTATCTGGATGCGAGATAGATACGAGCAGTAACGATATACGTCACAATTGCTCAGCTCAGAATGATTGACATGAATAGCAAAGAAAACGATACACACTCACGCACACGCACACACACACACACACACACACAATTATTTTAGTGCCTGTATTTTCTTCATAAAAATTCTGAGAGACGTGTATAGGTGGTATAAGTAATGAAGAGGTCGGTTCCTTGAAAAAGAGAAAAAAAGGTAAATAAATCAAAATACTGTAATATTTAAATTGTTGACGCAGGACAGGAAAATTAAAATTCCGTGTTTTTTTTTCAGAACTTAGTCTTATGCATGTAACCCGTTTGCGGTACCCCCCTCGAGGCCAGTGAAAAATAACGTGATAGCTTTATTTTGGGGTAAGTGTTCGGATACCCCCCCCCCCCCCCCGTTTTTTTTTTTTTTTTTTTTTTTTTTTTTGCACGAACATTGCAAGGACGCAATAAATGTGCATAAAGTAAACATTGGATAACCACAGTAAGACACGTGCACTACTCATACTTTCTAATCAGTAATTTTCCATACAAATATAAAACAATTTAATGTACGACTTACAATATTTACAGAAAAGGTTTTATTTGGATCAGTATTTGATTTTGTTTTAGTGGATATCACTAATGGGGAATATTTCTTTTTTCTTACTCGTCTACTGAATAATTTTATTTTTAGTGAATACATGTACTTTCAAATTTTTTAAATGATATGAAAACATCCTCAGAATCAATCTTAGTTAATTTCGAGTATTATGTTATGTGAGCGTACATGCTCGTATATACGTGCTAGTATGGGCGCAGTGTTTTGAAATAATCAACATAATTATTCAAAAAAACCTACGGAATCAATCCTAGGTCATTTATAAGTATTCTGAAATGTGAACGCGCATGCGCGTATAAACGCGGCTGCACATGCGCGGTGGCTTTACGTTATTATCATTTTCCCCTTTTCCGGATTTATGGAATGTGTCAGCTCATGCAACTGTGGGCATTGGAACGCGCATTGTTTCAAGATTTCAAAAGTTCTGTTTTTGTTTTTGTTTTTTTAATTTAACGATATGAAAACATATTGAGATTCAATCCTAGGTCATTATGCGTTCATGAATGTGCAATATTGTTTTGAAATTTTAAACATAGTATTAAGACACCTTTTGCGGAATCAATCCTTAGTCATTCTGAGCATATCTGGAATATGAACGCGCATGCGCGTATGTACGCACAATAAAGAGTGCAGCGGTTAAAGATGTTCAAAATATGTAATCTTAAGAAATATTTAAGATGATATAAAAACATCTTTGAATTTAGTTTAATGTGAGCATATAATGATATGCGCGTATAAGCGTGCATGTATATGCACAGTGTTCTACAATGTTAAACATATTGGGGTGCTTTCGAAAGGGGACGGGAGAAGGACAGGACGGAGAGTTTAAACAACCGTGACGGTCCTCGGAAACAAGCTCCCGTCTACGATTTCCAGGGGCGGCGACGCGAAGTCAGTGTCACGTGACTTTTTCTTTATCTCTCTCTCTCTCTCTCTCGATCGATCCTTTTTTACTTGTCTTTCTTACTCTCTATTGTTATCTTTACTCCCTATTACTCTCTATTGTTATTTTTTCTGTCATCTTCTCGTTTCCTTGTTTTATACATTGTTTTATCCTTCAATCATCTTCTTCTTCTATCATTTCCTTCTGTTATTCTTTTTCTTTCTTTATCTTCTCTTTCCATCTTTCCTTTAATTTCTCTGTCCCCTTTAATCTCTTTTTCTGTAGCTCCTTATGTTATATTATCTTATCCTTCTATCTTTTCTTATATATATTTATATGATGCATTTTGTTTTATCCTTTCATTTTATCTCTCTATCTTTTCTTATGTTATTCTTTGTTTTATACTTCTTTTTATCTTCTCTTTCCATCTTTGTTATATGTATTTTTCCTTTTCTTTCGCTCCTTATGATATTCTTCGTTTTTATTAATATATCTTCTTCTCTTTCTATCTTCCCTTATATCTTTCTTATAATTGTCCATGCATGTTCTCTCTCTCCATCTTTCCATGTGCACTTATCTTTGTTGCATCCTTATGTTACTCTTTGTATATTTTTTTTAATGTATTTCTTTTTCTCCTTTCCTGTTATCATTCTTTGTATTATCCTTTCGTCTGCTCTTTCCATGTATTTCTTTGTTTTTTATCCGGATGTATGTATATTCATAGTATTATATCAATACCTTTAGAATGATAAAAAAAAAAAACCTAGTTCATTTCCAGCTTATATTTGCTTTATTATTATTATTATTATTTTATCTTTTTCTCTCTCCTTCTTTTTTTTTTGTATGGGGGTGCATGCGCCTACATGCGTGTATGTTGACTATTTTGATATTTATGAATGTGCGCGCTTTGAGCGTGCATATTTCTGTTTCAAATGGTATGCAAATAAGCAAGTTCGTAATAACTATTTGGGCAGGTGCAGATGAAGGTCATTTGTACTGAGTACAACATGTACAATAAGCCAGTTCGTATTTACTATTTGCGCATGTTCAGATAAAGGTCATTTATACCGAGTACAATTATTGACCTCTATACGCTTTCATAGTGTGTGCACCATGATGCGAGCACCAATTTAATTTTACGTGTTAAACAAGTAGCGCGTCCACAAAAACAGATGCGTGTGCGCGTACAAATTGGGGTCATTTCAGGGTCATTTGTACCATGGACTAATTACGAACTGGCTTATTGACCTCTATACGCTTTTGTACGCACCACGATGCGCACACCAGTATGATTTCACTTGTTTAACAAGTAGCGCGTACAAAATACAAATGACCCTGGAATGACCCCAATTTGTACGCGCACGCGCAATTGTTGTGGTGAACGGGCTACTTGTTTAACAAGTAAACTCAAACTGGTGTGCGCATCATGGTGTGTATAAACCATAGACATATTAAATAGTATAGACGAAAAGGTAGCACGCGCGGATTTGCCTCATTTGCATATAAGCTACAGCGTCACCATTTAATCTAAGCGTATTTAAGCGTATTTAGGCTCCGCCCCCCGAGAGACATTTCATATCTCCCGAAGCCCCCATTAGCATAAAAATCCGATTTCACTTCATGCATTATTTATTTTTGCTTTGCGTATCCCGACAATATTCAGCTCTGATTGGACCTTACCTCATGAATATTACAATTATCCAAAAGAATTAATCGACAACAAATATGACCTTTTTCGTCACTTCCGCTGTGTGTAAAGTCAATGTAATGACGTCACCCGCAGGAAGTGTGAATTTCTTGTGAAAAGTTTACCGGTGAGTACAACTATAATTACGCTTAAATTTCATAAATAGAATAACAGTCATATGAATTACTACCAAAGTGAGGGATCTCCTGGAATTTCTGTACATTTTGAAAGTATTTGAAAGTACTGTATGCTATAAAAATATGGGTAATCTGTTGTCAAACTTTCATTACATTTTCTATCGTTATGAGCTTATGTTTCAGCTCGATTGCCATTACCACCCCTGCCACTCTTGACAGCTTACCGGGAGTTTCGGGCAGGACCGTGTCATAAAATCAAATACATTACCAGACAATTTCATCCCCATCAATGTCAATGACAGTGATCCAAACTAACTGTTAGAACACATAATTTCAAAACTTAGTCGGAAAAATATCTAATATGACTCTAATGTGACATTAACATATTAACTAGGACCAGGTGGCTTGTCGAGATTAATTTACTTTTTCAAAAATTCAAGGTCAAGCTCTGGTGTGAAGATTTCAGCAGTTCACAAGTTCCATGATTTTGATTTTATGTCTGAGTTAGAGTAGAATGTAACTTAGACCTATCGTAGATCTGCATTTCAATTTAGTTGATTGGGCCAAAATTCTTTGACAAATCGGTTATCTAAGTTAGATGTAGACATAGAGTCTAGATCTAGTTAAGCTACAGATCTGACAGTTAGACCTAACAAGTTAGTCTGGAATAGATGTAGGCCTAGACCTCTGTTATCTAACTTACACAAAGGTCTAACTGTTATGTTAGATCTACTGAGGATTTTGGGGGGTTTATTTTTTTGTAGGGCCTATATATTATTGGTTATTTATTTATATATATTGGGGGGGGGGGCGGGCATGCGAGGCCTAGCCAGTCATTGACGTAGGCCTAGGTCTTGTCTTGGCAAGTCCTAGAATCTACATAGATTAGATCTGATCTAGACTCCTACTCGGTGGTCTAAGTCTAGATCTTTTCTAGATCTAGATCTAGTCTATAACGTACATGTAGATTTAATCGTAACAGTTAGACATAGTCCTAGACACTAGAGTCTAGGGTAAAGCACATTACTAGCCTAATGGAAGAAAGCCTGGTCAGTGATTGAATTATGAATTGGGGGGGGGGGGGTCCTGGTCTAGTTAGTCTTTACTCTAGTTCTGCCCATTAAACTCATTGTAATGCTAAAATGAATAAACCTCTATAGTGTTGTTAGCTTTTAGCCAATTAAACTAAAAGTTAAAGTTTGATTGAATTTGAAAACGAACTTTAAGAGAAGTCGGGACATGTATGTTTTGGTTTTGGGGTTTTGGGGTTTTTTTTGTTGGTTTTGTTTTGTTTGTTTTTGTTTTGTTTTTTTACTTAGTGTAGTGTAGCAGGGAATGAAATCAAAATCAAATGGGCTAGTCATTTTCATTTTTAGGCAGGGCCAAAAAAATTGTTGAAAGGTAATAAAGAGAATCACCATCAATTATCATTTCAATTTTTTTTCTTTTTCAGATGGACATGAAATGAAGAATATGCAGACCTACCAAGTGTTTTGTTCTACATGTATCTACCCATCAACGCATGGCTGAACGTACTACTACCACTAACTATTGGAGATGACGGATGAAATGCAATGTAAATCTGCTAAGATGCCACTTTATTTTCATTTCCCTGATTGCATGACAGGTATGGTAGTTCTAGATCTAGAGCTCTAATCTTGGAAATCAATTAAAGTGGCAGCTCCATGGTTATTTCAATGGGAATGTTAAGATCCAGTTGAGGAGTTACAGATTTTAAAGATGGAATGATAGATTGAGCTAATACTTATAGTATCAAGGATAGATGTATGTTATCCGAAGTATATAATAAATATAAGAGGGTTTTATGGGATCTAAAATGTGTTGACAAGTAAATACATTGTTATTTCCTTTGAGAGTGTTCTTCAACCCTTTTTGATAATACATGTACACAAACAATAGCAAGTAGAATATCAAATGAAAAAAAATTATGTACTTAAATTTATTTTGAAATATTTCTGAAGAAAGACATTACAATTTCAGATAGAATCTGTGAAAGGAATCTATGTCTTACTTGTATTCTCTTTGAGAATCAATGAGACCAGCATGAATGGAGTATAAATACTTATTATGTGATGTATGAACAATTTTATTTTTCCAGGATGATGCTTCTCTTCTTCAGTAACAATAGATGCTGAAGGCATATATCCCACTTTGAGTAAAGGCAATTCAGAGAGGAAGAAAGAACTACCGACTTGCTGAAGTTAAGAGAGGTAGGCTCAGCTGTATGAATAAGTTTCTTTGTATACACTCCCACAACTGAGGTACTAAAGGATGTCCTTGATTCATTCACAAAGATAGATTTTGTAAAGGGGGGGGGGGGCACAAATCTCAGAAGAATAAGAAAAAAAAAGGGGGGGTTGTCAGATTTGTTGGGTCCAGTTTTCCTTCAAAATTCTCTGACAAGCAAAAAAAAAAAGAAAGAAGCTTATTATTTCGGGGGGGGGGGGGGCACAATTCTAAAAAGAGAGGCCACAATGTACACTACTCTTTGAAAAGGGAGGAGGCCGGAAGTTACCCCCCCCCAAAAAAAAAAAAAAAAAAAAAAAAAAAAAAAACTGCCACTGTGTTCATTGATTTGCATATCATGTGATTTCAATGTGATTAATTCCATTCTTTTCTCATTTCATTCAACACACATGCATGGAGTTCAACTTGACCTCTTCATCTTTGATGGCTGCTACAACAGATCAAATCCTTCGTATTCCGGAGAGTCTGAAGTGTAACAAGCTCATTTAAGGGAAAAGGATACTGCATCTAAAGCTTTTCACATGTGGCACCTTCACCCGCCCCTCCACATGTCACTTTATAAATTCTAATACAGCCAATTCTTTCATGTAGATGTATTTAGCTCATTAGGCCTATTGAGTTGAGGGTTTCCTTTTCGAGATGGCCTAGGGACATTGCCTGGCCCCTAATCATTAATGTTTATGAATTATGATAATAATGATAATAATAATGATAACAATAATAGAACAGTTCTTATATTGCATATAATACCTTTGAAAAAGGTCTCAATGCACTGAGGAAAGGGTGAGAAAGAGAAACAAGTAGGAAACCTGCCGGAAATGTTATAATTTTATTAATCAATTGAATGAATATGTTTTTAGTGCAGATTTGAATTGCCATACTGTATTAGCTTGTCTTACATTACTGAAGTGATTGCCAGGCCCAATGAGGTAATGCTTTGATCCATTGTGCATCTCAACAAATGTAAAAAAAAAAAAAATTAATCCCATGAACTGATCTTATATCTGCTGATTGAAATTATCATTTTGGGAAAGTCTGTAATACTGTTTATATGATATAAAACTAAACGTCAAAAACAATCAGTATTGAGAAATTGAAAATAACAGGTTAGTTCATCTAGCTCTAGAGCCTTACATGTATGTAGAGAAAATTAACATAACCATCTTTCATTTTCAAGTAAAATAATTATGCCCTTGGTATGTGTGGATCAAATTTCAACCAACAATCTTTAGGACTCTGAAATGTACATTAGTTGGTCATCATTTCAATGCAGACTTTGTGGTTTTGGAGTTAGGGCACTAGTGTAGCTAGGGGGGGGGGGGCAGAGGGGCAGACTGCCACCTGACAACTCTTGACAAAAAAAAAAAAAGGTTATCGGGTTCATAAAAATTTCTCTGTTGTGGATTTAGGGAGGGAGGCAATCCCAGCCCGTGCCCCCCCCCCCTTTTTGAAAGAACAGTATACATTGTGCCCCCTCCTTTTAAAAAAATTTTTTTTTTTATTGTGCCCCCTTTTAGAACTTCTTTTGTTTGTTTGTCAGAGAATTATGGAGGAAAACTGGACCCCATGAAATCATGAAATCAACCCCCCCCCCCCACTGAGCGACTTTTGGAGGGCTTGCAACAAGAAAAAAATACGTATCTCCCTTCAAGCAGTTTCCTAAAGTTGACAGACCTGCATTTGTGTGCCCCCCCCCTTAGAAAATCCTGCATACTGCACTGAGTTAGGGTAAATTTGTTATGAAAAATCCTGATGATTTCATCAGGATTTTCAAGTATTCTATGTTGCATAAGTCATCATTTTATAAACTCCCCGTAGTATAACAGGAACCTATAATGTGTTCAAAAATTCCAAATAAATCAACAAATGCAATAAGATTTAA
This sequence comes from Heliocidaris tuberculata, assembly GCA_025618425.1. Classification (NCBI taxonomy): domain Eukaryota; kingdom Metazoa; phylum Echinodermata; class Echinoidea; order Camarodonta; family Echinometridae; genus Heliocidaris; species Heliocidaris tuberculata. The sequence continues at coordinate 1,388,519 of CM046833.1, forward strand.
AGATGTAATACTTCCATGTAGCAGGTGAGGTCATTTGATTTTAATAATTCATTTATGATGAAAATGTACTTTTTGTTAGTAATATAAAGTATATGTTTGAAGTTTTCGTGTAGGGCATTATATGATTTATTTCTATAAAAGTTTAGAATAATACTTATAGGGCCCTTTCATATTAGTAGAACAAAAACATTATAAATATACGTTGTGTTAAAAATAGTGGATGATGGAATACACAATTGAAAAAGTGACATAGATGCAAGAAAAAGATGCAAAAAACATAAGGTAAAACAATCGGTTTGTGATCGAAGATAACATGTAGAGAAATAATCAAGCAGAAGGTGAGCAAATCTGTTTTAGATCGACTGGACATCATAATTGCAGATTTCATCACATAAACTGTAAACATGGTAAATTACATTATTGTGAAAAGCTATGCAATTAAAATTGGTTTTATGAACATTCAACTAGCAGTAATCCAATAGTACATGTATTTCTTTTCTTTTTCTTTTTTTTCAATGAATCAAATCTAACTGCAGATAGAATGATGAAACAGGACGTGAGGGAGAAATAGAGTGTGAGAGAGAAAGAGAGAGAGAGAGAGAGAGAGAGTTATAGAGATAATGAGAGAGATAACTTGTGAGATGATATGATAATGAGAAAGGCAACGATGTGAGATAGTGAGAGAGAGATGGGAAGAAAAAATGGAAAAGAAAGTTTCCAATATTTCTGCCCCCCCCCCCCTTGCCGCATGAGTTAGTGATTCTTTTTAAGAGGGGGGGGGGGGGGGGGTAGAGAGAGAGAGAGAGCTGGTAAGTCTGGCCCTAGGGGTGGGGCCGGGAGTTCAATTCCAAGTTTGCTAAAGAAAAAAAATCAACAACAAAAAAGAAAAACAATTACATTTTTTTTTTTAAATTACTGTCAGAAGTTCCCACATATGGATTCGTTTCTTGGGACACAGCTTAACCAAGTTTGATTTCATATTATTTCAACAGTGAATTAAGTACGGCACGTAGCTTCTCACTGTTCATCATTTCAATTGTATTGTTGATTATTATAATTAATCAAAAACGGAAGGCACTGATTGGCCAATACTGGTAAGTCGTCAAAATCCATATCATGAATACATTAACATACATGAATAAATTAAGTGTACTTGACCTCTCTCAATGCGCATGCTCGGCGCTGACCCGCGTTTTTGTTTCTGTTGCATGAAGAGCATGTACGGATGTTGGGAGCATCTTAAGAAATGAATAATTCATAGTATGTTAATGGGGGCTTCGGGCGCGTTCAAATCGTGTTCAAATGTCTCTGACAAAATGGCGGAGCTTTAGGGGCCTGATAAACTGACAGCGTCGGTACTCGGTACAAATGACCTTAATCTGCACATGCGCGAATTATAATTATGAACTAGTTATTGGGGTTACTTCAGGGTCATTTTTATCATGTACTAATAACGAACTGGTTGTTACCTTAAGAATCGTAATAGGAGAAGAGGGTCGCTATTCGTAATACGGTATAAGGGTATAGCGACATTCATTTCGTATTATTAATAGCGCCCCTATTCTATTATGAATAGCGACCCTCATCCCATATTATGAATAGCGAACCCTCATTTCGTATTATGAATAGCGACCCTCTTTCCTTATTATGAATAGCGACCCTCTTTTCCTATTATGAATAACAGTCCTTGTGAATAATGACCCTAATGAACATTGAGCCTTTTCTCCATTATGAATAGCGGTCCTTATGGATAGCGGTCAATATGACTAGCGGTTTTTATGACTAACGAGCGCACCCCGGAAGTACAACCCGGGTAAAAATGTAAACATCTGTTAACTCACCTACGGGGACGATCAGCAGTAGCAGCAGCAGCATTCTCAACCTAAAAAATGAGAATAGAAATATTAAAATTGTGTGTTCCTTACGATCTGTTTCACTTACCTCAGAATCTATCAAGAAAAACGAAATACATAGTAGAAAATCATTACAACTGGTATGTTAAGGAGCTATAAAGTATAAAAGTATCCCATTGTGTCGGGTTTAGTGAAACAATGAATGAAAACTAATTTAAAAAGAAAACGAAATGTAAACGAGTGTCAAAAGAAAAGTACAGATAGTAAGGCACAGTGCGAGAACCTGAAACTAACCAGAACAGGTCCAGAAGGAAGTGAAAATGCGAGCTTAGCATTGACTAGACAACTTTTCTTTCTTCAGTCGTGATAGCAAATGTTGTGATAGCGAAGAGCATTAATTAGAGAGTTTTCGCTGTACGACGCCTGTTAATCTGAACGGAAAATCTGCGATACGTGTGCATGGAGCGGTTCGCTGTTACTATAGTAACAGCGAACCGCTCCATGAGGGACCGATTTTTGCGACGGTCCGTGGTAGAAATCACGTCCGTTCCATATCTGCCCCCAAGTGAATCAACAGCCAATCAGCGACGTTGAGCGAAAACTCCCTAATAGCGAAGTAGTTCCACTACTTGTACACGCCCACATTACGTCATAAATAACAGCATAACACAAACAAACACGAATTGAGCCTCGTTGATGAGTGCAGTGCAGTTGAGGGAATATAATAGTAAATGGTTCTAGGACACCTACCCCCTGGACAACCACCCCTCGGATAACCACTCCTAGGATAACCACCCCCTAGGACAACTACCCCCTAGGACAACTACCCCCTAGGGCAACCACCCTCTAGGACGACTACCCCCCGGGACAATTACCCTCTAGGATAATTACTCCCCGACTAACTACCCCCTAGGACAACCACCCTCTAGGACAACTACCCCCGGACAACTACCCCCCAGACAACTACCCCCTAGGACAACCACCCTCTAGGACAACTACCCCCCGGACAACTACCCCGGACAACTACCCTCTAGGACAACTACCCCCGGACAACTACCCCCAGACAATTACCCCTAGGACACGTGTCCGGGGGGTAGTTATCCGGGGGAAGTTGTCCTAGAGGGTGGTTGTCCTAGGGGCTAGTTGTCTGGGGGGTAGTTGTCCGGGGAGTAGTTGTCCTAGGGGGTGGTTGTCCTAGGGGGTAGTTGTCTGGGGGGGTAGTTGTCCGGGGGTAGTTGTCCAAGAGGGTGGTTGCCCTAGGGGGTAGTTAGTCGGGGGGGGGGGGTAATCATTCTAGAGGGTAATTGTCCCGGGGGGTAGTCGTCCTAGAGGGTGGTTGCCCTAGGGGGTAGTTGTCCTAGGGGGTAGTTGTCCTAGAGGGTGGTTATCCTAGGGGTGGTTACCCGGGGGTGGTTGTCCAGGGGGTAGGTGTCCGGATACGTAGTAAAATACCGCTTATGAATGCTGTCCCATAAACACGATTACAAAGGGGAGCCTGAAACGAAGCGAAAAGGGTATTCCCACTGAAGATCGTGAACCTGAGAGCTAAGCATGAACAATACACCTTTTCATTGGTTAGTCGAAAATGTAATGATAGCCAATCAAGTGATATATTTCTAAGCAAAGTTGTCGGTTGTTCTATTTTCCTCTCAGGGGGGTAAACTTTATATCTAGGTGAGGGAAAGACTTTACCGTAGATGACGACTGAGTCTTTATTGTGACCAAATGAAGCGACGTTTGTTGGAAGGACTCGGTGCCCCTCTGAGAGGTCGCATGAATATGATTATTTCAGCAGTGCTTCTTAGCTGAGAGCCACAATCCGGAAAAAAAAAAAAAAAAAAAAAAAAAAAAAAAAAACGTGTGCATTGTCCTGGGTGCTTGTTTTCGTTTTACACCGTAGCGTAGGCAATTTCGCGAAAAAATCATACAAGTGCTCTGGTGAAAGAGTCTAAGTCGTCAGCGCACATCCCTGTTGTAACCAAACTACTCTATACACTACACATATTATTGTGCACGAACGTCCAGCCAGCCTGGGAAGCTGGTAGAAAGGGGAAAATGAAATACATAAGAAAAGAGAAACTATATACAGATAGATGGAAGGAAAAACCAAGAAATACATAAGAAAGAGAATAGGATAGATGTAAGGAAAAATAAAGAAGTACAAGGAAAGAGAAGAGGATAAACGGAAGGAAAAACAAAGAACTAAATAAGGAAAGAGAAGAGGATAGATGGAAGTTAAAACAAAGAAATACACAAGGAAATAGAAAAGGACAGATGGAAGGAAAGAGAAGAGGATAGATTGAAGGAAAAACAAAGAAATACATAAGGAAAGAGAAGAGGATAGATGCAAGGAAAACAAAGAAATACATAAGGAAAGAGAAGAGGATAGATGCAAGGAAAGAGAAGAGGATATAGATGGCCGGAAAAACAAAGAAACACATAAGGAAAGGGGAGAGGATATAGAAGAGGAAAAAGAAAAAAATACATAAAGAAATAAAAGAGGATAGATGGAAGGAAAATCAAAGAAATACATAAAGAAATAAAAGAGGATAGATGTATTTCTTTGTTTTACCTTCCATCTATCCTCTTCTCTTTCCTTCCATCCATCCTCTTCTCTTTCCTTATGTATTTCTTTGTTTTTCCTCTTCTATATTCTCTCCCCTTTCCCTATGAATTTCTTTGTTTTTCCTTCCATCTATGCTCTTCTCTTTCCTTATGTATTTCTTTGTTTTTCCTCTTCTTTATTCTCTCCCCTTTCCCTATGAATTTCTTTGTTTTTCCTTCCATCTATGCTCTTCTCTTTCCTTATGTATTTCTTTGTTTTTCCTCTTCTATATTCTCTCCCCTTTCCTTATGAATTTCTTTGTTTTTTCCTTCCATCTATGCTCTTCTCTTTCCTTATGAATTTCTTTGATCTTCCTCTTCTATATTCTCTACCCTTTCCTGATGTATTTCTTTGTTTTTCCTTCCATTTATCCTCTTCTCTTTCTTTGCATTTCTTTGTTTTTCCTTCCATCTATCCTATTCTCTTTCCTGATGTATTTCTTTGTTTTTCCTTCTATCTATCTCTAGCTTCTCTTTTCTTATGTATTTCATTTTTTCCCCTTTCTACCAACTTTCCAGGCTGGCTCTACCTTCAGTGCATAGAGTCGTTACAACAGGGAAGTGCGCTGACGACTTAGACTCTTTCACCAGAGCACTTGTATGATTTTTTTTCGCGAAATTGCCTGCGCTACGGTGTAAAACGAAAACACGCGTCCTGGGTTTCGCGAGCAGGGATGGCAGACGTTGCTATATTGTGTTTCCAGATCTGCTGCTAATTTGGTTTCCTGATAAAATTGGCGCCTTTCCACGACAGAACATAACAGAGGAGTCAAGCATGTTTCAGATTCTTTTCATTCGTCAGCAAAAAATTGATGATAGCCAATCAAATACACATAAATAAACAAAGGTTCTGGGTTGTTCTATTTTCCTTTCAGGGGGAAATGTTACTCATCTTTCGTTGGGTATTATAATTAGTTTCAAATCAGAGTCTTCCAACGGGGCAAATTTTGGGAGAAAGGCCGAATGCTCGTTGTTTACGAGATAGGCTATCGACTCTCGATTCATTGTTTCCATTTATGCTCTGTTCCAGAATCAGAATATCGTCGTCTGAAGGACTGGATTGGTAGATTGCGACAAGTTGGCACCCCTCCCAGTTTATGACGTCGACAGTCATTCCACTTCTTGGGTCTCTCATATCTGAGGATCACGGCTCTATGCAATGTGGGTGAAGAACGAACGGCATTCTTTTTTTCTCTCTCTCTCCCTTTTTTTTTTTTTTTTTTGAAGATGATGAATGGAGCGGATTGCGGATGTCATTTGGGGTGACCAGATAGTTGTGAAGGCTTGGGTGTAACCATAAGCTGGGAATTGCCGATTACGCGTGTCTTACAGTATACAAAAATGACGGCGTTTATTTTTCTCTCGGGAGCAATGCAGCTGGTTTTGCTTGTATCTAAAAAAAAAAAAAAAAAGAAGAATGTTCGAAGGTTTAGGATAAAGAACGTGAACATGATGAGAGTTGAGAATGAACAAGACACCTTTTCATTCATCAGTCGAAAATGTAGTGATAGCCAATCAAATGGAATGTTTCTAAGCAAAGTTGTGGGTTATAATTTTTTCTCCTAGGGATAAACCCTACTCGTCTTGGTGCGGGTACAGCTAGCCTTTAGATAATGACTCGGTCTCTATTATGACGAAGAGAATGAAGCAACGTTTGCTTGAAGGACTGGGTGCCCCTCTGTGTGGTCGCAATAATATGATTATTATTTCAGCAGTGCTTATTGGCTGAGAGCCACATACCGTAAAATGTGTCCATGGTTCTGGATCTCATGAGCAGCGATGGCAGACGTTTCTCTATTGTGCTCAGAAGCGAAGCATGAGTCAGATTTTTTTTTCTCATTGGTCTGCATAAAATTGATGATAGCCAATCAAATGAACGTTTATAAACAAACGTTCTTGGTTGTTCTATTTTCCTTTTAGGGGGGGGGGGATATTACTCATCTTTGGGTGGTATTGTATTTTCTGCAAAATAAGACCCTCCAACTAGGCAACCGTTTTGCGAAGGGACGAGTGCTTGTTTTGTAATGTTGGTTATGATCTAGGCTGTCAGTTCTTGCTTCATTGTTTCCACTTTTAATATGAAGGGAAAAGCTCTTTTGAAAGACTGGATAGCCGGCTTTACCTCCGACGAGGCTCAGTGAAAGGTGGCATCTCTCCAAGTTTATGACGTCGACTGTCATTCCATATGCTGGGTCGCTCATATCATATGGAATGTGGGGATGTACTTCATTGCGAATGAACGGCATTTCCCCCCGGAACATGCTGAATAGAAGGGACTGCAGATGTCGTGTGGGGGAGACCAGGATGATAAGAAGGCTTGGGTGTATAACCACAAACTGGGAATTGACGGTTACGCGTGTCTTACAGTATAAACAATGGCTGTATTTCTTTTTTCTCTCAGAGCAATGTAGCTGTTTTCACTTGTAGAAATGTTTAGACGGTTTAGGTTAAGTAATGACTACACAAAAAACACGTCGAAATCGGGATATTCTGTATTTTCTGCAACAAATTCGAAGATAGGAACACGCAGACGTGTATTTCAGAAATAAATCGTCTGGGCCTGATCAAAAAGAAAAAAATAAATAAAAAGGAGAAGAAAAGAAAAAGAAAAGCACGACTTATTAGTAATAAATTTAGAGGAATGTAGACCTAATGAAGTATTCTAATTTCATAACTACATAAATGCAGCCTACGTGATAAGTGCACAGCAGTTGAGGAAATACATTCGTAAAATATGATCCCATAAAGACGATGACAATGAGCAGCCTGAAAAAAAAAACGAAACGGATATTCCCTACAGAAGATAGTGAACATGAGCGCTGAGCATGAATCAGACAGAGCGCTGAGCATAAATCAGACACCTATCATTCGTCAGACGAAATTGTAGTGATAGCCAATCAAAAGAAATGTTTCTAAGCAAAGTTGTGGGTTATTCTAGTTTTCTGGTAAACCCTACTCATCTTGGTGCGAGAATGAAGCAACGTTTGCGTGAAGGACTGGGTGCCCCTCTGTGTGGTCGCAAGAATGTGATTATTATTTCAGCAGTGCTTCTTGGAGCCACATACCGTAAAATGTGTCCATGGTTCTGGATTCCATGAGCAGCGATGGCAGACGTTTCTCTATTATGTTCAGAAGCGAAGCATGAGTCAGATTTTTTTTTCATTGGTCTGCATAAAATTGATGATAGCCAATCAAATGAACGTTTATATAAGCAAAAGTTCTTGGTTGTTCTATTTTCCTTTCAGGGGGGAAATATTACTCATCTTTGGGTGGTATTATATTTTGTGTCAAATAGGACACCCCAACTAGGCAACCGTTGTGCGAAGAGACGAGTGCTCGTTTTGTAATGTTGGTTATGAGGTAGGCTGTCAGTTATTGCTTCATTGTTTCCAGTTTTAATCTGAAGGGGAAAGTTCACTTGTTTGAAAGACTGGATGGCCGGCTTCGCCTATGACGAGGTTCAGTGAAAGGTGGCACCTCTCCCGGTGTATGACGTCGACTGTCATTCCACATGCTGGGTCGATCATATATGAGGATCACGGCTATATGCAATGAGGGTGTACTCTATTTCGAATGAACGGCATTTTTTTTTTTTCGGAACATGATGAATAGAGGGGATTGCGAATGTCATGCGGGGCGACCAGAATGATGAGAAGGCTTGGGTGTATGACAAGAAATTGGGAATTACCGGTTACGCGTGTCTTACAGTCAGTCAGACCCACCTCCGGAAAACCGAGCACAGGTATATACTCCGAAAACGGCGTATAGAGCGAGATGTATATAGAGCCCTCATCGTTCTGTGCGAGACAGTGTGTACAAAAGGCATGGGGAAATTTGTGCAGTGTCGACCTGCTGTTAATAATATATTTTTCCAGAATAATGCTGCGGATGTATTCATTTCAAATGTTTGTCATTTTAAAGTAATTTCATATGACGAATGATTCAAGTATTTTGAAGGTAATTGACACACAGCATTATTTATAAAATTAAAAATATCGTTGGCAGGTTGACTTTGCAAGATTTTCCCCCATGCCGTTTGTACACACTGTTTCCCACTGAGTGATGAGGGCTCTATATTCATACGCCGTTTTCGGAGTATACACCTGTGCTCGGTTTTCGGAAGTTTTGTCTGACAGTATAAACAATGGCGGTATTTCTTTTTCTCTCAAGAGCAATGTAGCTGCTTTTACTTGTAAAATTGTTTCGACGGTTTAGGTTAAGTAATGACTACAGAAAAACACCTCGAAATCGGGATGTTCAGTATTTTCTCCAACAAATGCAAAGATGAAAATACGCAGACGTATATTTCATAAATAAATGGTCTGGGCCTGATCAACAACAAGAAAGAAAAATGAAAGAAAGAAAAAAAAAGAAAAGGAAAAACAAGACTGATTAGCAATAAATTTAGAGGAATGTAGGCCTGATGAATTATTCCAATTGCATAACTTTACATTAATGCAGCCTACGTGATAAGTGCACTGCAGTTGAGGAAATACACTCGTAAAATAAGGTCCCATAAACAGGATGACAATGGGCAGCATGAAACAAACCGAAACGGGTATTCCCACGGACGATCGTGAACATGAGAGCTGAGCATGAATCAGACACCTTTCATTTGTCATACGAAATTGTAGTAATAGCCAATCAAATAAAATGTTTCTAAGCAAAGTTGTGGGTTATTCTATTTTCCTTTCAGGGGGGCAAACTTTACTCATCGCTTGAAGGACTGGATCGCTGGATTGCGACCATGGACCTTCTACCGATTGTTGAGACGAGGCCCTGTGAAAGGTGGCACCTCACTTTGTGACGTCGACTCTCATTGGGTAGCTCATATCTGCGGATCACGGCTTTATGCAATGCGGGTGTACTTGATTTAAAATGAACGGCAGTTTTTTTTCCCCCGCGGAACATGTTCAATGGAGGAAACTGCGGATTTCATTCGGGGCGACCAGAATGATGAGAAGGCCTGGTTATAAACACATACTGGGCATTATCTTTAAACCTGTTCCTTGCCGTATAGCGTACAAAATGGCCGGTATTGTTCGTGTTTTTCTTTCAGGAGCGATACAGCTGATTTAACTTGTATCTAACGAACGATTCTGTAGGTTAAGGTTAAAGTATAGGCATAATGACATCGGGATTTTATATATTTTCTGCAACAAAAAAAAAAAAAAAACAAGAAACAAAACAAAACAAACAAAAACAAAAACGTAAAGGTATCTTTCAGAAGAAAAAAATATCCGGACCCTTGCAATAAATAAATAAATAAATAACAGGAATGTAGGCCTAATTAAGTAGTCAAAGTGCATACAAACTTAACATAAATGCAACCTGCGTGATAATTACACTGCATTTCAGGTAATATACTAGTACAATAATGCTTATCAATAGCATGATAGTGTCCCATAAACACAATGACAATAGTTAGCCTTAAACAAACCAAAACGGGTATTCCCACTGAAGATTGTGAACATAAGAGTTGAGCATGGACCAGACACCTTTCAATTCATCGGTCGAAAATGTAGAGAGAGCCAATCAAATACAACGTTTATTTGGTATTAGCTCCGGGTTATTCCATTGTCATTGTGGGGTGAAATAAACTCAGGGAGATCCCCCCCCCCCCCCACAAGAGCTGTATGCTGTATGTGCATGGCGGAAGCAGGCCTATACTGGTACTTTCGTCGAAGAGTACATCAGCGTTGACGGAAACATGTTGAGGTGATCCGTTCTTTTTAATCAAGAAGTATTTTAACGGCTGGGATTTTGTTCGCACACTGCTGGGAGCTGTACTGCTATCGCTGTTTGGATAGTAACATAGGGGGCGTTATTTCACTGAATATCCCAGAGCCATCTATACAGAGTTTGGTAAACTCGGTTTCAGTTGGACAAAAAAATGGGGCTTTTAGTTTGTTGTATACTTGCCCAACACAGCAACATGCTCCATATTGTTGCCTAATGGAGCCGAGTTGGCCCAGCTCTGTGTATAGATGACCGTGGAATACCCCATGTGTATTAATTTTGTTTGTTTGTTTGTTGTTTGTTTGTTTGCTTGTTTTTTTTTGTTTTTTTTTTTTGGGGGGGGGGTATAATCTGCGTATTTGCGATTTAAAAAAAATCATAAAGAATGACAACAAAACAATTCTAAATCGAATCATTATTATAATTCTTTGTATTTGAGAAATAGATATCAAGGGGGGGGGGGGAGAGAAGTCTGTTCAATTCAATTCATTAAAAAAAAACTATCAAAAAACAATGCCTTGCAGCCAAAGGCTAAATTGTGCATGTTTTACATTGTTGTGAATACATAATACATTTTAAATAGATAATTTTCTCGAAATAAAACATACAAACCATTATACCACTAAAATTTCAGATTATGATAGCATTTACATAACCAACTGAACTCCCTAATATGTAGAGAATTTCATTGGCATTTTAAAATTTTCTATGCAGGTAAAAAAAAAAAAAGAAAAAAAAATGATAAAAGGAAATTTGATTGCATTTGCATTATGAGAATAATATGCAGCTAAACTACGTAGTCGTTTCACCTTTTAAGTTACCTTTTCTCAGTCCCCATTCACCTTTGCTTACATTTCAGGAGGGGGGGGGGGCACAGAGCTGTAGTGTTTGGTGGTTTTTGTGTAAACTGCACATAGTCGTTATTTGGGAGAGTTTTCATTGCTCGCCGGGACTTGCTCAATATTTCGATGTTTAGCTTAACCAACAGGTGGCGCTAGACCGCTAGTTCACTCATCTCCAAAGGATGATATTTTACAGAATTTAGAGTTAAAGAGAAATGATTTCAAAAAGATATATAATCAGACAGTAGTAGGGTTAAAAGTTAGATTGCGTGCAAAATGGTTTGAAGAAAGTGAAATCAATGAAAATTACTTTAAACAGCTGTTGGCATCAAATCAGAGAAAAACATTTATAGACAAATTGAAATTAGAAGGCAGAAATGAAGAAATAACTGATCCGAAAAAAAAATTATCAGAAATTAGAATTTTTTACCATAACTTATACTCAGAGCATGACGGAACGGGTAGGACGGATGGTTATTTTTGTGACATCTCCCCTTTGATGATCAGTGAAGCTAGTTAGAAATTATGTGATGATAAACTTACGATTTGTGAATGTACTTCAATATTAAATAAAATGTCTTTAAACAAATCTCTTGGGAATGACGGTCTGTCAGTGGAATTTTATCGCACCTTCTGACCTGATATAGGGAACCTTGTTTTAGATTCATTTAATACCTCTTTTGAGAAAGGTGAATTGTCTACGAAACCTACCAAACAGAAACAGGGTGTTATAACTATAATTTAAAAAGAAGATAAAAACCCTTTTTATATTCGTAATTACAGACCAATTACCATTCTAAATGTTGACTATAAGCTATTGTCTAAAGTTTTGGCTGAGAGAATAAAGAAGGTCATAGAAGAGGTGATACATGTAGATCAAGTGGGATTTCTGCTTGGTAGGAATATTGAAGAAGCTGTAAGAATTATTGATGATGTTATATTTTACACAAAGACATACAATGTACAAGGGTTTTTTGTAATAACTGATTTTGAGAAAGCTTTCGACACCGTTTCACATTCATATATGAAAGTATTAATGAAAAAATATGGTCTTGGTTCATATTTTTGTAGATGGATAGAAATATTGTATAATAATGTAGTTATCTGTGTCATGAATGGGGGTTTTTCCAAAGGTTATTTTGACATAAGTAGGGGTGTAAGATAAGGAGATCCTTTGTCTCCATATTTATTTTTGTTAATCATAGAAACATTAGCATTGCTTATTCGGAATGAACAAAACTTGAAAGGTATTTCAATAGGCAATATAGAAATGAAGTTAGTAATGTATGCAGACGATTGCTCTATTTTTTTGAAAGATACAGAAGATATGAAAATCTTGGAAAAAATAATGGATTACTTCTCCCAAGTATCCGGTTTGAAAATTAATAAGGACAAAACACATATTATGAAGTTGGGTTCTTCTGGTCAAAGTAATGATGATTTTTCCAGTATTACGTTGGGTAAGATGGTTTCATTGGTTAAAGTACTTGGGGTATACCTTTCTTTGGATATCAATGGATATTAATGTTAAGGAAGAAATGAATTCTAAAGAAATACTGAGCAAAATAAAAAGATTGTTAGGGTGGTGGAAGCAAAGAGATCTCACACTTTGGGGGAAAATTCAATTAGTAAAAGTTTTTGCAATTTCTAAATTATTATATGTGTCTTCTATAATGACAGTACCATCATGGGTTTTTAAGGAAATGGAGGTAATCTGTTTAAATTTTATATGGAATGGCCAAGATAAAATAAAAAGGAATATGTTATATATGAACTATGACACCGGGGGTTTAAAAATGTTGAACTTTAAGTATATGGTTTGCGCTCAACGTGTAATGTGGATTAAGAGACTTCTTTATGGCAATAATGACATGAAACGGAAACAATTTTTTTGATTATACATTTAAAACGGTAGGGGGAAGGTTAATATTTCTCTGCAATTACAATTGCAATTTCATTAATATTAAAGTACTCGATCTCTACTTGGATTTTTTTGAATATCTGGAATTATTTACAAGAGAAACAATTTATTTTCAAAGAAATACATGATGAAAATCAAATTATCTTTAACAATACTCTTATTAAAGGTAGGATTTTTCATTTTAATGAAAAACTATATGATGCTAACATTTTTCGAGTTAAACATCTGATTGACGCAGAAGGTAATATCAGATCAGGGGATTAATTCATAAGGAAAGGTCTAAATGTAGACGATATATTTTTCCTTAATGATGTATATACTAAGTTACCAGTTTCTTGGAAGGTGAAAAGAAGAAAGGATGATACTTTGAATGACACTCTTCACTTTTCCAACATTTATTTTAATATTAACAAAAGACTGTACTTCTTTGAGTCTCTGTCTTCCAAAATGCTCTACAACATTTTTATTAGTACAGTACAGGATTCCTTTGTTTTTAAACATCCAGAGGTATTAGCTTTAAATCTGGATAAGTCAGCAGTGGCAACATGTTTTTCAATTCCCTCTAGATTAGAAGTTAAGGGAATTTCAGTACAAACTTTTACATAGCGTTGTATTTTGTAATGATAAACTATACGCATTTGGACTAACTCAATCAAATTTATGCTCATTTTGTGAAAAAGATATAGAAACATATTGCCATGTCTTCTTTGAATGCAAAGAAGTGTCCAGTATATGGAAGGAGGTGGGAAATGAATTAAAAATGTTTCAGCTACTTAATCTGCAATGGATTGATGTGTTACTGGGCTTTAGAGTTGATATGAAAGACAATATATTAGTTAATCATGTACTGATTATGGTCAAATATATGATTTACAATAGTCGTAAAAATGGAAGGGTTCTTTCTAGTAAAGATATATGTAAGGCTGTAGAGAACTCCGAAAAAAATTTAAAAAATGAAAAAGCAAGAATAAAGGACAAACTAACACTACATTTTTAAAAATGGGAAAATTTCACTCCTTGAAAGGAGTGAGGCGTATTATATCAGACATATGCATATATATATATATATATATATATATATGTATAAATATTAGTATCTATATATTTACTTATATGATTATTTCTATATTTGAAAAAAAATACTTATTGGAATTTTGATTAGGACACCTACCCCCTGGACAACCACCCCCCGGATAACCACCCCTAGGTTAACCACCCTCTAGGACAACTACCCCCTAGGACAACTACCCCCTAGGGCAACCACCCTCTAGGACGACTACCCCCCGGGACAATTACCCTCTAGGATGATTACCCCCCGACTAACTACCCCCTAGGACAACCACCCTCTAGGACAACTACCCCCGGACAACTACACCCAGACAACTACCCCTAGGACAACCACCCTCTAGGACAACTATCTCCCGGACAACTTCCTCCCAGACAACTACCCCCTAGGACAACCACCCTCTAGGACAACTACCCCCCGGACAACTACCCCCACACAACTACCCCCTAGGAAAACCACCCTCTAGGACAACTACCCCCCGGACAACTACCCCCCGGACAACTACCCTCTAGGACAACTACCCCTCGGAAAACTACCCCCCGGACAACTACCCCCAGACAACTACCCCCCGGACAACCACCCTCCAGGAAAACTACCCCCCGGACAACTACCCCCACACAACTACCCCCTAGGGAAACCACCCTCTAGGACAACTACCCCCCGGACAACTACCCCCCGGACAACTACCCTCTAGGACAACTACCCCTCGGAAAACTACCCCCCAGACAACTACCCCTTTAGGGCAACCACTCTTTAGGACATCTTCTTGACAAATACAACCTAAGGTAACTACCACCCAAATAACTACCCCCGGATATTAACGACTTAGGGTAATTATTAATCGGACAACAACCAACATACTCTCACCCATGGCATGTAGCTCCCAGGTACTCGATGGCATTTAAACTGATTTTTCGGCCAAGTGAGGACGTGTAGGGGGGGGGGGTGACCAACAATCAGTGAGTATATAATGAGTATCCAGCGGAGGGGGTATCTACCTCCCACCGTAAGAACTTTTTTGAAATCTGGTTATAAATAGAAGGATTTTGGTGCATTATAATGTTAAAATTCACCTCACCACGTGAGTTAAATATGTCTATACCAATGAGCACGGGGGGGGGGGGGGGGAGATTTCGCCTGGTATTACATTTTTGTATTAAAAGTTGGGTATTCAAACTCGGTGTTTGATGGTGCATTGTACTGTTGAATTAAATTTGGGCGGAAAATTCTGTGATTTTTTTTTTCAAAGGTAACGTTCTGAGAATTTCTATGATATATTCAATATTAAATACCAACTGGGAAGGGTATAAAAGGTTGCTCTCCCTCAGTAAGATCTTCTGGAAATTTGGGGGTTACAACCAAGGGTTTGATTGAGTATAAGTAGGCCTATGCATTTTCACGAATAATAAATCCAATATCTTGCCGTGTTTCCTACTAAAAAGGCGAACTTAAAATAACAATCTACAACGGTCTGCGAGTAAAATTCAGACAGAATCTATGGCCCCAAATGATAATTATAACTGTCACTTGTATAGCGCATAATCAATTAAAACTGCTGTATGCGCTTTAGAGCTATCCAAGATTATTACAATACCAACAAATATGTCTTTTGATTCCTCTTGATAACAATAGTTACTGAAATAATACACAGAAAGTGAAAATACAAAAAAACATTAATTCCGGGAAATCATGTCGTGTGTAAACATGATTTTCTTTCTTTTTCAATTAATTTTGCCAATTTTTTCTTTGTGTCAGGTATTTCAATAAAGGATTTTGTCGAATTTTGCCCAATTTTTTTGAAATTTTTGCCGAAATTTGCCAGAACTTTGCCCATTTTTTTTTCTTCCAGAAATAGGGGGCACAGTGCCCCCTGCCCCAAATGCCAATGAAATGAACGTGTCAAAATTGTGTTGTTTCATAATTATCTTAATGTCTCAAAAGTGTGAAGATCTGATTATTCTCTCCGTGATTATTATAGCGTTTTTGATGGAATAAATGTTTCAGAAGTCATTATGCTAGTATTCAAAAATTTATTGATGGTGAAAAGGCATAAATTTCCGAACATTGTGATCTAGGTTGCTTTCACATCCATCTTAACATGATTGTATACCCCATACTATCTTTTTAAAATCGACCAACCACAGTGCTAGTTTCCTTTAATACTCGATTGGGTGGTAGCTTTGTAACGAGTTGCATAATTGTAGAGTGCGTGAGGGAGGGGGGGGGGGGTAACAAACGGCTGGAATATTTGTTTTCCTCCCCGTTCCCTCCCCCCTTAATTGTTGACCATGCAAAACGTCCAATAGAGAGTCGATATTGCACGCGGGAATACCTGCCTTCATGCATTGAAGAAATCTTAGGCAATATTTTACAATCAAGAGTACGAGTATTCAATCGTATTCAATGTGCTTTTAGTGGTACTGCCATTTCGGCCAGCGAGCGTAGCGAGCGAGCAACCCCCCCCCCCCCCCAACCAAAACAAAACAAAACAATTATTTTCTTTTTAAATGATAGTTAGTATACATAAACAAGTTTTTGTTGTTGTTGTTTTTTTAATGTGATAAACAAGGTTTTATTGTTGGAAGTTAGAGTAGGAACAATTCTATTTTGGCGAGCGAGCGTAGCGAACGAGCACAATCTTGTTCAATGTGATGTTAAGTCCAATTTGGGGTACTTTTCCTAGAGGGTAGTTGTCCTGGGGGTAGTTATCCGGGGGGTAGTTAGTTGTCCTAGAGGGTGGTTGCCCTAGGGGGTAGTTGTCCAGGGGGTAGTTGTCCGAGGGGTAGTTGTCCCAGAGGGTGGTTATCCTAGAGGGTAGTTGTCTGGGGGGTAGTTGTCCGGGGGGTAGTTGTCCTAAGGGGTGGTTGTCCTAGGGGTAGTTGTCTTGGGGGTAGTTGTCCGGGGGGTAGTTGTCCTAGAGGGTGGTTGCCCTAGGGGTATTAAGTTGGGGGGGGGGGGGTAATCATCCTAGAGGGTAACTGTCCCGGGGGGTAGTCGTCCTAGAGGGTGGTTGCCCTAGAGGGTAGTTGTCCTAAGGGGTAGTTGTCCTAGAGGGTGGTTATCCTAGGGGTGGTTATCCGGGGGTGGTTGTCTAGGGGGTAGGTGTCCGGATACGCCTCAGGGAAGTGACCAGTCTCAGAGCATCATGGCGCCCATGGATTATCGCGTTCTGAAATTAAGTTTCCAACACACTTGAAGGTGATGTACTGCTCTGTGTGTACTGTGCTTATGGGGGACGAATATTTCAGTTCCAAAACATGCTACATCCACAGATTTTTAATAGTAATTTATTAATTACAAATAAACTAAGGCACCTGGATTTTTTTTTCGAAATAGTGATTATGTTATCTCAATACATACAGTCAGTCGGCAGTGCGTATGCAAATCAGGCATAATGAGGCCCCGAACGCAGAATCTCACATGTACGCTCGCGGTCTCGTGAACAGCGAGTTTTCGCGGGATTTAGCGGGCGTCAGAACAAGCCTGCACATATAACACATGTGACTTGCACAGTCTACCAAGATGTCGTCATGATAGGGTGAGTCTGAATTTCCATTTCTTCCTCTTAAATTTGATATAAATTTTGCCCCTGTTTGATGGTTTCGCGACTATGCTTTTCAACGTAGAATTGACCATATATTTTGCTCATTTTCGTCGTTGATTTCGAACATATACGTCTATTTTGCTGGATCCTAGCTGGTATAAAATAGATAACACACTTATTTCTTATGATTTCGGTAGAGAGTTAGTGGGACAACACCCCATTTCAAAACTGAAAAGATGCACGATGTTTAACTTTATTAAATCTTGGTTCAAAGCAAGACTAAAATCACACTTGAACAGGAAGTTGTGATCTATGTACACTGAGTTTTTTACCCAAATGGCGCGAAAAGTCCCGTGTCCTTGGCGAGAAGTCGCGCACGAAGAACTATGTAGCCCCACACGTTGAAAATAATGTACGGTACTAAGTTGTAGAAGGGGTATTGGCTGTATGTATTACTGTTGGATTTGTGTGTCGCGGTCGTGAACCCGTTTCTTTGTTTTTACCATTAATAACTTACTGGTTGACTTAAGAATAGTAGGAGTGTGGACTTGCAATGATGAGATACATGTAACTAGGTAACCAATTTATATGTTTTCTTAAGTTGAATTTGAAATCTAACTTAACTAATATTAGTTTGCTTAATAACTAGATAGATCTGAGTTTTCGACTTAAGTTGGATACCTAGGCTAGAGCCTGGCTAGAGGGTCTACAAAAAATGACCTGATATTCATATTGAGGCCTTCTTTGAATGAGAAGCCATTTCGAACTTGTGAATTCATGAAGATTAAAACTCACGTTCATGATCATGACATAAACTTAGTCCAGGGAGCTCCAGGTACAACTAACCAAAATCTTCCTCGCCCAGGCCCCATGGCATTAGTTTGTCGTTTGGTCGGTCGCATCGCTTAATTGCGGCAAATAAGATGAAAATTTGTACTTACATTTCAAGAGAATTATTGTAGTTATCCATCAAGCACTTTGATTTCACGATTTGACGATTATTTCGATGAAAAAATAGAATTTCCTCGCCGAGCCGATCGAGTCATTTGAATTGACGGTACAGTACGGGGGAAGATCAGCTTGGTGAGGAAATTCCATTTTTTCATCGAAATAATCGTCAGAATGTGAAATCAAAGTGCCTGCTAGATAGTTACATTAATTCTCTTGAAATGTAAGTAAAAAGTTTCATATTACCTGCCGAAATTAAGCGATGCGAACGACCAAACTAATGGGCGAGGAAGACTTTGGTTATTTGTACCTAGCGTTGGAGCTCCCTGGAGTTAGACATAAAGAAGAACTTTGTAGACTTACAACTTGTATAAAATAAGTTTTAATTGCTCCTTATATATATATATATATATATATATATATATTTTTTTTTTTTTTTTTTTTTTTTTTTTTTTTTTTTTAGATTCTTGATAGTCTATTACTTCATTATTCTTTGTTTGAAAATTATTTTGTTAATAACTATATTAAAAAAAAGTCTTTGTTATTATATATCAGGTTTTCCAAACCATTGCGTTAAATTGTGTTAATAGGAGATTCTATTTTAAGGAACATTGGTGAGCATTTTACATCGTCTTTTGATACCTCTGTGCACTGTCTCCCTGGAGCAACTTTTAAGCGGATCAGAGAATATATTCGTCATACCAGTTTTTGCTCAGATGTCCAGTCAGTTTTTATTCATGTTGGGACAAATAACCTAGAAGGAGGAATTTGGGAAAAGGACCAAACCTATTTTATTAATTTGATTTCGACAATAAAGGAGAAATTTCCATCTTGTGATATTTTTGTTTCTCCCATCCTACCTCGCTGGGACAGTGAATCATTGAATGAACAGTGTAAATATTATAATCAGAAAATTTGTGAACTGCCCTTAAAATGTCATTTCCGTGTGTTTGACTGTGACAAAGATCTTGATGCTTCAGATGACTTATTATATGCAAGAGATGGCCTTCACCTAAATGTTGTAGGGAAATCGTTTCTGGCCCAAAACATTGAAATCTATATAAATAAGGTATACAGCCCCAGCCCTAAACCACCAATAAGATCCTGGATACCTCCTGAACTGAAACGTTTAAACCCAGTACCGACAAAGAAAAAGGAGAAACTTCCTTGGAGTGAGACAGATCTCGATTTAGTTATCTACAAGAGGAGAGAAAAATATGGCCGCACTGAAAATGCAGAAAAAAGGCAAGAGGACTCCTCGATGTAATCGAAACATCAAGAAAAAGACTAAATGGACTGATGGTTTCCACTGCCCTGTAAAACAGTACCACCCCCTCCACCTCCACAACTCCCACCTAACAGGCATATTCCGGAACCACTACCAGCGACAATCCCGTACGTTAGTCTTCAAACACATAATGCATCATCCACATCTATTCCAAGTCCTGCCCAGCCAAGCCCATATGTCCATCGAAAGAAGCTGGGGCAACAGAAGAGGAGGAGACGACAAAGGGAAAGAACAAGACGCAGAACAAAATGCAAGAAGGTAAATGTTCTTCACTATTGATGAATAAATTGATTTTTCTTGATAATGATATGCATTGCATACACATTCAGGGGTACCCTACTAATGGATGTGGTTTCGGTTACATAACAGAATTATCAGTATTGAAGTTTTTTGATGAAGTACCTTTCTAATATTCCTTTATGAAAGTGTTGATCACTGAAGAGAAAGTAAGTTACATGTAAAGGATCTTAAAGCTCTGCGTTATTGATATATCGTATGCATGTACATATTTATAAATGTAATTTGACCTCTTGCATTTTCCATTTCTTACTCAGAGATCTCCAGAACTACCCTCAGGACTCAAGCTCCTAGATTCTTCACTACATGTAGGCCCCACATACCTTCCCCATGATTCTGTAGAAGTGTCTTCCATGCCACATCTAGTACCAACAGGACCTGAAAAAATGGGTAATTGTAATTTGCAAATTTTTTATTATTACATTGGT
This sequence comes from Heliocidaris tuberculata, assembly GCA_025618425.1. Taxonomy (NCBI): domain Eukaryota; kingdom Metazoa; phylum Echinodermata; class Echinoidea; order Camarodonta; family Echinometridae; genus Heliocidaris; species Heliocidaris tuberculata. Next base: position 1,409,049 of record CM046833.1, read on the forward strand.
GAAACTGAATATATTTTATATATATTTATTTAAATTTGGCACAATTTTCATTTACGTGTAATTTTTATAACATTACAGTTTTTTTAATTGAATGGTCAGATGAATTTTAAATACACTGAAATTTACATGTAGCAGTATAAGAATTTACAACATGACTTATCCCTTTTTTCTTATCAGATCCAAAGAATTAGGAGCCCACTCCAGAGCCACCCCCTGATGTATCTGCACCCCAGCTTATTCAAGTGCCCCTTGCAGAACCATCTCCTAATTTTTCTGCCGTTAAGATTCTTCAGGAGCCCACTCCAGAGGTGCCTCCGGATTTATCTGCATCCCAGCTTTTTCAGGATCCTTCTCCAGAGCCATCTTTTTATTTATCATGTGAGTCGGAGCCATCAGATTTGCTGTCATCAGATTGTATGCATTTTGACCAACAAGGTGTAGTCTCTATTCCCCCCAATCTACCACCGAAACCGCCTGACCCATTTGAGGTATTTAATGTAGCAAAAGAGGATAAATTGGACGGTTTACACACTTGTCAGCAATGCAAACTAAAGCATTAAAGGAAATCAAAAGAAGTAAATATCCACATATAAAGGACACAGACTGTATTTGTAATGCATGCAGACTTAAATATTCAAAGAAGGTTAAAGATTCCTCTTACACTCCTGAGAAAAGGAAAATTCGGGATACATCTGCTTCTTTTTTATCAAATTACATGATATGTTCAGACAGTGGAATAGTCCAGACCTCGTTGAATCTAGCTGATTTTAATGAAACATTTTCTTTAGAATGTGATTCAGTGCCAGAAATTATTCATTTATGTAAAAAACATAGGACAGCATTGTCGAATTACAAGAGAATGTTGGGTTTTTTGCAGCATATGTAAATCAGTTATCAGAGGAAGTGAAAAGAAATATTTGTCAAAGAATCTTACACAGTATGCTGTTGATAGATTGCATCAGTTAGCCTCTGATTTTGTTACAGGCGAGAGTTATTTATGCACTAGCTGTCATCGTTATTCAATGAGGAAAAAGAAGGAGAAGATAACATTAGATGATCTAGATGTGAAACTTAAGAGGGAAATTGAAAATCTTGCAGAGGTTGTCGATTCAAGGACAGCCGATGTCAAGGCCTTGAAATTAAGACTACAAGAGCTTCTGAATTTATGTAAAAAGAACAGGGATTTTTAATCCCAGATGCATATGTTATTTATACGAGTATGTTGCAAAAGGTTAGCAAAAGTGAATTGCAATTTCAACAAGCAAAACGGTCGAAATCATGGTTAAAATGTAAAATAATGGATTTCTTTGCAGATGTATTATCTGTCAGTAAGTCCTCATCAAGAAAAGGAGATTTCATTTACATCTCAAATCTAACGAAAAATGAAATTGTCAAAGCATGGCACGAGTCAAAGTTTATGAACAGGAGTATGAAAAACAGAAAGGAAGATGGTGAAAATATAGCCTCGTGTGAAACACCTACATTGAATGTCAATGTTGAATCTACAGATGTCAAGTGGGGTGAATTTCTTTTCAACATTAATCATTTACTGAGATCCAAGGGGAAAGAAACAGCCGACTTATTTTCTCGGGACCCGTCTTCTGTTTTGAAGTTTGATTTTGCAGATATGAAGTCGCATTTGAATCCACTGGTTTGGAATATGATATGTGCCTTAACTGGGAACAGGGAAGAATTAGATTATATACGAAACTCCCTTTATTTATTTCACAAAGATTTCCTATGTTTCCCAGACAGTTCTTCTCAGGGATATATGAAGTGCAATAAGCGAATTGTTATAGTCTTTTTACTTCAGTTTGTTCTGAATGATAGTATTTCTTATCCTTTTCATATTATCACTGCAAACTGCATAAAAGACCTCTCGCATTCATCCAGGTTGGTCAGTATCATGAATAAACTTGGCATTTGTTGTTCAGAATCAAACTTAGAGCGATTTTTGCAGGGCTTGAAGGATGTGCGGCAAACAACTGGCCCGCTTGTCGACCTTTCTCCCTCTTCATTCACAATTGTATCCATAGATAACATTGATGTTTTGGCCCCATATGCAGCAGTTGCTGCAGACAAGCCAAGAAGTTGGCATGGAACTTCAATTATGGCGCAGCAACCAAAACCAATGAGTGAACAGGTTGTTGATGATCGGTCACCCACCACCCAATCTAATTTTCCTTCTAGGCTTCCTATCATTTCTTCGGACAATGTGGTCCTACAAAAAAGACCTAGTGTTCGGAAAAGATTACCAGTGTATGGCATAGACTCTCAAGAAGTGCCATCTAAGTCATATTTCGAACCTCCAAAATATAAGACATTTATAAGAAATCAAATTAAAGAAGTGTAAATGCATAATCGTATTCTGTGAATATCTCATTGAATCTCTGTACGGTACTTATGATCTAGTTTGTATAATTATTATGTTTTACTTTTGTGTTATATTCTTTACAAACATTGTAATTATGTCATTTTTGTATTATCTTTCTTACTTTGTACTTCATTGATGTTGATATTCATTTATGATTGTCATGTATATTGTATTTCAATTTATTGAAGAAAAAAAAAGTGGAAAAAAAAAAATTCAAATCAAATCAAGAACAATTTATGATGTCTGAAAAAGAGCAAGAATGCATTGGAAGTCTTGGTGCAAGTCTATTCAGTTATGTATGTGAAAGGTCCGTTTTTCTCCACGATAATTCGTCTGCCAGGCATTAAGATCAAACTTGCAATGGAACTAGATAACACAGATGTTGTACAGTCAAAGTGTTCGTACTTATATATATTAGATGAAAAGGCAGACTGCCCTGCAACACTAAAGCGTTCTTTAGGTATATTGTATGATTCCTTTAAAGTAAAAAATGAAATTAATCACCTTGTCATTGCTGGAGATGGTGCCACTGTAAAGCTCCTCATGAATATAACAAAAAAAGAATATGGGCAATCCCTTGATTGGGTCTTATCCTATTTAGGTGACTGGCATGTATTAAAAAAACTTTCAAGAAGTTTTAATGAAGATATATTGGGATTCTGGACTTAAAGAAATTGCGAAATTAAGTCATAAGTATATAACTTTGAATAGTTTATCGGCATGTTCAAATTTCAAAAGAACACACAGGTTCTTTTTGCAAGTGTATGAGGCTATTTATATGTTGCAGTACCAAAGTTTTTTGGATTACAGGAAAGGACAAGAAACAGTTACAAGTAATGAGGATTTTCTGGAACAAGTAAAATCAGTTGTTTCCTGTCTAAAGTTTGAAAATGGAGAAATTTCAGGAATGTGCGAATACAAAACTGCAGTGAATCATTTGAAGTCTTCTAGTACATGTATGTCTGAAATGAGACATGAATTTGAAGAATTTTGTGACTTGATGTCTCAGAAACATGTCACTTTCAAATTTTGGAAAAGACTGCTTTTGTTATATTTCTTTATGGATAGCTATACGGAGTGGCAACTGGGACATCAGACTAGCAGCCCTAATAGACATTGTTCCATTATTCCATGCTTTCGATAGATACTATTATGCACAACTCATTCCATTACATTTTAATATGTTAAATGGCTTGCCTGATTATATCATTAGAGATTTCAAGGATGGTGCATTTGTGAACAGTTTAAGTGGAACTCCTTTTTCCTCAGTTGCCCTTGATGAGGCACATGAAATAAAAATTAATAAGGATTGTAAAATGTCGCTTTCTCGATCTCTGCCTCAGTCACACACTATGGATAAAGTTGCTGCCACAATTCAGTATAGAGGACAGCTTGTGAATAATTTAGAAACTCAGCTTGGAAGACGAAGAAAAAATATGCTATATCGTGATATGCAGGCATCTGTAGTGAAATCAGAATTTGCCAATGTTAAACTGTATTTTGATAAAGTTAGCAGTACAAGTATGTTTTCAGTAAATCAACCTAACAACCTAATTCATATTTTTTCTGGTGCTATAGCTAATGCGCAACAGGAAAAAAGTCTACTTAATTTTACGCAAATTGGTAAAGAATCTTATGAGGCATATTACAAACTTCAGATCCTCCATGAAACTTCAGTCAGCAAACCATTAAGTCGAAAATTCAATTTGAAAACTTTTGCTAAAGAAAAAGTGCGTAAACGCCGAGTGAGTGATCTGGAAAGGGAAAAGCGGTTGAATACTCTTTGCTATAAAAGAACAATAGCTATGTCTGAAGAGCAGAAGAAACCAATTTCTAGTTTGCTACAGTTTGTGCCTGTACCTAGAGCTATCTGTTCTCCAGATGGGATTCCACGGAAAGGGTCAAAGGCAGTGATTTACGATTTCTTTCAAAAGAGATATACAAGTGATTTTCAGATTTTGAGTGATACATTTTCATCTTGTGTTTCTGACACATGCATGATTATAGAAGGAATGAATAATATATACATGTCGCCATTAAAGCATCAAAAAGTTTTCAGTGAATATGCAAACTTGCTAGTTTCTAGGTGGATAACTCCATATTTCATCAAGGGGTTCCGAGAAGTCAGAATTGTATTTGACCAAGCAGGAACACAGGGAGTTTCTCCTAAGGGAATTGAAAGAAAGCGTAGGGATGGAACTGATCAAGATGACAATATATTTGAAAATATTGATGACAACACCCCACTGCCCAAACAGTGGGGTAATTTCCTAAGGATAAGAACAAACAAGCATGCTTTAATTAGATTCTTGTCTCGTCATTTTGTATCCAATGTCCAATCTCAACTTCAAAATAATGTCCAATAGTTTATTACGTCTGGTGGTTTTAATGTAGGTTTAGAAACAAAGACAGAATATAGTGGAGCAGTTGTCACCAAACAAGGTATAGACAGACATATAATTCATCACAATCATGAAGAAACGGATACCCAAATATGGTTACACGTTTTTTTTCTCCCCATGCTTAAATATTTTGCTACATTCAGTCGACAGGGATATAAGTATGAAATAAAGTAGTGACTGTGCAATACTGTGCCAAAGCAGGAAACAATAAATACTTGCAGCTGAAAAAATTGCAATCTGCCCTTACAAAAGATTCAGATCTTGCTCAACTTATTACAAAGGGCATTGATGTAACTAAATGTATTCAAGTGCTATATATCTGTAGTGGATGCGACTTTATGTCTTCTTTTTTTTTGCTCACTTTGGTAAGACAATTTTTTAAAAGTTTTGTTCAATATGCGCATTTTATAACGGGAGAACTTAGTCGTTCTGCACCTGGTCATTTAAATCAAACATTTATTTCAACAGATTGTGAGTTTGGTTTACTTTCGTTTTATCGTTTAATTCTTGGTTTATATTTTAATGCGAATCGAGCTTGTTTAAATAAATTTAGTAACCCTGTAGAACTCTTTAACAGTGTCAGTGCTGCATCCATAGTAGAACATCACCACATGGCTCTTGATCTTGTGAGAAAAGCCTCTTGGAAAGGTGTTTACGAAGACGAATTGATGCCATTCAACAGTGCCTTGCACTTCCACTGGAAGAGATCGTGTTGGGTGAGCACTGTCTGGGGTGAGGTTAAAACACAAATATTCATGTATCCCGACATCTCATTGTATGGGTACAATCTTTCTGATCACTCTGGAAAAATCCAAGTAGATGTTATCTGGGATACGGAGGAAAATATTGAAAAGGTGAAGAATAATATATTGTATTTAACCCGTGGATGTTCATTAAAAAAAAAAATGCCTTACCCGTCAGTGCAAGTGCAGAAAAGGGAACAATACTTGTGGACCTGGATGCAGGTGCAAAAATTGTGAAAATGCACCAAATGCAAATGTGTCTTCAGGTTCCTCAATTGACTCAGACTTATCAGATGATGAATACAGTGAAAGTGAAGAATCTGAATACAGTGAAAGTGAAGAGACTGACTTTCAAATAGAGAGTGCGGATAATCCTGAGGAACAAATTGAAATCTGTTCATTGTTAGAAACAGATGAATTTGAGATTCAGGACATTGATTAATAATTGCTTCTCTTGCCTTGTGTAAATGTATAAGTGGTTTACGTTTACATGTAAAAGAGACTCCCCTTTTTAAAAGTTCTTTGTGTTTGGATTTCACATGAGAGCAGAGGACTTCTACATGTACATTGGGGAAGTAGATTGATATTTGCCTTTTCTTTTGTTTTGAAGTATGTGTTTAAGTGGCACTTTTTAATGCTACTTTTTTGTATTCTATTATTCTGTATTAGTACAGAAGAATTGGACATTATATGTTTGAACTCTGTCAACAATTGCAACAGAGAAGATTTCTTGCCTTCTGACATTTTGATCGACCCTTTGTATGAACTCTTCATACAAAACAGGGGAGTCTGACATTAATTAAAGAAATAGATGGATGCTTGTTATTTCTTGCCTCTTTACAGGTACACGTATAATCAGAACTGTTCAGCACTTTTTGCCACTAAGACACAAAGTAACTTGTTTATTGCCTTATTTAGGGGCTCTGTATAATACGCCATCAGTTCCACTGTGAATTATTTTTTTCATTAACTTTTACCGGTGTGCTTCATAATGTACTTGCCAAAGCAAGATATGGTCCAGGATTTTGTTCAACACATTTTTAACTATCTTGTACCGGTGTGCTTCATAATGTATTTGCCAAAGCCAGATATGGTCCAGGATTTTGTTCCTCAACACATTTTTCATTAACTTGTACAATTGTGCTTCATAATGTACTTGCCAAAGCCAGATATGGTCCAGGATTTTGTTCCTCAACACATTTTCACTAAGTTTCTTTTGCCAAAGTATACATCTAAATACTACATGTTTGTATATATGTGTGTGTGTGTGTGTGTGTGTGTGTGTATATATATATATATACATATGTATATATATATATATATTTTTTTTGTTTTGTTTTGTTTTGTTTTTTGTTCTAGTATATTTTAGATTCAGGAGTTATAAATTGCTTATGCAGCTGGTATGTTGATATACACATGTACATGTATATAGATGTAACACATTTCCTGTATCATTTTTTTAAATAGTACATGATCAGTGGCGTAGCATGAGTCCAACCATTGAGGAGCACTGGCATCGGGGGGGGGGAGGGAGGGCATTGGTCTTACATAGAAAATTCAATGCAAGTCTGATTAGATGGAGGGTGCAGGAAGGGGTCCTATCTTCATTTCTTGTCATTTTCCCTCCCATTCATTTTTTCTCTTCTCTCTTTTTTTTTTTTTTTTTTGCCATTTGATTTGGGAAGGGGCACATGTCCCCCTGTAGCTAAGCCGCTGTACATGACTCCTGATATTTGAAGTATTTTGTGTGATATTGAACTTGCCATGTCGATATTCCAACTTCTCTTTGTCATCAGGGTGTTTTTGTATTTTTAAGCATATTAACCTGTGATTTTTTTTTCATGAAATAGACATTCCACTGTATTTATAAGTATACTTGTATTCTACGTACTGTACATAAATTCATTTATGGTGGGTTCGTTCACCAATTCACCTTGCTTGCGTATTCTTTTAGCCTGTTTATGTATAATAATGAAATCAGTTCCATTTTTTCCATGCTTGTACCAAATCTTATGGTTTATCTATTTGTGTATGTCAAATAACAAAATCATTTTCAATAGTTTTTGATATGCTTGAACCGATTAACTGAAGAGAAATGTTTTGTTTTTTTTTTTTTTTTTTTTTACATACCAGGAAATTGGAAAGAACATTGATATTCATTCTACCTCATTATTTTTCTTTCAAAGTTGCCAAAGAGCTTAACTCTCAAATGTGTGTGAGAGGTCAGTACTCGCTGCAGAAATGCCATGTTTTATCATTACCTTGCCTTATATTTATGATGCTCATAATTTGTTTTGTTACAGTACCTCAAAAGTTTGGATTTTTGCAACATATTTTGGTACTTCACTCTTCAGTATTGCAAGAGATTTTATGCGATATGTGTATGTTCTATGGCAATATCCACAAATAAAACTACTTTTTCAGATACAATCCTCATGCCTTTATCACTTTTTGCTTCTTTGAATCTTTAATCGAGATAAATCATCAAGTGTTGATGTATGTGTATAAACAGGGGCGGATCCAGGATTTCGTATAAGGGGGGGGGGGGGCACACAAATGCAGGATTGTCAACTTTGGGAAACTGCTTGGAGGGCGACCCATATTTTTGGGGTCTCGCCAGCCCTCCAAAAGTCGCTCTCGGGGGGGGGGGGGGGGGGAATTGGGTGGCGACCAAACAAAACTTTTTCGCCAGCCCTCCAAAAGTCGCTCAGTGGGGGGGGGGGGGGGGGGGGTTATGGGGTCCAGTTCCCCTCCATAATTCTCTGACAAGCCCCCCCCCCAAAAAAAAAATAAATAAATAAATAAATAAATAAAAAAATAAAAGGTTTTCTGGTCGAAAAGGGGGGGGGGGGCACAATCGCAAATAGGGGAGGCACAATGCATTGTTTTCCCTCAAAAGGGGGGGGGGTCACGGGCCGGGATTGCCCCCCTCCCCCTAAATCCGCCACTGTGTATAAATACCCCAATCACACCACTAAACTGATTCCACATCAACTCCAAACCGACAAATCCTTGGCCGTGTGCATGTATATACAATTAACTTTGCATAAGTCAAATCTGTTGGGACCACATATAATAAACCCCTCAAAAAAAGTTCTGCAATTCAACTTTGAGCCTTGATATCTTTTTGGCGGCTTTTTAATCATTCTTGATTTTTAGATCATTGGAAAGTTCATTTATCCCCCTTCACATCCATGCCCCATTTGTAATGGTTATGTCATCCTTGAATGCACAGCACCCCTGTATAGAGGGCAAAGTCAAAAGTGAAAAGTTGCAAATTGAATGGCTATCTTGGCTATTGTCTATTGCTTTTGTTGCAATGTCGGGTGTGTGTGAATGATGTTGAATGGGTCATGAATGATTCAACAAGTTTATTTCCTGTTTGGTAGATGAAATGTGCCTTGCACAAGCTTTATGCTTGGCAGTGCTTACTTTTAAAGAGTAGCTGTTCGCGTATGTTAACATGCCACGTCTATCAAATGATGAGAAGGCTCGAGCAATCGGCCAAATCGAAGCCGGTATTCCCAAAGAGAAGTTGCTGCTCAATTTGGAGTGAGTCCCAGTACCATCTCCAGATTATTGGCAAGGTTCCGGGAAACTGGGGATGTCAAGGACAGACCAAGGAGTGGTCGTCCAAAGAAGACAACCCAACAAGAAGACCGCTTCCTGACCCTTTCTGCCCTGCGGAATCGAAGGTTATCTTCCAGGAACCTGCAAGGACGATTTGCTCGAAGATTTGCCAAGCGACTCTCCGACCAGACCATCAGGAACAGACTTCACGCAGCCAATTTAAGAGCTCACAAGGCAGCAAGAAGACCTGCACTTTCGGCCTTGCATCGTCATTCCCGTCAACGCTGGTGTTTGCAACATCTTCGATGGAACCGGGAAATGTGGCAGAATGTCCTTTTTACAGATGAATCCAGATTCTGCTTGAGGAAACTGGACGGAAGGGTGAAAGTGTGGCGTCGCCGTGGGGAACGCTTCGCTGACTGCTGCATCGACCGGGTAACAGCGTTTGGAGGAGGCAGTGTTATGGTGTGGGGTGGCATATCTGCTGAGGGAAAGACACAGCTTATCATCGTTGATGGAAACCTGACAGCAGAGAGATACCGAGACAACATTCTTCGGCCAGAGGTCATCCCATACATGCGCAATCTTGGACCAAACGCCATCTTCCAAGATGACAACGCCCGCCCACACAGAGCAAGGATCATCACCGAATACCTGCAGGAGGAGGCAGTGACGAGGATGGATTGGCCTGCGAACAGCCCTGACTTGAACCCAATCGAGCACCTGTGGGACCAGCTTGGCCGTGCTGTACGCGCCAGAGTGACAGATCACACTACACTGGCTGAGTTGCGACAGATCCTTATCGAAGAGTGGAACCTCATCCCACAGCAACGCATCACCAGGCTGGTGACAAGCATGAGGAGGAGATGCCAGGCTGTCGTAGCTGTATTCGGATCTTCTACTCGCTACTGAACTTCTGATCCTTTGCTATTCCACATTTGATGTGCATGTTACTCAATAAAAAGTGCCAAACATTTTGTCATTTGCAAATTTGTGTATTTGTGTTTGTTTTTGTTTCGTTAGAGAGGGGAGAGAGAGTTAAAGAACATGAGTTCACATCAAGAAAGGGGAATGTGTTTGTTGAAGTGAAAAGCAATCCAAGAGAAGAGGAGAGTTTGTGTTGCTTATGTTTCTGTGATAGGGTTACATGGCTGAAAATGAGATAATTTGCTGAGGGGATACTTTTTTCCCCACCGCAGTTGTGTACTGCTAAGGTGGAAACTTGCAATATTCTGCATGAAACCAAAACACAATATTAATGTTATCACAGTCAGTTGCTGATTAAAACACATTCCATCTTAAAACAAAAGAATAATTCCACTTCAAAATCACTGAAAACAATATTTGTCCACCAAACAAGGGATTACAGCAGAAACATGCACACCTAATACAAAATTAAACAAACCAAAAGGAACAAAAACAAAGAAACAAAACCTTTCATTCCAGTTAAGAACTCAGTGTGAACAATAACAATGCATTCTGCAACTTTTCACTTTTGACTTTGCCCTATATTTAGGTGCACTGCACATTCCGTGATTACATAATCATTACAAATGTGGTATCATTGTGAAGGTGAATAAACAAGCTTTACAATGATATCAAACTTGATGATGATCATACAGTTACTAGAGAGATATAAATGCTTAAACTTGAATTGCAGAACTTTTTTTGAGGGGTTTAGTTTGACTTAAAATGCCAAATTTGACTTAGCATACTTAGTGCATAGTTTGGTCATACAAAATTTATTCAACCTAGGGAAAGTTTAACTTATGCAACTTCAAGTTATGAAGAGATAACTATGTGTATGTATTTGTTTTGTCTGTTGTCAGTTTTATTGATGTGACTCTGGTATAATTGTGGTTGATGAATTCAGAGCAATGCGTGCTCATCGTGTAGCAAACTGTTTTTTGATATAATTGATAAGCACATGCCTATGCGAACGAAAAGGTCAAAACAACTCAAACATATTTAAACTGATGAAAGACCGAGACAAAGTCAAGCATAAAGCTTTCAGGACCAGGAAAGATGACATGATGTCATTATACAGAAAGCTTCGAAATAAAGTTACATTTAAAATTCGAAAGGCTAAACGCAAATATTTTACTGATAAATTTTCTAATGTGAATACTGATCCAAGAAAAACATGGAAAATTTTAAAATCAGTAATTTCTGATAATAAAAGTGACTCTTCAATAGGTGATGCAAATGAAAGTTGTAAAGTAGCGGAAGATTTTAACTCGTATTTTGCAAGTATTGGAACAACTTTAGCCGATCAAATTCCATCAGTTCACCTTCCATACGACAGCAGCGAAACTTTGGACAGCACGTTTAGCTTTAAGCAAAACTGAAACACTGAAATTAATCAGAAAATTTAAAAATAAAACATCGATTGGTCTTGATGGAATCTCAGTATTCATCTTGAAGTTAAGTGCCATAGAAATTGTTCCCGTTCTCACTTACTTAATCAATAAATCAATGGAAATGGGAAAATTCCCGAATCCTTGGAAAGCGGCTAAAATTGTTCCTATACATAAGAAGGATGATACATCTTCACCGGGTAATTTCAGGCCAATTTCGTTATTGCCTTGTGTGTCAAAGATTTTAGAACGTGTTGTACAACGCCAATTACTAGACTACTTACATAAAAATGATATTTTATGTAGAGAACAGTCTGGATTCAGACCTAAACATTCGACCACATCTACCTTGATAAAGGTCACGGATGACTGGCTACAAGCCATGGACGATTCTAAATATACAGGCGCCGTATTTGTCGATCTGCGAAAAGCATTCGACACTGTTGACCATCAAATTCTTATGAAGAAAATGAATAGCATCGGCATTAAAAATTTCACTAGTGACTGGTCCTATAGCTATTTAAGTGGAAGAACATGCAAAACACTTGTAAATCCTTCTCTTTCATCATCCAAATTTATATCGTGCGGGGTCCCGCAAGGATCTCTTTTAGGGCCTCTCTTATTTATCATATATGTCAACGATCTTGCAAAAAATGTTAAGTCAAGCTGTTCGAAATTATATGCAGATGACACAGTTCTTTAATACTCCGATACCTCAGTACGTAAAATTGAATCAGTTTTAAACACTGACCTTCTTCTTTTAGATCACTGGATGAATAAAATTAGACTTAGTGTAAATTATGAAAAAACAGTTTGTATGTTAATTGGGAGTCGATATATGCTGTCAAAAGAAAAGAACTTAAATGTCACCCATTCCAGGACCCAAATTCAACAAGTAGATAATGTCAATTACTTAGGTGTCATTTGTGATGAGCAAATTAAATGGAATATTCACACTGATAAGATGATGAAAAAAATAGGACAAATGGTAAGCTTTCTTGGTAGATCAAGAAGCACCCTAAATGAATCTATATTAAAATTAGTGTATAATGCAGTAGTTCTTCCCCACTTTGACTACAGAGATATCGTATATGGCTCGGCATGTAAATATTCAACTGAAAGATTACAAAAACTCCAAAACCGTGCTGGACGTTTAATTTTACATATCAACCGTGACTCTCGTATACCTAATTTAGAAATACACAATGCCCTTAACTGGGAAACGTTACACGACCGGAGAAATCAGCATTTACTAACTTATATGTTCAAATCCCTTAATGATATGACTCCTACTTACATTTCAGACTCTTTTAGTATTTCTGTGCATAAATATGCCCTACGCTTTGGTGGAAAACTGTGTACGCCCAGGCCTCATACGGATTTTTTTGAAAAGAAGTTTCAAGTATAGAGGAGTTATGGCCTATAATAATCTTCCTGTATTTGTACGAACTGCCTCAACTCTGAATGCTTTCAAACGTGAATTATCATTGTTCCACTCTGTTAAATCATTCTGACCTTGATAACTTGATATGTTCCAGACTCGGGATTCTGTATGTTCTGTATGGGGGGGGGGGGGGGGGGGGGGTTGTTAGTAGTTCTTATGTATAACTACCACTGTCATTTTGTCTTGTATCTTCTTATATTCTTTGAATTATTAATCATATGTCATGTCTGATATTTATACAACTAATTTATTTTTATGCTTCCTGGACCCCATGGAAGACCAGTAGTGTCGTGCCTGGCACAGCTGAATATGGGTTATCCAGCCGTTTCATTCAAATGTAAACACTTATATTGTACATGTCTGTTTATTGGGGTTTTTTTTAACTGAACGGAAAATAAATACTACTACTACTACTACTACTACTACTAGCATCAAAGAGGTCTCCAAAAACCAAGCATGGATGCAAACATACTGTACCATAAAAAACCTTTCCTTAAATGTAAACGTAGACATCAATCCTGGTCAGAGTGACTTCTTCATTCACTGGTGTCTGGTTCCGTTTGTGAAGGGCCTTGGCTCATGACATTTTCATTTTTTCCCCCCCGCAAGATTGGAAAATCTTTTGTAATCGAAAACAGAAAATAAACAATCGCAGACATTGCAGTCAAATATATTTAATTAGGATTAGGTTCTCAATCAAGAAAGATGGTTTCTTAATGATAATGCCGAGGGCTACTTAGTCAATCAAAGGGACTACCTCCCATGAATTTAGACCCCTGGTGCTCCAACAAAGTGGGCTACCACACTTAAAGCAACCCGGAAGTAACAGGCCCTATTTGTGGTGTATATATGTTCAAAATTCAGCTTCTTTTAAAAAAATAATCACCATAGAAAATAAACAAATGCAAGCCAGTCAGATCGTACGCAAGTAACATTCACCCCTCCTTATTTTTTTTCAAATTGACCCTTATTTTTTCATTCCTTGTATTATTACTTTTTTGGGGGTAGGAAAATTTCTGAGTAAAAAAACAAAAACAAAAACTGAAGATCCCCCTTTTTTGGGGGGGGGGGGGGAGGGGGTCCGACTATGGCTCAGCTACCGGCATTATAACATTCCAAATTATGAACTCTTCCAGAATATTATGGGTGCTAATTTACTTCCGCACCGGGTACCAAAATATTGATGTAATCACATGATCATGTTAAGGGTTAGGGTTAGGCTTTATTGTGGTAGATTTGATTTAATCACATAGTTTGGGTAAGAGGATAACTTCAAATAGATCTACTGTAGTCTCGAGAGCAAAGAAGGAAATCTGTACTGAACACACTAAACTGCTGTCTAAACCGACTAGGACTAAGTGTCGAGTGAGCCACATTAATACACAAATGTAGGTATATGGGACTGATCTAAAGTTAATACTACGTGAAGTTGTTTTGCGTCATGTTCATTTGTAGTAATACCAAAACGATCACCAAGTTATTGAAAACTCAAGTAGCAGTATCCAAACCTTTCCAGGATTTATCAATGCACAGTTATAAAAAATGCATTAGAAAAATGCATTTCTCCGGCGATATTTTTCAGCATCGTTCTGGTAGCTGGTAATTACAGCAGCCTATGCGAATGACGTCATTGTCATGCAATGCCGATGACATCATTTCTGACCACTCACGATCCTGCATTTTACAGCGGCTGTAAGGAATGATTTCAATTACAGGCTGCTGTAACATAGTGCCATATTTTGCTGGATTCCGAGTGGTATACATGAATAAATGGTTGAATTTGATGATATTTTGAAAGTAGAAATATCAAGCATCCTGTTCAGTATAGTTAAAAACTGATGCACCATGATTTGACATTTATTTAGAGCACTTCTTTTTGATCGACGTAGTTCGCAATTTTTTTCACCCAATTATCTTTCAAATATCAGATTGAGATTACCACTAAATGAAAGGTCCACTTTCCTTCTTTCATTTGGTATAAAAATGAAGTCAAGAAGTTGTGTAGTCAATACGCTGTGAGGATTTCTAAAGAGCAATGCACTACTCATTTCGTATTCATGACAACTCCGATCGCTTGCATACGTCCTGCGTTCTCTGTGCGAGATTCGCACGCACTACGTACTGACTGCATAGTAGTACGAGAGAACCGAATTTCATTTCAAACTAATACTGCAGAATAGGATAATTAAAGTCCTAAGGCTTGTTTATCTGAGGACTTAGTTTTATGAAGGCCGCATGTTTTGAAACCAAACTCTTCAATTGTGCTCAAAAGAAGCACAAGTAGAAGAATCATCATGGTCGTCAGCGTCAGAGGTTTTGAAACCAATGGTTCATGTGCACTTCATAACACGACCGTCCCGGCCCAATTCCTCTCCACATTAAAAGCTCTTTTAAACATATCAGTGTATTTATATGTGCTGAGTAAAATACAAGCATTTCATTTTTTTAATGATCTATTCATTGTTATGTAAAAATATCTGTAACACATAAACATCGTTTTTGAACCACTTATATACTATCAATGCCTCACATAAAAAGATGGGGAAATTGCCCCACTCATATACGAAACCTATTCCTTATTCCATGTATTGGTATTGGATACCTTGGGTTTCGTGTGAATCTGGTCAGGATCATGTGACCACATGATCCTGACCAGATTCACACGAAACTGGTCAGGATCATGTGACCACACTGGAACACTTTCAGCTCAGTCGCGTTATTTCTTTTTTTTTCGACAAAGAAAACCTTATTTTCAGGAAGGCTATTGAGCAACATGTATCAATTATTTATATTTGTATCGTGGATTCTAAAACTTTTTCTTTCTTGCTGTAAGTATGATTTGTATTGCCACTTTCGAATCAGTTAATTTGCGAAACTCACAGAAATGTAGACAAATCATTTTTTGTAGACTTAATTAATACGGGGTTTATTGCTTAGAAAGAGTTTTGATAACTGCATTACACCTGGATTACTGTCTATGAAATTTCTGTAAAAGGGGTCTTCGATTTCCTATTCTAAAATATTTTTTTTTAGGGTTTGGTCAACTGATCACGCTTTATCATCTTCTACTGTGCCAAGGGGTATTGCTTGTGTCGAAATCTTTACCAAAACGTGAACAATGCTTAATATACAAATGCCTGCACCTCTTTAAAGGGAAATCCAACCTTAATAGCAAGTTGCTTTGAAAGAAAGAGGAAAAATCAGAGAAGCAGATTGGTGAAAGTTTGAACGAAATCGGACAAGCAATAAGAAAGTTATGAATTTTTGAAAGTTGTAATCACTATGCTTATGGGAATTTCAAATTGGCCAAATAGGTAATGTCACTGTGATGTAGCTGTGGACAACTCCCCCATTCGCTCTAACACACAAAATGACTAAAATGTCACTTTTTTTCAAAATGCATTACTCAGTAGGATCTTTTCGTTCATGAAGACCTTTAAAAATATGCTATCTCCAATATATTTTGAGTACAGCCCCGAGGGTAAAAGCGCCTCGAAGAAAACCGCAAATTAATGATATTTTTGTGTACGGCAAATGGGAGAGTTGTCCACAAAAATGTCACAACTGACTCACCAAATTGCCAATTTGAGATTCGCATAGATGTAGTGATCGCATTTTTCAAACATCCATAACTTTCTTAGTCCTTGTCCGATTTGTTTCAAACTTTCACCATCCTGTTTTTCTTATTTTTCTGCTTTCACACAAATCATCTTTTTACCAAGGTTGGATTGCCTTTTAACTATGCCTTGTATTAGGAAATATTGTGTACAAAATTATTTCGAAATAGGATTGGGTTTCTTTTGGTTCAAGTTAATGTTCCTCATTTGTTTACCATCGTCTAAAGTGAAAAATATCCCATTAAAAAAAGTTATTTTTGCTTGTCTCTATACTATTTTTCTAGTGTTGAAAATTCATTACAGGATTGACGCGTTGAGTCTTTTCATTTTGATTTACACTTGCAATACAGAGGTTCAAACAAGGAGAAGTTGCATCATATTCACAATTTTTTGTTACTTCATTGTCTCGATGTCCTTCTAGATTCTTAATTATTTCATTTCAAAACAAAAATACAAAATAACAAATTACTTGGACTTATAATAGCACCTCTTTTTTTTTTTTTTACTCTGATACAGATTCATTGCCCGACTTGTATATGAATAAGACATCTGCTCCCATGGAAGACGTGGAATTAAACTGCACTGGACCTGCAACATCTCAGATCTTGGAAAATATCATCTGGAATGTCAACGCTAACACACTTTTCTCGTGTTTGGAAAATGATTGCAGGAAAGTTAATGCAATACATTCACTGGATGCAACGTTCCTTTACACGAGTGCTCTAAAAATTCAGAATGTTTCATTGGATGATGAAAATACATACAAATGTGTTTTGTCAACTGCTCTTGATATTAGGACATGTTACATAAACTTAATAATTTACGGTGAGATTTTTTGTCTTCCTTTTTGACATTTAGTATTACTTAACCTTGTGTTCTTCCGTGTCCTTTACATCCGAATAAGACTCTACGTTCCTGTAATTTCTCTATTCACATCTCATCTATTATCCTTAGAGCTTTTGATGTTTTGAGCATACACAAGGTCTTCTTATACTATTCTTTTTCTTAATATTGTAATCCACTACATGTCATATTATATCAATCCATTACATAATAGAGGAAGATAAAGTTATAACGTTTTTTTAAACACTCCTGTAAGGACGCGAGAAGGGTTTCCAATGTAAGGCGCTCAGTCGTTCACAGAGAGAACTTTGACAGCATTTAGAGGTAATTAGTATTTCAATCTAAAAAAAAAACATAAATGGATATATATGGTATATATTCTATATGTATCGATATACATGGTATATATTCTACTACTATTATGCATGACAATAATAAAACAATGCGCTACATAATCTTTATAGCAATATCAACAGCAAATAGACAGACGTATCTCATTTCTTTGATTAAGCAGTTGCACCGGAGGAATTGATTCTTTTGGACAATGACACTAATACAATTCTAAGTGATTTTTGGGATGTCGACTCAAGGACCACATCGACAATACGATGTCAAACGAGTACATCGGTCAAACCAACCGTCCATCTGGAGTGGATCATCCCTCATGGGTTACAGGTCGTCGAGGAGGCTAACCATGAAGTCGATGATGAGCATGATAGACGTCTTGCGGTGCCATCGATAATATTATCATTCATCCCAACACACGATGACCAAGGAAAGATCATGACCTGCATTGTGAAAAAGGCTTTATCTTCTGAAATTCTGCAAACATCGGTCTACCTCCAAACGATAGGTTCGTATCTCTGTAATAGATGGTTGATAAATATGAAGTGAATCAAATGCCCGTTACACACGAGCTCATCACTTCGCTGACGTTTGATGGTTTTGATGGTTCAATGGTTTGATAGTTTATTTTAACTGACTGCTAACTAGCCTACCCATCGCACTTTAAATGTCAATTGTCATTTCTTTCTTTATATTGCTCGTAACGTAGTAATTATCTATCACGCACCACGACGGCTCCGTGTCAACAATGTAAGCAAATAACAAAGAACGTTTAAATACGATATCTGATTGGCTACCGTTACATGGTGGGATACCACAAGGTACCAAATTAGGAACTCTTTTATTTATGATCATGGTTTCAGATATAGAATGCCAACTCCCCATTGTAAAGTATGTTGATGATACAACAGTACATGACGTATGTAAGATTGGTGAAGTAGGATCCATTCAAACTGCTGCAAATCAATTGGTTTCTTGGTCATGTGATAATGATATGCAAATAAACCCACGCAAGACAAAAGAAATGATAATATGTTTTAATCAAAATGATGGTTTTAATGAAATTAATATTAATGGTGAAATCGTAGAACAGGTTAAACAAGTTAAGTTATTAGGATTGTGGATAAATGATAAGCTCACTTGGAGCACCCATGTAGAGGAAACATATTCTAAAGCAGCAAGACGTTTATATCTGTTGGTCCAATTGCGCAGGTCTGGTCTTAACCCATCTGATCTTTGCAAATTTTAAAAAACATGCATAAGATCAGTTTTGGAATATGCCTGTCAAGTCTTCCATGGTGGCATGACAAGGGAACAGGCAGATTTATTTGAATCCATTCAAAAAAGATCTTTACGAATTATATACCCCCAATTACCATATTGTGAGGCCATGAAAGTTTTACAGTTAGAGTCTTTGTTCAGCCGTAGGGAATCCATGTGTAGGCAACTTTTTACCCAGATGCAATGTTCCTCACATAAGTTAAACCACTTGATTCCTAAGCAAAGAGAAACATCATACCAGTTGAGAAAGTGTAGGCAGATGAACCCACCCAGGTGTAAAACCAATAGATTCAAGAATAGTTTCATTCCATGGTGCTTGTATAATTTACAATAATTAGTAAGTACAATCATGTTTTATTTTTTTGTTTTATTTATTTATTTATTTATTTGTTGTATTGTTCTCCATTTTCTATGATCTACCCCTTAGTAGACCAATTTGTTACATTGTATCTCCCGTTTTACCTGTTTCCTGCAACTCTTCGTCTCTCTCTCTCTCTCTCTCTGTTTCTCCCCTCTCTTTCTCTCTCTCTCCCCCTTTCTCTCTCTCTTTCTCTCTCTCCCTCTCTCTTTTCCTCTCTATTTATCCTTTTGAAGTCTGCTTGGATATAGTGAATTAAAATTATTTGTTTGCAATTCGCATTCTCTTGGGTGGGTTCATCTGTTTACTTGCCAGTCACCCAATTGAGTGATAAAATGCATTTTATATTTATTATTATAATATGTAAATTTATGTCTTCTGGTGCGATATAATTTCATGAATGTTCGCTTCCTATGTGTTTATATTTTAAATATTTCAGTGTATGATGGAACAAATTTTTATTGTAAAAATCCAACTGTGTTAAAATTTTTACGTGGTTGCAATAAATGAATAAATAAATAAATAAATAAAATAAAATACACCATACTTTTTGGAAAGACTTTTTTTTTTAAATTGTAATTACAATCACTTCTCGTTTTGTATTGTTTTTTCTGTTTTGTTTTGTTTCTTCTTCTTTTTTTTTATAGATCGAACGTCACATGTTACCTCGTGGGATAATAGACTGGCAAGTTTGGAATCAAGTGAAACATGGACTGTCTCAGATTATATGACAAGTATGGAGGACCATGAGAACGATAAAGAAAGTAAGCATGTACATCAGAGCCTTGATGTCATCCTTTGTCTTACTGTCTTATGAAATGTGAAAACAAATAAAACTGGAAGAAAATAAAATGAACAAATTGAAGAAAAGAAGAAAGAAAAAAAAAAAAGGAAACAAAAGTCACACACAACAATTTCTCCTAATTTCTGTAATTCGTGATGAAAGTGAATTAATGTAATATGAATGGATTTGATCATTTTCCACTGGATGATAATCATTTCTTTATACTTAGTTTGTTATTATTATTAATTTATTATTACTCTTCATTATTATTATTAGTAGTAGTAGTAGTAGTAGTAGTAGTAGTAGTAGTAGTAGTAGTAGTAGTAACGATAGTAGCTGTAGAAGTAATAATAGTAGTAGTAATATTATTATTATTAGTTGTTGTTATATTGTTATTATAATACCCTTATCTTTGTCTCCTTTTTGGGGGAGGGGTAGCAGTTATATTCATCATATAAGCTTTCATCAATGTCCACATTTCGCTTTCAGCTGGCACAAATTTGAACAGTCATCTGTGGTATATTACTGGAGGTGTAGTCTCAGTACCCGTTATTCTTTTCATAACATTGACTGTTCGTGGAATGAGAGTCCATCTAAAAAATGGTATGCTATATTCAAATCACTTTATTACGCTAGGTAACAGAATACAATTCAGATATTGTTCAAAATGCGTCATGATTTTCTGTTTTCATAATAACAATATATTTAGGCCAAAATCTTGGCCTACCGATGCGCCTTCAATTTTTTATTTTTATTTTATTTTATTCTATTTTTTTATTTATTTATTTTTTTATTTTTTTATTTATTTATTCATTTATTTATTTATTTTTTCTTTTCTTCTATTTTTTATTTATTAATTTAAAATTATTTTTTTTTTTATTTATTTTTTTATTTTTTATTTTTTTTAATTTATTTATTTATTTTATTTATTTATTTATTTTTTTTTTTTTTTGGGGGGGGAATCCGACGAATGAGATCACATGAACTTTTTACAATACTTCCACAACCCCATTTACTGCTTTACACTAACTTTTTTAAATTTTAGCTACAGGGTAATATACAATTAAAAAAAGGGAATTACTGTTAATCAAATGCTGATAGGAGTTTACTTACTAATAATTTTGCTTCCCATGTAGTTATTGTTTTTAATGTAAAAGGTAAACATGAAATTTCCAATTATAGGTTTAAGAAAATGTTTATTCAAAGTTACAGGGTTATTAACAGCCCCCGCCCCCCCCCCAAAAAAAAATAAATATAATTAAAATTTAAAAAAAAGTGTTGATCAAAAATTAATGCTCATAGAAATTGTTTGTGTTGTATTTACCGGAAGCTGCGAGTGAGAGTACAGTTTCAGCCAATTCAACCGGAAGAGATCTACAACCAGTACCCATTCCTCCATTGTCTTCGATCGATGATGTCATCCAAACTTCCTCCAAGCCGATCTCTACCCGTACTGGTAGAAACAGGAAAAATGGAGTGGTATGTTAGTGGATGGGTAGATTCATTTATCAAATAGGATATAACGGCATATTCAATGATATAAACCCCGATTTGATTATTTGATTCTCAATCACATGATTCGCGATTCAACTTTTTTTTTTTAAATACATGGATATGTTTAAAATGAGGTAGCAGCTGAAGGACGACTACATATTCTGTCGGGTTTATGACATAAATTTTTAACATATTACTCTTTCAGTTTCAGTTTATTGTTTCATATTTCACATTTTACAATTTTTTCACAAAATGCATGGTGCAAACATGACATAATTATATTGTCGGAGACTGTACAAAAGGTATGTACCTCATAGAATTGTTTGCCTACAGTACTAATTGAAAAGACTAAGCAAAAAGAAAAGTGAAACATTGAGGAGCCTAAGGTGAAAGCTATGTTTGTAAGTTATAGGCTCCAAGATTAATACGATGTGTATAGTCTTTAAGAAAAAAAGATAGTTGGAACGAGCAATGCATGGTAACGACAAATCAATGTGTGTGTATATTATAGATCAAATTAATGTAAGTCTTCGCATTCGAAGAAATGGCATTGAATATAGTCATGCTTAGTCATAGCTCGCTATTCATAAGGACGGCTTTTCATAGAAAACCGCTATTCATTTAACACGCGTTATGAATAGCGGTCCTTATGAATAGTTATGAATAGTCGTCCTTATGAATAGGGAGGTAATTTGTCTATGGTTTGCTCGCTATTTAGAAGGACCGCTATTCATACAAAACCGCTATTAATTTAGTCACGCGTTATGGATAGCGGTCCTTATGAATAAGTGGTCCTTGTGAATAGCGGTCCTTATGACTAGCGAGGTTACCCCCATTACTACAATTATATAACAAGTCACATTGTTTGAATAACTTAGCAATAGCATTACCTATACGCCATGGCAATCCCTGATGTATACCGAAGTGCTGACTTTAACAAACTAAACATAATTTTTACTCCATGATCCCACCTTCCCTATTAAAAGCAAATCCTAACGTCCCCACTCACCATTATAAGTTACCACTTTTAGATACTTTCATTTTTCAAAGCTAAATACCTTTGGACGTACATGTACGTTCATTTTTTACTCTCATGAATTCATTATGAGTTCGACCATGCCAATCAATATTTCATTCGGTTATTTCTTTTTTTAAAGCAATCAACCAGAGAATTCAGAGGGGACTATGTTGATATTCGAGAGACTCCTGGACAGACCCTCCAGCAGCCTGGCAGATCAACATCGACTGGTTATATGGACATGAATCCCATAACGTCACCAATTGCCTCTTCTAATGAGGAGATAGCTGTACAAAGATGTATTTCATCTGATGACCAAGCATGTTACATGAATCCGACACTGATGTGTCAGACCAAAGATGTAGACGTAGACGTAGATGTAGATGTAGAATCTGTAGACAAATGTGAGCCCATGTACGCAAATACGCGACGGGAGTCTGGTAAAATAATCAGGGATGCCAACTACATCAATACTGGTTGGTGTGATGACATTGTTGATACAACGTATATCTGAAGTATATATCTCTTTCAAATATTACAGCACTGTTGATATTTGAAATAACGTGCAAACTTTAAAAGTCATGATAACATTGACTGGCTACGGTGTGGGGAATATGAGACAATATGGCCTAAGAATATTCATATTACGCGAGGTGAGGACGAGGGCAATATGATTATAACGAGGGCGATATATTCTCACATCACCTGAAAAATTATCCAGTCAATATAACCATTATTATTTACCTACTTTTACTGTCATTTAGTTCCATTTAATATCGAGTACAAACTCTCAAATGCTAGATAACGCGTACTATGCCTACCATTGATTGGCCAGGAAATGATTGTCATGTTATAACGAAATATTGGCAAGATAACCTGGGCCCTGTTTCATAAAACTAGTTATCAATAGCAAGTTGCAATAACTGATATAAGCTACTGAAATCTTTGCATCTAATTGGCTATGAGCAAATTTGTTATATAACTGTGGCAGCTGTGATAAGAAGTTTATGAAACAGGGCCCAAATCAGTGTTTCAAGTAAAAGGATCAGGTCACAAGGTGTAAGTGTGCTCCCTCCCCCCTCCCCCCTTTTTCCCTCCCAATTTACAGTGAATGAATAATCCAATAACTCTTCATGGGGCGGATCCAGGATTTTGTAAAAGAGGCGGCACAGAGCTGGAAAAGTATACAATTAACGGGGTAATTTTTTTCCCATTATGTACTTAAGGTATGCCAGTTGGGTTTCAAAAGAGGGGGCACGGCCCGGTTTTCCCCCTATGTAGATCCGTCACTGACACTTGACAGTCACGATTTATCATGTTGGCGATGTCATTGTCAATAAATATTTATTTGTGCGAATGCAAAAGTCATAATGATAACAATTATAGAGTCACTCCAAACAGTACTTTTGACAGCATTCGCTTCATTTTATTATTTCATTTAAGTTTAAGCTTCGCCTTTGTCCCCTTAGTTTTCCTGTCTTTTTTTCTTTGTTACTTCTTTTTAATTCAAACAAATCAGATCTGTTGATCAAACTCTGAACATGAACCTTCAAAAAGGAATTTCCAATACATCTCATATTCCTCCTTATTCTGTTATACAGATTATGACTGGGCAAAAAATCCCTGAGAATAATAAGCAGGTTGCAAAAATGCATACAAGATATAGGGCAAAGTCCTGTAGTGGAATCATTTCAGATACCTATAATGTATAAATGTTTTCTGACATTCCTCAATATGTAGTACTTAAAAATCACGTAACGAAATGAATATAGTATGGTTGTTTGTTGTTGCTGCTGCTGTTTACATTTCCTTATGTATGATGTAATAACATGTAATAAAGTGTATTTAAGTTTTTTTTTTTATTACATACATAAATTACCCGTGGCACCATGGGGGGGGGGGGGGGGGGTCTTCTCCTATGTACAGCCCAAGTATCCATTCACAGTGAAAGGCAAGTAGTTTATTGATGAAATATATTTGAACAATTGATTCATCGCAGACTTCTCTTTAAACAGAGATAGGAGGTTCAAATTAATTAGCATCATGGGTTAAACTGGGGGGGGGGGGGGGGGAGAGAGAACTTTAATATCATTACGGAGTGAAATCAAAATCTAACCGTATATATAATGGAAAACAAAATGTATTGTAACACGGTGTATTTATAAGCAGTCAAGAGGCAATTATTGTAATATAGAAATGTTATCATTAGATGTATGAGGTAGTTTAGCGAAATGTCGTGGTGCATAAGAACGCATCCGGAACGGACGCATCCTTATAGTGCGTGAAGACAGCAGGGAGCTCCGAGCCTTCTACATAACGATCGCATGGAGCCTATAATGCAGTCTTCCCGGATCCGAGCCAATCTTCTTGATAAATTCAAAGAAAGAAGCTCTAGGTACCATTCACTGATTCCGGAAGTACGCCCTCTTCTGTCAGTATATGTATATGAAAGGCTAGTGTGTAGTACTGGAACAATAACAACAAAATAAATAGAATATATAATTATTCTAAAAATAGAGTGAGTTTCCGATGGCATTGGCTTGCCTAACAGTTTATTGTTCTTTATGTTTTATTGCTCCTCTTATTCCTTTCTCTCCCCTTCTCCAATTCTTCTTATATTGTATGACTAGAATATGTCTATTGCATTTCAACGATCATAGTGTGCCCCCCCCCCTCTCAGTTTTCTCCAAATATTCTGATTCTTGTTCTATTTTCCTCAGTTCGCATGGTTATCTTTAAAAAAATATGTTATGTTCTAAAATGATAGCATGTGGATAAGACGTGGAAATCAATATCAGAAATTAAAGACGTGAATGATGATGGAAAAATCTACTTATAATTTAAGGGCAAAGAAAACGAGAGAAATGAACTTTTATAGGATAATGAGAAATGCAGTTTTGTATGTCTTTTTAATTTTCGAATTGAAAACTACATTTAGAACTAAAGACAAAAAAGACCCCTTTATATGTAATGATATTAAATTGTTCCCCATGATCATTTTCTAGATATGCAGCAAATAACTATTGTTGTAGCGAAGAGACAAGTATATAGTACAATGAGGGGATTTTTACTTTTAGAATATCTTATTATGATATCATTAACTCATCAACCCAAATCAAATCAATACTAACATTTGTCCTTGCTGTCGGCCTGAGACCTGTAATAGCCGCCTATGCATAATAACACTTTACTTTGTCATTGAGAACAATTGAAGTTTTACAGGGGATTTGCAGTTGGGCTCTCTCTCTCTCTATCTCTCTCTCTCTCTCTCTCTCCTAATTCTTCTTTATATCAATAGTCAATAGACTTCCTGTCTTTTCATCATAACAACAAACGCTGGCGCGGATCGAACGCACGTATAAAGCCGCCCCTCCCACTATTCTTCCGTCCCACGCATTCAACTCAACACAATAGGTCCGATCCCCATTGTTATTTCTCCGAAGAACTATAGCTCTATGCAAAATTTGAGACAAGCCATTCACTGTTCAAAGTAGCCTTTCAATGAACAGACTACGGTCTTCAGTGTATGATACATTATCTTGAAATAACTGATGTAATGGCAGGACCCTATCAAAAAAAGTATTAATCATGTAGCTTTCAATGCTGGGTTAGTAATTGATTTCCCCCAAGCCTCATCAGTATAAAAACTGATGAGGCTACCCATCAAATGTCAATATAGACATGATTTTCATTTATCAGTATTGTCATTGTTGTTATCGTGATTATTATGATTAAGATTATGATTATAGCATTAGCATTATGGTTTTGATGTTGTTGTTATTATCTATTATTATTATCATCATCATCATCATAGTCATAATGGTATTGGAGCTATTTTTTACATCAGATATGTTGATTTTCGGGGGTAGTGTATTAAAGAAGTGAAACTTATTGAGCCATATGAGTAGAGCATGGTGTGGTATTTCAACAATGGCGTAGCCAGGATTTTTCAATGGGGGGGGGGGAGACGTAAAGGATCGACCCGCGTAGCCAGGATTTCATTTTAGGGGGGTTGAAGCGTGCGAAATTGGTGATTAGCACGCAAAGCGTGAAGGGAGGGGGGGGGGGGGGTTGAGAGAAAGATAACGGCTCGCAGCAACTTTTTTTTTAGGCGGAAAGTTAGTTCGTCGCCCGGACTGCTTTTCAGTTATTTGGACGCAATACTGCACTGTATGTAACAGAGGTGGGTGCAGGGAGGAGGGAGTTCGCCCCCCCCCCCCCCTGCCGCCCAAAGCGCGAAAGCTCTGACGTTTTATAGCAAATTTGAGAGAAAGATAACGGCTCGTAGCACCTTTTTTTAGGCGGAAAGTTAGTTCGACGCCCGGACTGCATTTCATTTATTTGGACGCAATAATGCACTGTAACAGGGGTGGGTGCAGGGAGGGGGACTTTTCCCCCTCCCGCCCCAAGCGCGAAAGCTATGACGTTTTAACAAATTTGAGATAAATTAAGATAACAGCCCGAGGCAAACAATTTTTTTAGGCGGAAAGTTATAGTTCGACGCTCGGACTGCTTTTCAATAATTTGGACGCAATATTTTACTGTATGTAATAGGTGTGGGGGCAGGGAAGGGGGGGGGGGTTATTTTCCCCTTCCCGCGCGAAGCGCGAAAACTTTGACGTTTTAGCAAATTGTGATTGAAAGGTAACGACTCGTAGCGCCTTTTTAGGTTTTTTTGTCTCAATTCTCCCGCTTTTTCGTTCTCACTTTTTTTTTAGGGGCTGAATAGGGGGGCCAGTGCCCCCCTGGGCCCCCCTGTCTACGCCTATGTATTTCAAGTATACAAATCGGAGATTAAAAACCATTAAATAGGAAAGGGACAGTACAGATTTTCCTAGATTTCCCCTTCAAATGGGTTTAAAGTGGCAAAACAAAAGCTTATGAAAGATAAGGGATCTTGTAGTCCAGACAGAAAGAGGAATGAAGATTGAATCAACGCCGATATCCAGGGGCATCGCTAGAACATTTGAATGGCGGTGGGGTGGGACACCCAAATTTGACATCAAAATTTTGGGTGTGACACCCAAATTTGCCGACAGATTTTTAGAGTGTGACACCCAAATTTGCCAAAAAATGCTACACGGTACACCCTAATCTCCCCTCACACAATGATACAAGAAAAACGCAGATGTAGAAGTCATGATCATACGGGCCCATTTTCGCAAGGGGATAGGCTGACGCCTTTTACCCGAATATCAACTTTTCAACTTCTAAATTAAAAAACAAAACAAAACAAAACAAAACAAAACAAAACAAAAACAAAACAAAACAAACCAAAAAAAAACTTTTCTTAGTAAAAATGTACAGAAGTTATATATCAGGAAACCTCACTACCCAAATATGTGGATATTCTGGCACCTCTCTACCCGAATATGAAGTGGTGGCTGGCCAAACATCGGAACTTTGAAAATCCTCGGGAGGGGGCTATGTACAGCCCATTGCCGAAGGGGGACGCATTTTGCCCGAATATTATCTATTCACTTTTTTGAGAGCGAGGAAAAAAAAACAAAACAAAACAAACCCAAAAAAGGTTTTCCTTCTTTTTCTTTGCTTCCCTTTTCCTGTCCCTCTTTTCTTTCTGTTTTAGTTTTCCTTTCCTTTTCCTTTTCTTCCCCTTTCCCTTTTCCTTTCTCTTTTCTCCTTTTTCTTTTCTCTTTCCTCTTCCCTCTCCCCATTTTCTCCCTCCTTTTTTGCCGACAGAGGTGGCGCATTTGCCGACAGCAATTTTGAGTGGGAGTGTGATCCCTCAAGCCCCCCCCCCCCCCCCACCGCTGCCGATAACTCTTATCGTCATATTTAAAGTCGGCATTATTTTGAAATTAGCTTACGATTCATTTACCATACATTTTGGGCGCGAAATGGAATGTTTTCTCGTGTGTCTGAGAAAAAATACATTATGAATCTTATTCCGGAATACAATTTTCATATACATATTATTACTTTTTGCGGGGATCCGTTTTATTGCCCCCCCCCCTTTCCCATCCCTCGATAGACCCTACAGATCTAGAGGGCCAGCGGTTACCCCATAAACTTACTTCCAGTTCAAAGCGCTGTCGGCGAAAATATATACCGTTTTCTTTTTCCTGACAATTCTAGATGATTTGCATCTGCTATCATTTTGGTTGTTGTTGGTCCTAACCCCCTCTCCCCTCTTCCCTCGAGAACCTTGGGAAGGCCTTCGGTGTATTCCCAATATCATATGCCTAGTTAGAATTTAAAGTTGGCCATTATTTCTCCTTTCCATTGCTTAAATTTTCGGTTCCACACTCGCCACAAATATATCTGGGAAATTTGTTTCTGCTACCCCCCCCCAAAAAAAAAATAGTGGAAAGTTAATATTCGGACAAAAGGCACCCCCTTCGATTATGGGCTGCGTCCCCCCCCCCCCCTCCCCCTGATGATTTGTTAAGTTCCGATATTCGGGCAACAATGCAACACTTCATATTCATGTAGCGAGGTGCCAGAATATTCAAATATTTGGGCAGCCAGGATAATTATGTAACTACTGTATTTAGATTAGAATAGTGGCCGCCTGGCCGGTATGATCAAGCTCTCTCTATGTGTGTGTGTGGGGGGGGGGGGGGGATTAGGGTATAGCCACTGAACTCTGTGGGTACAGTTTAGGGTGCGGCATTTGTTGTAGGCAAATTTGAGTGTCAGACCTTAAAGATTGGTCGGAAAATTTTGGCGTCATCCCCTCCCCATTCAAAATTTTCTAGCGACGTCTCTGCAGAAAGTGAAACTAGTATAAGCTAATGAGAAATACAGTTTTTTATGTCTTTTTAAATTATCGAATTGAAAATTACATTTAAAACTAAATACCAAAAAGAGCCCTTTGCATGCAATAATATTTGTCCGCATGAGCATTTTCTTTTTAGAGTACGTGTCGTTCTAGCTTGATCTAATCTAGATATGCAGCAAAAAAAGTAGCTAAGAGGCAAGTATGGTTTAATGAGGGGATTTTTACTCTAGAATATATCATGAATCCATCAAACCAAATCAAATCAATACTATCATCAGTCCATGCTGTCGGCCTGAGTCCTGTAATAGCCGCCTATGCATAACATGTTGTTATGTCACTGAGGGAAGTTTAGTTTAACAGGGATTAGCAGTAGGGCTCTCTCTCTCTCTCTCTCCTATTACTTCTTTATATCAGTAGTCAATAGACTTCCTGTCTTTTCATCATAATATAAGAACAAACGCTGACGCTGCTCGAACGCGCGTATAACCAAAGCCGCCTCCCCATTATTCCTCCGTCCTACATGCATTCAACTCAACACAATAGGTCCGATCCCCCATTATTATTTCTTCTTCGAACTATATAGCTCTATGCAAAATTTGAGACACAAGCCTTTCACTGAAGTAGCTTTTCATTGCACAGAGTAGGGGCTTCAGTGTATGATACATATCTTGAAATATTTCAAACCCTAACTGCTGGTAGCACCCTATAAAAAAGTGCTTAACTAAAGGCCACGTGCAGTTGATGTGATTCCCCCTCTGTTTTTCTATAGTCTGAAGTACCCAAAACGTGTCCCTTTTTTCTGAAAACTGTTCCCTTTCTCTCTTATAGGTGCCCTTTTCTCCTTTTGATAAATGCCCCTAATTCTGTCTAATTTGTGCCCTTTTCTCATTTGATAAGAGCATTTATGCTTCTGATAGGTGCCCCTTTTCCCTTCTAATAAGTGCCCTTTTCCCCCTTCTGATAATTACCCCTTTCCCTACGTAATATGTGCCCTCTTCCTAATAAGTGCCTCTTTTCACCTCTTTTAATTGCCCCTTCCCACCTCTGATAAGCACTCTTTCCTCTTCTGATAAATGCCCCTTTTACCAATATTTCCCACTGTTTCTTACAAAAAGAGCCATATTTATATAGCTTCAAATAATCGGTGCGGCTTAACAGGTACCCATTACTAAACTACAGTGTAAAGCAGTGGGGCTGGAGGCAAGAGGGGCATGCCATGCCCCCCCCCCCCCCCCAGCAAAGTATTTGTCATTCCGCTCTCTCGAATATGCCATAATACTAACAAGTGAGGATAATATTTTCCGAAAATTTCCCCCCAACTCTTATAATACATAATGAAATCAAGCATTTATCATACTAAAGTATGTTGATATCGATGAAATCCTAAAGAAAAACGACAGGGTTAAAGTACGAATTAAAATATCTTTCGACATTCCCCAAATTAAGTTTCTCTCGTCATTTCCATTATATCGCCGTAAAAAAATGCACAAACATAGGACTTCAACGTTAGAAAAAAGTCTGAAAACTTTTGCTCCTCGCTTCGCTCGCACATGCCATCATTAGACTATCACACATTACTGCCAGTTAGGGAAGCTGAAACATGTCTAGAACCACAATAAAAAGGAAGAAGATGATGCTTGATATGTATTAATCATGTTCGGGGAGGGGGCAGGACTTCTATTTAGAATTTTCACTTCTAATTTTTACTAAATTATATTCACCGGCTTGCATGCACAAGCTTAAAAATAAACCGACTTTAATTTGTCAAGAACTTCAAGACCCACCCCCTTCCCACTCTCGAATTTTTCACACCCGTAAATAAAAGAACAGCTCACTTATGATCAAATCCTGGCGTATAGCCATATTTTCTCGTGGGAGGGGCTGATGCCTTTCAACCGAGTATCATGTTTGCATGTAATCTAAAAATGAAAATAAATGGATAAATTGCGAGCCAGCGAATTCGCATACTTTTCGTAATGATTTTTTTTTCTTTTCTTTTCACCCTCTTTCACCTTCTCTTTTTTTCTCTGTTATGTGACTGAAAGGGAAGGGGAGGGGTGTATTCGCGTGTATTGCGAGTATTGCGGCGGGGACCCTTGGACAGGGCCCTTTAAACAAAAAACGTCCTTGAACATGTGTGACCCGGCACCACAAAACCACCAAAAAGTCCCCCCCCCCCCGAAAAAACAAACAAACAAACAAACAACAACCCAACAACAACAACACAAAAACACACAAACAAATAAACAAATCTGATTTTATTCTATTTGGATAGAACAAAGTTTCAGCTTTAAACTTGAAACTTTACAACCCTTTTGATTTAGCGAACGAAAAGAGCTTGTAAGATAGGTTTGCTGGTATCAGTTAGGGAGGAAATGAGCTCTAAAGTTGAGGCCTATATTTGATTTGATTGATTTACATACATACATACAGCGCCTTTCCATATAAACATGCTCAAGGCGCTTTACAATAAGAAAATATGAAACAAAGTAATTATTTTGCTCTCCAAGTGCACACAACCAAATCCAATCGTAGAGAAAACAAATAAGTCTTAAGATTTCTTTTGAAAGATTCAGCTGAAGGGCAGGAACGAATGTTTAAGGGTAGACTATTCTTATTTTATTTAACAATTATAAGAACATATATATAATAACATACATGATAACATGAGAAAATAATATTGGAAGGATCGCCCTGCTCAGCCGTGCCATTGCAGCTCAGCTGTTCTACAGAGGGGCTATTCAAGCGTGCGGAGCAAGAAAACAAGAAAGAAAATCAATAGAGAGTGAATCAAAAGGCCATAGCAACCGCCATGAAATTAATCGTCGGATTGGGTTGATATTTTGTAGGAGTGTTAAACATAGGTTATTCATTGTATTACCAAGAGTTCAAATTGTGAACTTTAGTCATTCGAAAGTTGTTATGAGGCACATGACTCGGAGTGTTCTAAGAACACTCTCCATTATGGAAAGATTAAGCGCACCTCGGCCGGTGGCCTGACACCTGCACTAGACAATGCCTATTCACTCCGTTGGGATGTCTTTCTTTGTTCCCTGTTACATAATACTGGTTTGTTACCTGTATCGTCCTTCTGTTATCATACACTGAACTTGCAATTTAGCCTATAATAAACTTAAATAGGACCTACTCTTTTCTTGTTCACATTGATTAACCCATGCAATTTGTTTTACATAGAACTTACATAGTCTGGGAACCTTCCCGAAACAGTCACCCCATTTTATATAAATTACGAGATTTTACCCCCTTACTTAGACTATCCATTTTATTCACAAAAAGCTTGTCAGCTCGAACGCAGCCGCCGGGTTTGGCCTGGGCTATTTCTCTACGTCAGGGGCAGCGGAGCGTCTTTCAAAGTGGGGTAGGGGGGCACCAGCCAAAAAGGGCACTTTTGGGGAAAAGGGGGCACCTATACAAGGGGTGAACATAAAGCGAAAAAAGGGACCATTTTTGTGACATTGGTATTACCCTACAGTCCAGTTAACATGATTAATACATTATCAAGCATCATCTTCTTCCTTTTTATTGTGGTTCTGGACACTGCTTCAGCTTCCCCAATAAATTAGCAGTTGTGTGTGGTGGTCTAATGACTCATGTGCGAGAGAGCGAAGCGAGCGCGCAAAATTTTTTTAGACTTTTTTCTAATGCTGAATTCCTTTGGTTGAGAATCATTCATAGCGATATAATGAAATTGACAACAGCAAATTAATTGGGGGAATGTCGAATTATCTTTTAATTCATACATTATCCCTGTCGCTTTTCTTTAGGATTACATCTATATCAACATACTTTATGCGATCTGCTTGCTTTCATAAGAGCTAGCGAGCGTAGCGAGGGAGTTTTGGGGAGATTTTCAGAAAATATTGCCCTTAATTGGTGTAAATTATGGGCATATTCGAGCGAGCGGAATAAGAATTCCTTTGCTGGGGGGGGGGGGGGGTAGGCATTATGCCCCTCTTGCCTCCAGCTCCACTGCCTTACATTGTAGTAATATGTGTACCTGCTACTACATAAAGCCGCATCGATTCTTTGAAGTTAGATATGGCTCTTTTTGTAAGAAACAACGGGAAATATGCGTAAAAGGGGGCATTTATCCGAAGAGGAAAGGGCGCTTATCAGAGATGGAATGGGGCACTTATAAGAAGTGAAAAGGGGCACTCATGAGAAGAGGAAAATGGCACATATTAGATAGGAAAAGGGGAGCTTATGAGATGTAAAAGGGGCATTTATCAGAAGGGGAAAGTTGGCACTATTTAGAAGGGAAAAGGGGCACCTATCAGAAGTAAAAATGCACTTATCATCAGAAGAAAAGGGCACTTATTAGAGAGATAAGGAGCCAATTATCAGATTTTGAAAAGGGGCACTTATCAGGAGGGGAAAAAACACTTATCAGAAGGGGAAGGGGCACTTATTAGAAAGGAAAAGGGGCACTTTTAGTAGTAAAAAGGGCACTTATCAGAGAGGAAGGGGGCATTTTTTCAGATGTAAAAAGGGCACTTTTGGGGTACTTGAAAAAGTGGGAGGGCACTGTGCCCCCTGGCCCTGCTCTACGTTGACTAATTTTCCGACTACTGACAAATGAACGGGCTGCATTCTTTCCGTTTTATATGTTATCATTCCCTGCTTCAGTAGGCTATTCAGGAATGGATAAACAACTGAAAAGGATTGGCTGATATATGTAAATAATTAGCCACGGCACAACCTTTACAGCCCGCCCCCCCCCCCCCCCCACCCTTCGAGCTTCTAAATCACTTTGAAATTTTATTGCCATGACAACAAGAATATCTACAATATAATGCGAAATATTCATCAGTGCACAGCCTTATCACAATAATAACAAGAAAACAATCTTTTGCCTACTTATTAATACTTATTATTATTATTAGTATCATCGTCATCATCATCATCATCACCATAATGACAATTACCATCATGTTGGGGGGGGGGGCATGTAACCCTGTCCCTCTGTATTTGCGATTATGACTGAAGCAAGGCAATCAGAAATTACGATTTCCTTCGAATTTCGAACCTTTTACCTACTATTTCATGCACTTTATACTTGTGGGCGCATATATTACTGCACAAAATTCTGATGGAAATTGGGATCTCAATTAGGAAGAGGTCATTGACAGAAAAAGGTGATGGGCAGAAATAATTGAAGTCAATAAGAGCAATATATTTGAAAGGCACGCAATACTTTTAACCTCGTAATAATGATCCAGACTCTCTCGGATATTTGTTTTTACCATGAAAGAAGAAATAAATAATATTTATGAATAAACAATAATACTCTTCATGAGGAAAACATGTTTAAAACGGTATTCAAATCGATGTTCGTCTTGAATTCCCTCGTTAAACGATAAAGCCCAGATACTGATTTTAGCCTACCATGAAAATATATATTAAAAATATTTTTAAAAAACAGAGAATTTCGATACTGATAGACTCACTGATCTTAGTAAATGCTAGTTTTAAAGTCCCCAGTAAGATAGAACGAAACAATTAGATTGTTATTTACAAGTGTTTTTATCGAAGTATATAAATACAAGAATAGATAGATACGTATTGAGAAAATTTAATACAACGGATCATCATGAATGTGTCCCGCAGACTTGACCCGTAATAATAGTGGTTTGCCCCGTAGAGAAAAACACGTAGAAGTATATAATAATGTAGCCGTAGAGGGGGCTATAGCGTTTTTAACGAGTCTGCAGAGAACTCCAAAAATAAATCGCGGCTTTTCAGCACCGGGAGACGGGATCGCTTTTGTCAGACACTGAGTCTTCGTTCCCCAGGGGGTAAAATCCCGGAAGCGAGAAACGCTGTCGCTGATTGGCCGCTTGCGTTCTTTTGTCTAAAACCCCCGTGCTTATGCACCACGACATTTCGCTAAGCTACCTAAAGTCAAAAATGAATGTGTAAGTACCAGTTTCCTACAATGTACAACAGATTGCATTTGTTTGTAGTTCTTCAATTAAAGGTTGCTCAGTCATATACTGTACAGTGCGTCCAGAAAAAACGAAACCCTAAAACAAGGGGTTATTGTGACCACACTATGTGCATTATGACAATAATTATCTATTTTCAATAAAATAGAAGTATTATGCTTTCAAATGATACCTTGATGGCATGCATCCGTACATGCTTAACCAAGCAGCTGCATTTTGGAAATGACATGCAAAAACTCAGTTGTGCCAGATTTGGGTAAAACCGTGGAAACGTTAGGATCACATGCGAACATGACCCAAATGAAAGATCACTTTTAAAACCCTGTGAGAAGACTGTTTTCATCTGTTTCTTTCAATAATGAGAGCAAGGATAATGCCCTCATCATAAAATAAAGGATGGTCAACAGGCGCGCCGGAAGCAGTTTCGGATTGGGGGGGGGGGGCAAACATTCAAGGGGGCTCACCTTTCAAGGGCTCATGTCTTCTCACCCATAAAAAAACACACACGCTTTCCCACCCTCTTACATCAATACAGATCCTCCTACTAAATCAATATTTTACTCAAACGTTCTCTGACAAGCATTTTTGGGGTGTATTTTTACTCGAAAATTTTCTGACAAGCAAAAAAAAAATAAATAAAAAAAAATTTAAAAAAAAATAAGAAATAAAAAAAAGGTTATCAACCTTTTTTGGGGTGTATTTTTACTGGAAAATTCTCTGACAAGCAAAAAAACCCCCCAAAAAACACCAGAATTATGCTAAAATTCTGCTAAATTTTGTCGAATTATGCTAAAGCGGTCAAAATTCTGCCAGAAAGCAGAATTCTGCCAACTCTGGCAACCTTGCGTCTAATACAAAACCTCCACTACGTTAAAGTTTAAAGTTTGAATGCTTTATCTGTCTTCAGTGATCTCCATGCATACGAAAAATGAATACAAAGGCTTACAATTACGTAATAAAGCAATCAAGCTTTTAATATACACACGATTTTTACTCCTTTACTACTGATTTTTTTTTTTTTTTATGGGGGGGGGGCGAAAATGCATTTTGCCCCCCCCCCACTTTTTCGTTTGAGGGGGCGACCGCCCCCCCCCCTGCCCCCCACTTCCGGCGCCTATGATGGTCAATGTTTTGTCGATGTTGGTGGTAAAGAAAGGGCATGTTCTGCAATGAAATGGTACCTGCAATCGAAATAAAAAACAATTTTTTGCATTTTTCAGAACTGCCATTTCTTTTAAGAACAAAGCGGACAGAAAGGTGATATTTTTCATAAAGTAAAGTAAGTGGAACTTTCCATTGTCATCAAATGGAAATACAAGGAAGAAAGAGCACATATGATAGTATTTGAAACCACTGCATGCTATAAAAATGTGGACAATCTATTGTCAAACTTTCATTACATTTTCTATCGTTCTGAGCTTATGTTTCAGCTCGATTGCCATTACCACCCCTGCCACTCTTGACAGCTTACGGGAGTTTCGGGCGGGACCGTGCCATAAAATCAAATACATTAACATACAATTTCATCCCCATCAATGTTAATGACATTGATCCAAACTAACTGTTGGAACAAATAACAAAACTTAGTCTAAAAAATATCTAGTATGACTCTAATGTGACATTAACTTATTAACTAGGACCAGGTGGCTTGTCGAGATTAATTTAGTTTTTCAAGCTCTGGTGTGAATATTTCAACAGTTCACAAGTTCCATGATTTTGATTTTATGTCTAAGTTAGAGTAGAATGTAACTTAGACCTATCGTAGATCTGCATTTCAAATTCAGTTGATTAGGCCAAACTTCTTTGACAAATCGGTTATCTAAGTTAGATGTAGACATAGAGTCTAGATCTAGTTAAGCAAGATCTGACAGTTAGGCCTAACAAGTTAGTCTGGAATAGATGTAGGCCTAACATTAGACCTCTATACCTACATGTAAGTTAGATCTAACTTACACAAAGGTTTAAGTGTTAGTACTGTTAGATCTGCTGACGATTTTGTTTTTTGTTTTTGTAGGGCATATATTATTGTATATATATATATATATATATATATATATTTTTTTTTTTTTTTTTTTTTTTTTTGGGGGGGGGGGATGCGAGGCCTAGAGGGTCATTGACGTAGGCCTAGGTCTTGTCTTGGAAGTCCTAGAATCTACATAGACTAGATCTGATCTAGACTCCTACTCGGTGGTCTAAGTCTAGATTTTCTAGATCATCTAGATTTGGTCTAATGTACATGTAGATCTAATCGTAACAGTTAGACATAGTCCTAGACACTAGAGTCTAGGGCAAAGCACATTGAATTATGATTGAATTATGAAGGGGGGGGGTCCTGGTCTAGTTAGTCTTTACTCTAGTTCTGCCCAATTCAACTCATTGTAATGTTAAAATGATATTAGATTAGAATTAAAAGAATAAATCTCTATAGTGTTGTTAACTTTTAGCCATTGAAACTAAAAGTTAAAGTTTGACTGAATTTGAAAACCAACTTTAAGGGAAGTCAGGGCATGTATTTTTTATTTTTTTTTTTTTTTTACTCAGTGTAGCAGGGAAGGAAATCAAAATCAAATGGGCTAGTCATTTTCATTTTTAGGCAGGACCAATAAGAAGAATTGTTGAAAGGTAATAAAGAGTATCACTATCAATTATCATTTTCATTTTTTTTTTTCAGATGGACATGAAAGGAAGAATATGCAGACCTACCAAGTGTTTTTTTTCTACATGTATCTACCCATCAACGCATGGCTGAACGTACTACTACTACCACTACTGGAGATGACGGATGAAATGCAATGTAAATCTACTAGGATGCCACTTTATTTTCATTTCCCTGATTGCATGAAAGGTATGGTAGTTCTAGATCTAGAGCTCTTATCTTGGAAATCAATTAAAGTGGCAAATACATGGTTATTTCAATGGGAATGTTAAGATCCTGTTGAGGAGTTACACATTTTAAAGATGGAATGATAGATTGAGCTAATACTTATAGTGTCCAGGATAGATGTATGTTACCGAAGTATATAATAAATATATAAGAGGGTTTTATGGGATCTAAAATGTGTTGACAAGTAAATACATTATGTTGGTTCCTTTGAGAGTGTTCTTCAATCCTTTTCAGTAATACGTGTACGCAAACAATAGCCAGTAGAATATCAAATGAAAAAAAATTATGTACTTGAATTTATTTTGAAATATTTCTGAAGAAAGACATTACAATTTCAGATAGAATCTGTGAATGGAATCTATGTCTTACTTGTATTCTCTTTGAGAATCATTGAGACCACCATAAATGGAGTATAAATACTTAGCATGTGATGTATTAACTATTTTATTTTTCCAGGATGATGCTTATCTTCTTCAGTAACAATAGATGCTGAAGGGATATCCCACTTTGAGTAAAGACAATTCAGAGAGGAAGAAAGAACTGCCGACTTGCTGAAGTTAAGAGAGGTAGGCTCAGCTGTATGAATAAGTTTCTTTGTATACACTCACACAACTGAGGTACTAAAGGATGTCCTTGGTTCATTCAAAAATATGGATTTTTTAAAGGGGGGGGGGGACAAATCTCAGAAGAAGAAGAAGAAAAAAAAAAAAGGTCAGATTTTTTGGGTCCAGTTTTCCTGCAAAATTCCCTGACAAGCAAAAAAAAAAAAAGAAAAGAAAAAAGAAAGAAGCTTATTAGTTCAAAGGGTGGGGGGGGGGGGGCACAATTTTAAAAAGAGAGGCCACAA
Organism: Heliocidaris tuberculata; assembly: GCA_025618425.1. NCBI lineage: Eukaryota > Metazoa > Echinodermata > Echinoidea > Camarodonta > Echinometridae > Heliocidaris > Heliocidaris tuberculata. Next base: position 1,448,118 of record CM046833.1, read on the forward strand.
TGTACACTGCTCTTTGAAAAGGGAGGAGGCCGAAAGTGCCCCCCCCCATCTGCCACTGTGTTCAATGATTTGCATATCATGTGATTTAAACGTGATTAATTCCATTCTTTTCTCATTTCATTCAACAGACATGCATGGAGTTCAACTTGACCTCTTCAGCTTAGATGGCGGCTATAACAGATCAAATACTTCGTATTACAATTCGGAGAGCCTGAAGTTATTGTGACAAGCACATTTAAGGGAAAGGGATACTGCATCTAAAGATTTTCACATGTGGCACCTTCACCCCCCCCCCCCCCCCCTCCACATGTCACTTTATAAATTCTAATACCGCCAATTCTTTCATGTAGATGTATTTAGCTCATTAGGCCTATTGAGTTGAGGGTTTCCTCTTGGAGATGGCCCAGGGACATTGCCTGGCCCCTAATGTTTATGATAACAGTAATAGAACAGTTCTTACATTGCGTATAATACCTTTGAAAAAGGTCTCAATGCACTGAGGAAAAGGTGAGAAAGAGAAACAAGTAGGAAACCTGCCGGAAATGTTATGATTATATTAATCAACTGAATGAGTATGTTTTTAGTGCAGATTTGAATTACCCTACTGTATTAGCTTGTCTTACATTACTGAAGTGATTGCCAGGCCCAGTGATGTTATGCTTTGTTCCATTGTGCATCTTAACAAATGTAAAAAATAAAAAATAAAATAAATAAATAAATTTAAAAAAATAAAAAAATTAATAATAATACAATGAACTGATCTTATATCTGATGATTGAAATTATAATTTTGGGAAATTATGTACTATCAAATACTGTTTATATGATATCAAACTATTTAAATAAAAAACAATCAGTATTGAGAAATTAAAAAAAAAACAGGTTAGTTCATTTAGAGAGCCTTCCATGTATGTAGAGAAAATTAATATAACCATCTTTCATTTTCAAGTCAAATAATAAAATTATACCCTTGGTATGTGTGGATCAAATTTCAACCAACAATCTTTAGGAGTCTGAAATGTACATTAGTTGGTCATTGTTTCAATGGAGACTTTGTGGTTTTGGAGTTAGGGCACTAGTGTAGCTGGGGGGGGGGGGGGGGTGCAGAGGGGCAGACTGCCACCTGACAACTTTTGACGAAAAAAAAAAAGGTTATCGGGTTCATGAAAAATTTTCTGTGGTGGATTTAGGGAGAGGGCAATCCCAGCCCGTGCCCCCCCCTTTTTTTGAAAGAACAGTATACATTTTGCCCCTTTTTTTTTTTTTTTTTTTTTTATTGTGCCCCCTTTTAGAACTTTTTTTTGGTCAGAGAATTATGGAGGAAAACTGGACCCCATGAAATCATGACATCAACCCCCCCCCCCCCCGAACTGAGCGACTTTTGGAGGGCTTGCAACAAGGGGGGGAAAAAAAAACGAATCTCCCTCCAAGCAGTTCCCCAAAGTTGACAGCCCTGCATTTGTGTGCCCCCCTTAGAAAATCCTGCATACTGCACTGAGTTAGGGTAAATTTGTTATGAAAAATTCTGATAATTTCATCAGGATTTTCAAGTGTTCTATGTTGCATAAGTCATCATTTTATAAACTCCCCGAAGTATAACAGGAACCTATAATGTGTTGAAAAATTCCAAATAAATCAACACATGCAATAAGATATAAAGATGTAATACTTCCATGTAGCAGGTGAGGTCATTTGATTTTAATAATTCAGTTGTGATGGAAATGTACTCTTTGTTAGTAATATAAAGTATATGTTTGAAGTTTTCGTGTAGGGCATCATATAAGTTAATTTTTATAAAAGTTTAGAATAATACTTACATGGCCCCTTGATATTAGCAGAACAAATACATTAGAAATATCAATTTGCAGAAGAAGAAGAAGAAGAAGAAGAAGAAGAAGAAGCAGAAGAAGAAGAAGAAGAAGAAGAAGAAGAAGAAGAAGAAGAAGAAGAAGAAGAAGAAGAAGAAGAAGAAGAAGAAGAAAGATAAAAAAAAAAACCATCTCCCAGCACCCAGCGACGGGCCACCACACCCGCCCGCAACGAGCTATATTGCACCTCAGAAGTCAGAACAATGGCTACTGAGGCGCAACAGCTCGCTGCAGGCGAGTGAATTGGCCCGTCCCCTGCCACTCGGAGAATAATAAACTGCATAGGTGTGGTATACGAAAATAAAGATGGCCTATTGAAAAGATTCTTTTGACAGCACTACATGTCGGCTTCTGCCTGTATGGCACAACCATTTAGAAGAAGAAGTTTTAATTTCCGTTTAAATATAAACAATGAGGTGGCTTCAGTAATTTCACTTGGGAGTTCATTCCAATACTTTGGACCTGAAAATGTAACGGTTTTCTTTGCAAATATTGTACGAGTTCGTGGCAAATGGAAAGAGTTCCTTTGACGTGTGGGGTATGGGTGGATAGCGTTATTTTTTACGAAAAGTGCAGAAACGATTGCTGGTAATTCATTTATATATAACTGATACATGAATATCCCTAAGTTGTACACATAAATGTCTGAGATTCGTAAGAGTTTATTCTTAAAAAACAATTGGCTAGTATGAGAGAGAAATCCAGCGTTATTAATATTTGGCCCGTTTTTGAATGATGAGTATCTTCTCAAGTTGAATTTTGGTCCCATTCCCCCAGGCAAGAATTCCGTAATTGAGATATGGTAAAATTAGAGTGGTATACAAGGATAACAAAATTTTGGGAGGGAAATATACGTTGTGTTAAAAATAGTGGATGATGGAATACACAATTGAAAAAATAACATAGATGGAAGAAAAAGATGCAAAAAACATAAGGTAAAACAATCGGTTTGTGATCGAAGATAACAATGTAGCGAAATAATCAAGCAGAAGGTGAGCAAATCTGTTTAGATCGACTGGGCATCATAATTGCAGATTTCATCACATAAACTGTAAACATGGTAGATTACATTATTGTGAGAAGCTATGTAATTAAAATTGGTTTTTATGAACATTCAACTAGCAGTAATCCAATAGTACATGTATTTCTTTTTTATTTCTTTTTTTCAATGAATCAAATCTAACTGCAGATAGAGTGATGAAACAGGACGTGACGGAGAAATAGAGTGTGAGAGAGAAAGAGAGAGAGAAAGAGAGTTAAGACATAATGAGAGAGATAACTTGTGAGATGATAATATGATAATGAGAAAGGCAACGATGTGAGATAGAGAGGTGGGAAGAAAAAGGGGAATGAATCCTCAATGAATCAAATCTAATTGCAGATAGAGTGATGAAACAGGACGTGAGGGAGAAATAGAGTGTGAGAGGAAAAGAGAGAGAGTTAAGATATAATGAGAGAGATAACTTGTGAGATGATGATATGATAATGAGAAAGGCAACGATGTGAGATAGTGAGAGAGATGGGAAGAAAAAGGGGAAAAGAAAGTTTCCAATATCTCTGCCCCCCCCCCCTTGCCGCATGAGTTAGTGATTTTTTTTTTAGAGGGGAGAGAGAGAGAGAGCTGGTAAGTCTGGCCCTAGGGATGGGGGCCGGGAGTTCAATTCCAAGTATGCTTTAAAAAAAAATAAACAACAGAAAAGAAAAATAATTATATATATATATATATTTTAAATTACTGTCAGAAGTTCCCACAAATGGATTCGTTTCTTGTGACACAGCTTAACCAAGTTTGATTTCATATTCATTTTTCAACAGTGAATTGAAGTACGGCACGTATCTTCTCACTGTTTATCATTTCACTTGTATAGTTGATTATTATAATTATATTAAAAATGGAAGGCACTGATTCGCCAATGCTGGTAAGTCGTCAAAAATCCATATCATGAATACATTAACATACATGATTAAATTAAGTGTACTTGACCTCTCTCAATGCGCATGCTCGACGCTGACCCGCGTTTTTGTTTCTGTTGAGTGAAGAGCATGTATGGACGTTGGGAGCATCTTAAGAAATGAATAATTCATAGTATGTTAATGGAGGTTTCGGGCGCGTTCAAATCGTGTTCAAATGTCTCTGACAAAATGGCGGAGCTTTAGGGGCCTGGTCACAATAGCCCTTTGTTTTAGGGTTTCGTTTTTTCTTGGACGCACTGTGTAGCGGAATGTTGAAAGAAGCGAGAGAGAGAGAGAGAGAGAGAGAGAAAGATACAGTGGGAAACACTGCCTCGGGGAAATGAGAGAGAAACAGTGGAAAAATGAGAGAGAGGGAGAGAGAGGGAGAGAGAGAAACAGCCAGTGGGAAAAATGAGAGAGAGACTCATAGACAGTGGGAAAATGATAGAGAGAGAGAGAGAGATACAGCCACAGTGGGGGAAAATGAGAGCGAGAGAGAGAAAAAAATAGACATGCATGGGGATAGATAGAAATTATAAAGAATACAGGAGAGAGAGAGGGGGGGGGGGTATCTGTTGTGATGAAAAGTAATAAGATTTGTAGGGCTTCCACTGGCATGTTTAGGTTTCTGATATTTTTTTTTTCCTGGTAGGTTAAGTAGTTATACATTGAAGGGATTGATAAAAATGTTAGAACATGCACTGAAAATGTATGGAACTCGTGCATCTTTTAAACGTTCATATGGGCTATTAGAATACAAAATTCAGTTTCATTCAAATAAATAACAATATTGACATGTGTATGTTATATTATGTATTTTTTATAAAGAAATGTAAAGCACAATGTACAAAATATAAACACGTCAACTAAAGGCAAGATATGCTAAAGTATACAGATGAAAAGATCATGATTTTGAGATCTGTAGTCTGTAATAGATACACTGTATTGGTTGTTTAAGCGATAAACCATTTTAACTGTTATATTCATGTCTATATTCTTAATAAACATTTATATATGTATATACAACAGAGTGTTCTAAAACACAGTCATGTCAAACAAAATATAAACGTGTCATTCGAAGGCAAGACACAGTGTACAGATAGGATCAGAATATATGAGATGGCATGTTATGTGAAAACAAAGCACTATGACTTTGTATGTTATAGATACACTGCGAAGACGAATCTAGATCGAGAGTCAGATCGACAACATCGACATCGAAGCCGAAATAGAGCCGTTCCCGATGTCCGATATGACTGAAATTGAGGTGCTAGTTGTACTTGTAATTCTAGATTCAGGCGGGATGTGCATTAGCGCCGGCAATTTCTGACTGTTGAACAATTTTCAGATTAGATCTAACGTTACATATACAACCATGCCATGGATTCACTGGACGGACGGAAACACACTGAATGAAGGCCGAGTGCAGTGTAGATCTACCATGTCTATGCGCGACGCGACGGTTCATACATCAGCATCAGCGTACCGTATGTGAAATGATTGCCTATGTAATTTCGCTGACCCGAAAAAGGTCGAAAGGACTGGGAACTTCGAAGCTCTACTTCGGGGCCTGCCAAAGGAAGTTACGAATTGTAAAAAAAACTTTAAATAATACGACCAAAATACCACAAACAATCCCCCTCATGACCATCTGCGAACAATTTTACAACGTTTAAAAAAACCCAGCTCGATTGAGTGGAAAATGACGGAGAAAAGCGCCGTCAAACAAACGTAAGAACAGACAGACACACAGCCAAATTTTAGCATGTCAATAAGTTTCGCGCAATTTGTTGCATCTGCGCGTAGCCTGAATGTCATCAGAATGACACGTGCGCGCCACTGATCTCTGTAGAGATCAGTGGTGCGCGCGCACAGAATCAGTCTAAAAACACAAAATATTTCATAACTAATTCATAAAAAGGCCAGAATTCTACAAAACCAGTAGAAGTCAAAATAAGAAAGGTCAAACCTAGAACTCTTACTCTTTTAAGAAACCTTTTAACTGGTTAATTCCCACCATTAACAGCACTGCTAACCAATTAACAAAATTACCTTGTCACTGCGAGTCGATTACTTTCCCCATAGAAACACGTGTAGTTTGGGTGTTCTACGTTTTTGTGAGGCAACATAAAAAGGCCGTTTTCAAACAAAATTGGCCAGAATTCTACATATGAGATGATTACATTTTTATGCTCAGCAGCTTCTTTGTTTCTTCAATATTCATATTCCTTTTTAACTGAATTAAATTGTTAAAAAGTGAAAAAGATATAAGTATTTCTAAAAGTTGAAATTTACGTTTTTCATGATTAATGTACAGGGTTCTATGGAGGGAATCGCAGAGGGAAAGTGATACGCGCGCGCGCATGGTTGAGAATGCAACACACTTTTTGGTATGTAAGGATTAAGTGTCCTTATGTATGAAGACATTTATATATATATATATATATAATGATAATTGCAGGGGCCTCAGGAAGAGCAGTATTAATACTGATGAAGCGTACCCTGGGTACATATGACTATGTTATGACATATGATAATATCATCATTATTATTATTATCGGCTTCATAATTATACGATTCACGAACCCTATATACTGAATACATCAGCATTGATGAAAACCTAGACGACTGTCAACCGTGAAACTTTGCTTTTGAATTTTCTATAAAATACGCCATGCTCAAAAAAAGTAATAGTCTGACTTGCCTGAATTGCTGTAATTGCTGTAATTATCATAATTTCGATATAATTTCCACACTGTTTGTTAACAGAAGTAAAGTGCACAGAACACCGTTGAATGTGTATATTATGACAATCGAGAATATATCGTTATATGTTATGAACGGAAATAAAGTATTCACAGGAGAACAACGAAAAATCAAATCTATGTTCTAAAACATTTACATTTCCATGTTTTTTATCAGTGCAGTTCTGTTTTTTGCTATGTGGGGTGACACATCGCTTTTGAAAAAAAAAAGAAGTAGATTAATATCAAAATATCTAAATAAGCATTATCAGTCGTTGTAATGTTCACCATGCAAACGAAAGCCAAAGTATACAAGTCCTCGTGATTTACATCAGATTATTGTGTTCTCTGTTGTGACTATGTAAGGAAAGAATGGTCCTAAGTATTAAGTTTCACTACTTCAGTATACTATTTTTAAAGTGTGCCTTTTGCTGGTTACCATGGCATTCCACTTATCTACGATATCAGGATTTGATTCTTCTCAATAAAAGTTTCAAAGTATAGTCATTGCAAACTACTCCTTTAAGAAGATCTGATTTTAGTCTAGAGTTTAAAGTTCATTGCCACATTACCCGGCTGAAAGTAAAATTTCAATAACATTTTCCACATATCTTGAGATTATCTGGAAAATGATATTGCGTTGGAGGAATGTAAGCTTACGGTAATTCAAGTACTCAGTTAACATGGTTAACCCATTGACTACTGAATTCTCTCATTCCCTTAGGATCAATCTAAAATGAAATAGGGTTCATAATTCCGAAAATGAGAAAAGGTTCATATTTCCGAAGGTTCGTAATTCCGAAAAGTTATGTTGGACTCTTTTGCATTTTCGGAATAACGAACCTTAGGAATTATGAACCCTATTTCATTTTCGGAATTACGAACCTTCGGAGAAATGAATCAGACGTTGGAATTATGAACCATCTTCTATGGGAAATTTGTGTTTCGGAATTACGAAGCTTCGGAATTATGAACCTTTGGCAAAACGACTACCCCACGGATATATTTTATCAGTTATCATTTTAACAGGCAAAAACTATTTGTATGGGTGGAAATTATTCCATAAGAATTATTTATGCGATAAATTTGCGCATGAAAGCTTCCCATACAATCTCCGTTTCATTCATGTTGTTTTCGTTTTCAAAGCGAGAACAGTCATGCATTGGTCAACAAAGTGACTGCATGCGAAACTGGCATACGTAAATTTCTTGCTGCTTCAAGTATGACTACGGTTGCAAAAGTAGCAAATTTTGAAAATGACATTGCCTCACACAAATAGCGGTAGAATCAAAACGCCTTACCTAAAATTTATGATCTTGGTGTCATTTTACTTGAAAAAAATTCTTACTCAATAGAATTGAAGAAAAGCCTCAAAACTAGTAATATTGTGTCAATGATGTATTTGAAATTGCTGATCCCAGGTCTTGCGTTCTTTCTGGGCCACACTGTATAGGATATAAAAAGGATTTTTTTTTCCATTGGTATTCATAAAATAGCAGTAAGATCAACTTGAAACTTTAAGGAAATGTACTTTGATGCTTTGTTGATAGTTTTAGTTAATTACTTAGTAAATAAAATAGTTTTAACTTTGTTTTTATGCAAAATGAGATGCCCGTCTCTAAATATTCATTAATATTTAATTGCACGAAGAGGTACAAAGACCAATCATTTTGAAAAGGTCTTTAAATAAGCAGAGTCAAGAAAAAAATTCAGATTTCAAATCATATCTTCTGTATTTTATTGTTTTGTGAATTTCTTAACTATTTTTTTTGTGTGTCATTTTTTTCTTTATATTTATAATTTTGTTTTCCCTTACCAGAAATATATCTCAATAAATTTAAAGGCATTCTAATCTCAATGAATTTAAAGACATTATAATTCAAGGAAAACACCCAGAAGACACAACTGGTAGTGTTTTAGGTTATTGCATGAAAAGCAGTATTTTGTATACAAACGTATGCTTAATGTTGATTTGGCTCGACATGGGATTTCAAAATGTCACCGGACCTCGCGATGGATCGTCCGATTTTCGAAAATTCGGTCCCAAAAGTGCATCATTTGAAAGAAAGAGGAAAAAAGGAGCGTAAAAAGGCGTGGCGCGATCTTAGGTGGTCAAGCAGCAACTGTGGATTTCAAACAGAAGGGGGGGGGGGGGTGATCATGTAGAATTAACAGTTCATTCCAGGACTTGCAGCCAAGCGACAGAGCGGAGAAGGGAATACGAGATCACAACGCTACACCCTCTTCCTGAATAGAAATTTTGCATTTTGCAGTGGTATATCTTTGAAAATTAGAGTAGAACTTTGAATCTAAAACACTCTTGATCACACAGGTAAATGATGCCTGATCTTGATATCTACACATGTTTACTTTTCTTTTAATGGAGTTGGACAGCGATAAATATATAACATTATTACAATAAATTGTTTTGGATCTTTTTTTTTAATTTCGGGGAGTGGGGCGGAGGAACAACCGTTTTACATAGAGAGAAGCCTCCCCCATTCTGTAGTATAGGCCAGTATGGAATCTTTGCCCACATAGATCTTTTGTGTGTGTGTGTGTGTGTGTGTGCGCGCGTGGCGATTCTCCAAATATCGATCGGACAACCGTTTTGAATATTTTCCGTGAAGATGCGCCCCCTCCCCCTTGAATTTTACCTACCCTTTATCTTGTAGTAAAGCCCCTATTGGGAATTTACATATTCATGCTCTTGAAAATGCACGATGCCTATGTGAAAATGTTTTATAATAATTCAAAACTAAAGTACATCATAAAAGGGAGAGTAGCCACCGAGCGAAAAATTGCGCTTCAAATTTTTTTCAATGGGGCACCTAGGGGCCCCAGAAATTGGTGGCTGGTACGTGCCCCCAGGCCCCAGCTCTTGACTACGCCTCTGTAGAGCTTATTTCCGAAGGATCGTGATTTGCAAGCTTTTTCTAAATCTTAGGTCAATGAAAACGCCACATCGGGGAATTATCAAAGATGCCTCCCTCTTAACTTCTGATAGGTTTAACGATTAACTTCTTTTCAAGAGCGCCATGATTGATATTTCACTTTTTTCTAGCCCAGTCTTTTCAATTAATACTGCATGCAAACGTATAGATATGAGGTACTCACCTTCTTTTATTTTCTCTGACAATAATATTACGTTTGTTTGTACCATTTATCTTGTTTGTACCATTTATACTGTAAAAGCACTGTAAATGTGAAATATGAAACAATGAACAGAAATAATCAACAGAAACTGATATCGTGTCCGATGTCTGATAGGCCTAATTGCTAAATGCAAGTTTTTCTAATTATACGTGATGCTAGGTTTTTATAAAACAGCTCCTTGCGTAAAATCCCTTCCGTCGTCTATGTTTTGTCATTATCGAGATGTCAAATTGAGACTTGGAAAGTGAGTTCAATATGATGGCACAGTTTCGAACGGTGCTATTGTGTACTGGCTGTAGTGTTCGTTTTGCTGTCAGTAGAATGGATCATTTTACATAATCTTTTGTATGACTTAAGCTTTAAGGAGATTCCATTATCGTTGCTAATTTTACATTTTTAATCATAAGAAAGCGTATAAAAAACAAACAAACAAAACAAAACAAAAGGGGCCAAAAGAAGAGAAAATTAACAGGCCTCTGATCAGTTAGCCTAATATTTGAGTCTTTGGTGTAAATCATGTATGTAGGGGCGACGGGGGGGGGAGGATTTTCTTTTTATGTTTTTTGAACAACAAAGCTCAAAACAGTATGATGCAGCCTTAACTAAGTGGGGGGGGGGGGGGGCTATTCAAAAGGTTTGGAAGAAGGGACGTGCCCTCTGTCCTTAGAATCACCTCTTCTGCCTATATCAATAAAATGGGGTTTGTCTAGGACAGCGTTTTTCAACCTGGGTGACACGGCACCTGGGCTTCCTAAAGGCACCGGTAGTGTGCGGCTAGAGAAATGTAGTTACATTCAAAAATATAAACCACCATCTCATATTCAGAAATCGTGGTGCCCGAATACGTAATTTCTGTACATTTTCACAACAAAAAATGTGTCAAAATTAAGAAACTAGAGAAATGGTATTCGGGCAAAGGGCGTCATCAGCCCCCCCCCCCCCCCCCCCCGTGAAAATGTGCCCGTACGCCTAAATGTAAAAATTGACGAAACCAAAACCTATCTAGTGTTATGACTTTAGGACTGGGTTGCCGTGACTATATATAAAAAAGGTTGAAAAGCGCTGGTCTAGGCTGATGAAAACTGATGAAGTAAATACAAATTTCTGTAGTATATCCCTACTCTTTTATTTTATTGTAACCAGGTCATTTCCTGATTCTCGTTGGAATATGACTTCATGGGTTGGAGTAGAAGTGGAATTAAACTGCACATTACCAGCAACATCTAAATTGTTTGAATATGTCTTTTGGAAAAAAAACCCACTTCGTGTGCTTCCAAACTTATTGCACAAAAGGATATGAAGATCATGAATTAGTGACTGTTACATCTAACTTTTCGATCATTTTGAAGATATCAAACGTGTCACTGGATGACGAAGGCAGATACACATGTGACATCCAAACGGCTTATGACACGAAAATAATGCTACATAGCATTAACAATTTATGGTAAGTCTATACTTCAAAAACAGATGCTCTGTATTTTCCTAAGACTGAATGTCTCATCACTTATACGGGCCTACAACTGAATGCATCAAATATTGTTGATATACATAGACAATTCCACGCTCAAGAGCTGCTGTGTTTACTGTTAATGATATTCACTCGAAGCCCCATTCAAAATGCACCTTTTATATTTCTACATTGTCCACCTTGTCTAATTTTACGGTGATATCAAGTTTTTGACCATCGTTGAGAATAGACTTTCAGTAATTGAATTCTGAAGCTAATGCTTCGTTGTATTGTTCAGTTGGGCATTACATATCTTCCTTGGGATTAAACTTAGAGAGGTATATATATATTTCCGCCTCACGAAGAAAAAGTCAGGGAAATCTTGGTTCACTACATATTTTTTTCCCTCAGGAATCTAATTTCGGAATTCCATCGACTCGCTCATTTGAAAGTTACGCGGAAGACGACCCCCCCCCCCCCCCCCCCCCCATTTTCCTACTTGTTATATCATAACATGAAAAGACATGCAGTTGTATAAATATTTTTAAGTTGAATATAAAATAGTAAAATTATTCAATGGAAAGATGACTGATCAAAATCGATGAAACGCAAAAAGAAATTCATTTAAAAATGTACAAATCTTTTCCTGCCTATCAACTATAATTGCTTTATAATAATGTTATCACAGGTAATCCCACCTGAGAAACTGATACTTTTGGATCATGACACCGATGAAATCTTAAAGATATCTCTGAAAGTCATTAAGGAGACTTATCGGACACTACGATGTCAAACTTATACATCTACCTTCAATCTTGAATGGATTATTCCTGAGGGACTGTGGATCGTTGAGAAGACTTGCGACGAGGTCGAGGATGAGCACGATGGTCGTCTTATTCTGCCATCGACGATGTTATCATTCATCCCAACAAACAATGACCATGGAGACAATATAACCTGTATATCTAAGACTGATAATGACGCTGAACCCCTACAGACATCAGTTTACATTATAATAGGAGGTTCGTATATATCTATAGGCCTATTTTTCTTTCTATGTTTTGTTTTGTATTCTTGTGTTATCCATGGATTATGTTAGTTTTCACGTGTGTTTGTAAGGAGGCCCAATATGTGCAACTGTGTTTGATTATTTAATAGGATACCCTAGGTAAAAAAGGCAAGTCTCAGATGAATTTTATATGAATAAATAGACTAATTAATAAATTACTAAATATGAAGTTAGAATAATAAATTTCTTATATACAATAGTTAAGGAAAGTAAAAAGTAAAAACCTAAAAACATCACCAATTCAAAACTTCCGCTTGCTTTACACATCAATCTTGAACATTTTAAGTAATTTCCATATATTTTCAAATGCAACTTTAAAGAGTATAGAATATACGGATAATGCCTGAAATAATGTTATGACCAAACTATTTTTTCATTTCATTCATTCATATTTTTTTGGACATTCCACATATTAAGGTAATCTATCTCCTACGTCAACCACGTCTAAAAAAGTGGCTCAACAAAACAACATCACAACCCCCACGGAACCCCTGGACTCATTACCCTCAGCGGAAGACAGAGAGCAAGGTTTGTAGAATTTAACATATCTAAAAAAACTAAATGTCATCATATACGTTTGTTTTGTTTTGTTTTGTTTTGTTTTTTGTGTCTATATATATATACGTTCTTTGTTTGTTTGTTTTTTGTTGGTTTTTTTTTTTTGGCGTGTTTTTTGATGAAAACAAAGTTTGGGTGAATACATTTTTTGTTTAAAGTTGAGTAAAATGATTTGGTACAAATGAAGCATGTTCTTTTGGGAAAATTTTACACAATATTGGGTATATTTTACTGAATTATCGGTAAAATTTAACCCAATTAATTTTAGAGTGTATAAACCCGACAAGATATGTCATAGCCCCTCGGCTGCTGTCCCAAGTTTCAACATATCCATATAATTCATAAAGCAAAATTGAGAATCAAATGATGAGAACGATATAAGTAAACCAGGGATATCCATATTATTTAATCAATGAATCTATCCATCCAATAACATACCATTACATTTTTCCTGCTTCTACGGGTAGAGACCGGCTTAGGGGAAATCTGTATGACGTCATCGGTCGATGACAACGGAAGAATGGGCACTGGTGGTAGGTCCCTTTTGGTTGAATTGGCTGTATCTGTATTCTCATTCGCAGCTTAAAGCAAACACAGTGATACTAAAACAATTTTGATGAAAACACACACAAAAAAAATTAATTTAACTTGAATAACCATTTTAATTTAAATGTTTAATTGGAAATAACTTCATTATTAATGTTTAGCTTCTGCATTAAAAACAATGACTACATGGTTAGTAAAATGATAAGTTCGGTGCATTAAAAGTAGCAGCTGTGCTATTAAAAAAATTTGAAAGGGCATTAGTAAAGCACTAAATGGTGATGTAGAAGTAGCATTAGCTAATTTGATCTTAATCATCGAATTTTCCCCAAAATATGAAAGCGGCACATTAGGCCAAGATTTTGGCATAAATATATTATTACTATGAAGGCAGATATTCATGAGAAAGTTGAACAATAGATGCGGCATTATATTTTTACCCAGGGTTATAAATTTGATTTGAATATGACATACCTTTATTTAGATGGACTCTGATTCCACGAATAATCAATGTCATGACAGCAATAACGGATACTGAGAGTACACCTTCAATAATGTACCAAAGATGACTGTCAGCTGAAAGCAAAATGTTGACACTATTGAAAGATTTAATGTTATCATTACCTACCATCCGCCCCTCCCCCGCAAAAAAAAGAATGAATAAATAAAGGTATGATAATAATTCAAATAATTATAATGATAATAATGAATGACAATGATAATAATAATAATAATAATAATAATAATGATAATAACAATGATAATAACAACAATGATAATAATAATAATATTGAAATATAATAATATTAACTATAATAATAATGATAATAATTATCATAATCATCTTAATCATAATAATGACAATGGTAATAATAGTTTAATTTGTCAATGATAATGTCGTTTGTTTTTCACTGTTGATTTACTCTTCGTCCATACATTCCCTGTTAGAAATACAGATTACTTGATTTGATTTGATTTACCAAAAATGAAAAAAATAAATTATAACATAACAAATCATAAATACTCGATTGTAAAGCTTTGTGTGTACATTTTCGTAGATATGCATATATAACTCACAATACCGTTAATGTATTATCCTAAATTATTATGATTTCACTGTTCCTATGTTTAAATGTATCATTTTTGTACTTAACTTTCATTTAACATATATTATGATATACTTCGGTATATCATATATGTATCTATACTTTTGTCAAATATGTATGTATGTATGATATACCATATGATTATGTTTATGAACAGAATAATGATGTAAATCAATGATGTTTAGTTAATGAAATACAAGTACATTATACGTGATAACATTAATAACTAATTTTGGAAGGATCGCCCTGCTCAGCTGGGCCATTGCAGCACATAATCTTCCGAGGGGTAAAAATGATAAAACATAGAAACGAGAGGAAATAACATATCACAAACTTAATCCTCTGCTGATGACTAAAATCATACCAAGCATAATTTACTCAAGTAACATGACCCCAACCTACCCTAAAGCAAACCCTAACATCCCCAATTACATATAAGTTATCACTGTTAGATAATTTCATTTTTAAAGCGAAATACCTTTCGACGTATATTTAAATTCATTCATTGCCCTCATGAATTCATTATAAATTTGACCATGGCAATCAGTATCTAATTCGATTATTTCTGTTTCTAAAGTAATCAACCAGAGAAGTCACAGGGGAATATGTTGATATTCCAGAGACTCCTGGACAGACCCTCCAGCAGCCAGGTAGATCAACATCGACTGATTATATGGACATGAATCACATAACGTCACCAATTTCCTCTTCTAATGAGGAGATAGCTGTAAGATGTATTTCATCTGATGGCAAAACGTGTTACATGGATCCAACACTGATGCATCGGACCAAAGATGAATCTGCAGACAAATGTGAGCTCATGTACGAAAATACGCGACGGGAGTCTGGTAAAATAATCAGGGATCCTCACTACATCAATACTGGATGGTGTGATGACATTGTTGATACAACGTATATCTGAAACATATTTTTTCTTTCAAATATTTCAGCACTATTGATATTTGAAATGACGTGCAAACTTAAAAAACTCATCAGGTAGACTTAATAAATAATAACATTGACTGGCTACAGTGTTGGGGTATGAGACAATGTTGCCTAAGAATATTGTGACGAAACCAGGGACTAGTCTTAGCTATCCAGCAACCAATCTTGTCAGGATGCCTGCTGCCGGTAGGCTATCAAGTCGGGCTTCTAAATTTCTAGTGGTAGATCCGTTTGGAAGAGGTATACTGCCCCAGTTGACTTTGGCACAACTCTTCTGGTCCTGTTCTGCGACTCCGGACGATAACTACCCAATGCTTTCAGGTCTGTAGTGCGCCACCAGACGACGACCAGCCTGGTTGTAAATACACCGCCAGACGACCACTTGTCTGCTTGTGAACTACCATCAGGCGCAGCTACCAGTCTGCATGCATACGACCAGACCACTACCAGGTCTGCAATAGATGACCAAACCAAAGAGTATAAGTGCGAAGAGTGCTCAGTCCCGGAATAAAGCACGCGTTTTTATTGTGGTACAATGTCAATCGGCCCAGATGGCAAGGTTATAGTCTTTATCAAGATGTTTTGTATTTTTTATTTTCTTTATTTTTTCATTTTGTTTTGGTACATCGCTTTTGGTAAAGCCGTATAGGCACAGTAATTGATATTGTCCCTTCAAATACAAACTTATGTCCCAAAACGAACATGAATCAACTCCATCAACCAGGGAGGAGAGGGAGCTGGAGAGATGTTTGTATTTTTGTATATATTTTTTTAATTTGCTGTGAAATTTCTATTAATATTTATGTGATGGGGGGGGGGGCGTGTTCCAAACATGTTCCCTAATGTTAAGCTCTGTATGAGCAAACACTGCGATATCTGACAGGAATGTCGAGAAAGGTAATTTTAAAAAGTGATAATAATAAAATGCTATCTTTATATTTCTAAATCAGAATATTTCATTTCATATCATGATTATTTCAAATTAAAGGGATTATATAGACCTATAATGTAAATTTACTGGCCTTATTCTGTTAAAAGTCAAGACAGAAAAGGCTTACATAAATATAAAGATTAATTAAGAGTGGCGTATCCAAGATTCTCCTATTGTTATTGGTGGTGTGTCCATGAATGGACGTGCCCCTACTACGTGCAAGCCAAAACCAAATCTGACATTTCTTAGTTGCACATCGAATGAAACGAAACCTGTGCCCCCCCCCCCCCCACCACCCCCGGCACAGATGGAACATGAACATGTGACAAGTCTTTTTTTTCCTTCCTCACGGTCCGAAAATTCAGAATAGAAGGCATCTGATGATATTTTGTTCGTCAGGCGTGAGCCCCCGCCCCTCCCCCTGCATTCCTGGATACGCCACCAATATAAATAACTGACGTTCAGTTATTTTTTAATATTCTGCTGTAGCAGTTTGAGACGGCAGGCGAAGAAAACAGTATAGGGGCTTGCTCCGAAGCCCTCACCAGCGCAATAGCTAGATCCTAATGGCTACTATCTGTATGATGAAAAGGGGAAAAACGGCCTCCGTATTTTGAATTGAATTAACTAGTAACCAACAATAGCAGCTGACGATATAATTCATTTATTACAAGTCCTATTCTGTGTTACCCGCCCCAAGCTCTATTTGTCTCCACCCCCCCCCCCCCTCTCACAGGCTTTCATTTTCTCATACTCTCTTATTCTCTCTTACAACCAATCTGTAAAAATGACTCAAATAGAAATGAGGAAAAAATAATGATCTCTCTCTCTCTCTCTCTCTCTCTCTTTCTCTCTTTTTCAATCTCCACATTTAATGAGGTCGACCACCAACACTATGCAATCCCATTTTCACATCCATGACAGAATAGTAGGGGTGGATCCGGGGGGGGGGGGGGGGGTGAATCGGCCGCGGCTCCCTTTCTGATACCAAACTGGTATACCTTAACTGCTTAAGTACACAATATTGTGTTCATTGTGTACTTTTCCGGCTCTGTACCCCCTCTTTTACAAAATCCTGGATCCACCCCTGGAATAGGTTTTACATTCTCTTGAACTACAAACTATAGGCATACGCGGGCTCTTGCCTAAAACGTAACTAAAACCGGAACGAGCACCATTAGTTTGGGAGCCCATGAGGCTAACAATGTCGGTCTATTATAACCCTCCGAGAAAACTTGTAAAAAGGCCCACCCCGCAAGACTGACGTGACAGTCTCATGGACTGGTGTCGGATTTAGGGGGGGGGGGGTGCAATCCTGCCCCGTGCCCCCATCTTTTGAAAGAAACTTATACATCATTTTGCCCCCTTTTAGAACTGAAAACTTATTATTTATTTTTTATTTTTTTATTTTTTGCTTGTCAGAGAATTATGGAGAAATACTGGATCCCATAAAATCAGATAACCACCCACTGAGCGACTTTTGGAGGGCTTGCGAGAAGATAAAAATACGAATCTCCCTCCAAGCAGTTCCTCCGAAGTTGACAGCCCTGCATTTGTGTGCCCCCACCCCCCTTTTTTTTTGGGGGGGGGGGGTTTACTACATCCTGTATTCGCCCCTGTCATGGACTGTCAGTTTCAGACTCATTTGGTTCAGAAGCCCACTCCAACTACATTGTCGGTCTCTCGGGGCTGTCGGTCTCGTTGGCTGAAGCCAAACTAAACGGCGATCAGCAAACAAAAAACTTTGATGAGCCAAGTTTGAAGCAAGCAGACAGAGTTCCATCGGCAACGCCACTACCTCGACCGGGATCGCAGAGGGGTAGACCCTAGCCATCCAGCTAGGGCTATATATACTATTATATAGACACCTTCTCGGTCACTATTCTGCTCAGCTATTCTGCTTGCATAATCTGACATCTGTCAATTGGCTAGGCGTAATTCGGTGACAGAACATTGATTATAATGAAGTTATAAATTTTACACATTGAATTTTTCCTCTGGTCCGTTAGAAATATAATAGTGGACTCAATAATATAGTTAGAGTTTCTTCTTATCGGCTGGGCTACGCTTGCCTTGGGCGGACATACATCGTCTGCTAGCGCAAGATTTCATTGAATGTGGATCTCACATACACGCCTATGTACACGCCCACCTTACGTCACAATAACAACATACGGTTGAACATGTGTAATACGATTTTGTTTTTTTCCTTTGGGGGGGGGGGGGTCAAAAGCATGCATATTCCCGTTTATTTATGCACAGTCTATTGGACTTATCGAGCCTTAAATATACCTTTTCAGAGCTTTAAATTTCATGTAAATCACATTTTTCATAATTTCAAACATATACTAGATGAATTAAAATCATTTCAAAATCCCTGTTTTCATGTGTTAACCTATGGCAGCTGGAAGGCCAAAAGCATGCATATTCCCGTTTATTCATGCGGAGTCTATTGGACTCATCAAGACTTAAATATACCTTTTCACAGCTTTAAATTTCATGCAAATCACATTTTTCATAATTTCAAATACTAGATGAATTAAAATCATTTCAAAATCCTTGTTTTCATGTGTTAACCTATGGCAGCTGAAAGGCCAAAAACATGCATATTCCCGTTTATTCATGCGGGGTCTACTGGACTCATCGAGCCTTAACTATACCTTTTCAGAGCTTTAAATTTCATGTAAATCACATTTCTTATATTTTCAAATAAACAAAAAAAAAGGGATTTATAATCATCCTAATATTCCTTGTTTTCGCGTGTAAACCTATGGCAGCCGAGACTTTTTTTGGGGGGGGTCAAAAGCATGCATATTCCCGTTTATATATGCGGGGTCTATTGGACTCGTCGAACCATAATTATATCTTTTCAAAGCTTTAAATTTTATGTAAATCACATTTTTTGTATTTTCAAATAAAAAATATGGGAATTATAATCATCCTAAAATTCCTTATTTTTGCGTGTAAACCTATGGCAGGCGAGACTTTTTTTTGGTCAAAAGCATGCATATTCCCGTTTATTTATGCGGGGTCTATTGGACTCATCGAGCCCTTAATTATACCTTTTCAGAGATTTAAATTTCATGTAAATCACATTTTTCATAATTTCAAATAAATATAATGGGAATTCAAATCATTTCAAAATCCCTGTTTTTGCGTGTTAACCTATGGCAGCTGGAAGGTCAAAAGCATGCATATTCCCGTTTATTCATGTGGGGTATCTTCCACTTTTTGAGCCTTCATTAAGCTTTTTCAGAATCTCAAATTATATGTAAGCCAAATTTACAATAAATTCAAGGTAATACTAGGGGAGCTATAATTATTCTTAAATTCACTGTTTTCACGTGTTAACCCTATGGCAGATGACTCTGTCAAAAAGCTGGTATGATCCCGGGGATTCATAGTGGCATTTATTGACAATAAAGGTTCACGAAATGTTTTTTTTAAACTATCCATCCTTTCTCTCGTGCAAAAATCAGACTTAAAAAAGATAGAGTAAGATATGAAATATCAAGACAAAAATGTGACATGTTTTCACGTGTTATACATATGGCGAACGTATTCACCCCCCCCCCGTCTTTTTAACAAAGCAATTTACGCCTGCCAAATGTACTACGGAAGTAGGTGAGAGTAATCTGTCTTGATGCTATTAAAAGTCTTTGACCAAACCACTACCAGGTCTGCAGTAGACGATCAGACTACCAGATCCGACCAGACCACCGTCCAAGTTCAGGACCAACCAAAGAGACAACCCTGGTATATCGTCTGCTGTTGTGCAAAAGACAAAAAACACTCAATTCTACCCACGGTCGTAGCCTGAGACTAAAAATCCATCCCAGGTTTAACAACGGGCAGATGAGCAAACAATCCTTTCAATCATTTAGTTTGCACATATGTTACTGGTTTACAAACCAATTTTTGCCTGAGCTTTTGATTGTAACTCCTTAAAATATGAAAATTTCAACCTTTCAGCAGCATATTCAAGGCTCTTTGATATTGGATCTTCTTCGCCGCTCGCCATGTTCGTCGGGCAGAGATATGATCGCTCAAAAATTTATTTATGAATATGTATGTTAATAATGAATATTCATAAAATTCTCTCGAATTGTCTACTCTGATTGGTGCATCGGATTGGAAGGGGTGGTTTGGCCGGCTTTCTGGGTAAGCTACTTGGCATCTAATTATCTACGGATTTGGGAGCGGAAATATAATACAAAACAAAAGAAATAAACTACAACAACCACTCAGGTTAGTAAAGGCCTCGGTGCTGACGCACCTCGGGCCACGGATCACAGTTGTCGCGCGATTAGTCTATGTATTCAGGCGCGTTTAGGGAAATAACAGCACCGAGTGCCTTGGCTAAAGGCTAACACCAGCCTGGGTCCCCAGACTGCGATAAGTTCAGTACTACTTATGCATTTATCATGTATACAAATGTTTTAGTGAACGATTTATACAAGAATGCACAGACAATAAATAATTACTCAGGTTAGCATTATCTAAACCAGATGAGTCATACATCTACTTAAAGCATTTTCTTTGCTTAATAATAATTTAATACAACAAAGTAAGTAAAACTCCTTGGTAAACGATTATTAGATCAGAACTGTTTAAAAACAGGCGTAATGGTCACCTATCTTAAACGTCTTACTACCACTTGACTAGCACTGTCTATTTGATTGAAATAACGCCATATACGACGATGCTTTCTGCAAAATGAACTAAGACAAGTGATTTTCTTGATTCTCGGCATAATTATACACGAAATTAATCCATTTTCGTGACACAACTCCCTTTTTCTTTTTAGCTCGGTCCCAGAGCGTAATCTTAAAAAAAACAACAACAACATAACTGCAATATAACACAACTAAAGATGAACAAAATAACACGTAGAGGTGAACAATGACATCTTGTCTTCTATCCCATTTCGTCTTCCTGGGACGCAACAAACAACTAAGCAAAGAACATTTTTGAACGGGTGTAACTGAGTTCAAATTGTTCAAGATCAATCTTTCTTCTTCTGTTCCTCCTTTACTATCTCCAACAGTTCCTCTTGCTTGGTTATGTAGCGTTCTGTGGTGCGAACAAAAACGACGTCTGGAGGTATCTGGAATTTGTCGGTGTTCTTGCTCACCGTCACCTCGTTACTAGGCTGCCGGTTCTTAGTTCTCGAAGTACCGACTGGATTCTTTGGTGATCTTTATCTCCCATATCCGCCTGAATGCCCACGTCCTTGAATTCAGTCCACTCTCCAGATGGTACAGTTTCTGCTTCTCGTTCCCTTGACAAAGACCGCAAGTCAAGCGGTGAAGGAGATCTCTCAACGTAGTCCATCTCTTCTTCTTCTGGTTCAGGAGTAGGCCTCCGGCTATGTCGAGCATGTCGAGGGGATGCCTCTGACCTTTTGGGGAAGTTTCGACCTGCTGATGTTGGTCTGTCTCGTGGTGGCGATCTGGAATGTCGTCGCGGTGAGCGTGGATTGGAGCGACGGGGTGACTTCCCTCTGTCATTCCTGACCAATCTGCAGTCTTCTCGTTGTGGTGAGACCGAAGCCATTCTCACAAGCCGCCAGGATGAGTCCTCTTTGTCAGGAGTCCTAGATGTAGTTGAAGATGGCTTACACCTCGGAGAGTAGACCGGTGTAAGGTTGTGTTTCCTGGTCGGTATCATAGTTATAGCATGGGCCCCTTGATGTCGGTCCATTTCAGCTTTACGGCCGGTGCGATAATCACATTGGTTGCAGTGATATTTTCTGAGGTGTACTTCCCGCTTATGTCGCTGCAAAGAGTCCTTTTTGTCGTAGCTTTTAGAGCAGGAGTCACATTTGAATGGTCAGTTTGTATTTCGTCTGGCTTCGACGTCTTTCTTGCTAGAAGGTATTTTTCTGCGGACACAAATGATCATGTTATTAGCAGAATATCTTTGTTTCAAATCAATGAAAAAATTAATGCCAATATATGCCAATTAAATAATTGTCATGAAACATTCATAGAAGATGATTGCAGGATTATTGTTTTTTTGTTTTTTTTTCCCTCTCTCTTTCTCTCTCCATGAACAGCCCCTACTCTTAGAAGGGTTCCTGGGTTTCAATAACCCTATTGGAATCGTTCGGTTCATCTCTGTCTCTTTGGGGTTCTCTTTGGGGTGGTCTGGAAGTGGTGGGGGGGGGGGGTCATACTGCCACACCTCCCTGGTAGCACCAGTGTATGGCTTGAGCCGATCTGCATGGACAATGAATGGTCGTGCCCTTGGTGTGAGTTGTAGACGGAAGGTCACATCAGACAGCTTACCAAATATGGTCCAAGCCACCTGGGTTGTAGTTTTGGTGCAATACCCTTCTCTCTCGTCTTTTTCCTCATCCACACAAACTCGCCGGGCTGAATCTGGACTGATTCAGACCTCTTGTCATAGTGCTGCTTTTGACGACTTGCTGCGTCTTTCAACGATTTCCGCGCCTTTTCATGAACCTTCCTCATGATCTCACGAAGCTTCAGGGCGTAGTCTGTGTTCATTGATTCTGTAGTCCCTCGTACTAGTGGAAAGGCCAGATCAGCTGGTAGTACTACTTCGCGCCCCATCATCATCATACTGGCTGTTTTCCCTGTGGAATCTTGTTGACAACTCCTATACGCTGCAGTGGCAACAGCTAGGTATTTGTCCCAGTCTCTCTGTGGAGCTGCTGGGTCCAGCAAGGATGTAGGGAGTGGTTCTAGTCTTGTCTATCCCCATCAGCTTGCAAACTTCTCCAAACACCTCAGACTCGAAATTTCTTCCTTGATCAGAGTGCAAGTATCTCGGCACTCCAAATCTACAAAAGGACTCCTCAACATTTGGTGAAGTAATCACCCACCACTACCACTGGCAAAGGTCCTAGGATGTCAACGGCGACCCTTTCCATAGGGTAGCCACTAATTCTCTGATGAAGTGGTGCCCTCCTGTAGGCACTTTCTTTCGGGCACAGACATCACATTGGCGTAGCGCTGAACGAAAGTCAGCAGTCATCCCTACCCAAAAGTACTTCTGCCTCGCACGACCTAAGCACTTGGAGAGACCAAAGTGCCCAGACAACTTTGCTGCATGCATCAGCTGTGTGACTTCCGTCACCATTCTCCGTGGTACAACTAATTGCCATCGGACCTCTTTACCGTCATTTGATTCCTATAGGCGGAAAAGCACTTCTTCCTTTATTTCCAGTGCATCCCATTATTCTAACAGCCTTTTGGAAGCTGGTGACCAGACAGATGTTTCCTCACGACCAGGTCTAGCACCAAGTTTCTTTGCCGTGAGAACAGGACAGATATCCTGGTCTTCTTTTTGCCATCCAGCGATTTCTTCTAGGCTTCTGTCTAGGACCGCTTCTACAAGTTCCACACGTTCCTGTACTGGGGTTTCCTCGTTGGACCTTCCACATTGTTGACACGGCCGTCTTGACAGTCCGTCTGCGTTACCGTGTTTGCATCCTTCTCGGTGTTCAATCACTATGTCATATTCCGAAATGATTTCCATCCACCTGTCCATCTGCCCTCTTGGTTCTTTGAATTGAGTCAGCCACCGTAGAGAACCATGGTCAGTTCGAACCAAGACTGGCCTTCCATACAGGTATGGCCGGAAATGTTTTAGAAACATCACAATGGCCAGAAGTTCTTTCCTTGTAACGCAATAGTTTCGCTCAGGTTTGATGAATGTCTTCCTACCATAGGCGATGACTCTTTCTTTCCCATCTTGGATCTGAGATAATACAGCACCAGCTGCATAGTCACTCGCATCCGTGTCAAGCACAAGTTGTCCATCAGATTCTGGATATGCCAGAATGGGTGGCGGCACTAATCGTTCCTTCAGCTCCTAAAATGAAGAGTGGCAGTCTCCAGTCCACATGAACTTATGGTTCTTCTCAGTGAGCTCCTGCAGTGGTCTCGCAATGCTTGCGAAGTTCCGGTAATAGGATACCAGACCTAAGAAGCTCCTGACTTCTCTTATAGTGGTAGGTTCTGGCCACTTCTACACAGCATCCAATATCTCAGGTTCTGTAGCCACTCCTTCCGCCGACACCACATGTCCCACGTAGTGAACACTTGTTTGGAATAAGTGACATTTGAAAGGCTTTAACTTTAGCCTGGCCTGACGTAGTCTCTGAAACACCACCCTCAGTCGCTTGAGCTCAACTTCTACCGACTTTGCATAGACTATGACATTATCGAGGTACACAAGAAGTGTATCCCACTTAAGTCCGGTCAACACACGGTCCATCAATCTGGAAAAGGTTGCAGGGGCATTTGACAACCCGAACGGCATTACTTTCCAGGAGTAGAGTGCCCCATTGGCAATAAAAGCCGACTTCTGTTTGGCATCATCCGTCAGTTCCACCTGCCAGTACCCGCTTGCAAGATCCAAGGTTGAAAACCACTTTGCCCCGGCAAGTGCGTCGAGTGTCTCGTCGATTCTAGGCATTGGGTGAGCATCTTTAATTCAGCTGACGGTAATCGAGACACAGTCGTTGGCTGCCATCCTTCTTTTTGACCAGTACGATATTGGAGGCCCAGGGACTAGTGACTGGTTCTATCAGGCCTTGAGCTAGCAGATTTTTGACTTGCACATCTATTTCCTCCCTTTGTGCCATCGGATGTCTCCTTAGGGCTTGACGTATGGGTTTCGCACTACCTGTGTCAATGCCATGTTGTACCAGATTGGTCCGGCCCAGATCTGAAGGACCTGTCGAGAATACGTCTGCATTCTCTATCAGCAGCTCTTCAACAGCCTTATGAAATTGTTCCGGTACTTCCTTGGTACTACGTTCCAACAGATCTTGTAAGTGGTCGGGAATGTACCTTCTTCCAGTGCTGACAAAGTGGCAATCGTAGTTCCTGCCTTGATGACTCTTCGTTCCCGTGTTGGGTTGAATACCCGAACGGGCAACACATCCTCGTCTGCCTTCACCACAGATCTGGCTACAATGAGTCCCTTTTTCAGCAGTTCCGTTGGGTTAGCAGGTGGTTCTACCAAACCCTCACTCAGTGTTCCTTTCTTGCCTGTCACTCTGCCCGCCAGCACCATTTCGTGCCCTGGAGGAATCAGGTATTCTTCTCCCGCTACAATTCTGCAGCAGTATGATTCTCCCTTGCTGTCAAGATATGGAACTATTTCCCACTGGGTCCTTAGTTGCATTTATTGGCAGTCCAGCACGGCGTTGATCTGAACAAGGAAATCCAGTCCAAGAATGCCTTCGTTTCTGAGACTGGCTACGGTAACTTTGGTTGTGAACAGTAATCCTCCAATTTGTAACTCTCGCATAGTTTTCCCTCTTGTTCTCAGTGGAGTACCATCTGCTTGCTGCACGACATCAGTCAATGGTAGCAATTCTGGTTTCTTTCCTTTCTCTATCAGATCAAATACGCTCTCTGAAATCAGCGTATTGGTAGCTCCGGTATCAATCAATAATGTCAAGGATTTTCCATTGACTTTGCCCTTTAGGAATAATCCTTTCCTTTTGGAGTTCTCGGAAGAACCGACTCCGGTCTGCTCGTAACTCTCCTATATTCCATTTGCAGTTGCCTTCTGCGAGTCATCATTTTCCTTTTCTGAAGCTGGGGGTGGTTTTGTTGCCGCTTTAGCCTTCTTTGGGAAGGGGCAGTCCTTTCTCCAGTGCCCCAATCGCTTACAGTTGAAGCATTGTTTATCTTCTTGTTCAGACGTTTTGGTTGGGACGGGTCGATATGGTCTCTTGTCTGAACCATTCCCTTCCAGTGCATTCTTAGTAGAGTTCTTCATCTCCCTCATGGCTAGGGCATCCAATACAGCCTTCACTGTCTGATCCATAGTGAGATCCTTTGGCTGTGGTTCCCTAATTGCTGCTACATCGCACTCTTCCAGTGTCCGAGTGTATCTTGCTGATCGTTTCACTTCATGTCTCTGACCCTCCATCCTCAGGAAAGCCTCAATGTTCAGAGCTGCTTCTATGGCGGCATCGAGTGTGCGAGGTTGGGTACGAAACAACCCTTCCCTGATCTCCGGTGTTACAATGGCATCCAGAAAATGCCCACGAGCCAATCTGTCTTGTCCCTTTTCATCGAATTCAGGATAGGCCAGTGCTGATAACTCTCTTATCTTCTGGCCTAGTTCTTGGAGGCTCTCTTTTGGTTGGCGACGACGCTGCCTCAGTTCTGCTAGGTATACCTCTGCTTTGCCACCGAGACCAAAACGGTTCCTTAGCCTGTACACCAATTCATCATAGGTCAGCACCACTGATGCAAGTAATCTTCGATTGGTGTACGACCATCAAATTTGTCGGGCACCAAATGAGGTCGTCTGCCGATTGGTACATCAGCTGCCTGTTCCACATCCTGCATATGTGGAGTCATGTGCGGTGGTGTAAAATGAATGTGAGTTTCTGCAGTGGGCGGTTGCCAACTCTGTTCTCTTGGGGTGGAACTAAATCCTCCCTGCTGTGATCTAGGCATCTCTGAGTCTGTTCTTAGTCCTGATGCAGGTTGCCTATTCAGATTTGGGACGAACGTCTGTTCCTGACATGGATTTGTAACTTGATCTGGAGCCTTGGTCAATGATGCTCATAGGTCATTTGATCAATTTCCGTCATGCTTCTCTCTAAATGTGCCATCAGTTCGGCTGATGTGCCTCTAAACTGCATGTTTTGTTGTGCCATTGTCGTTGGATCCCACTCCTGGAACCACATGTGACGAAACAGGGGACTAGTCTTAGCTGTCCAGCAACCAATCTTGTCAGGATGCCTGCTGCCGGTAGGCTATCAAGTCGGGCTTCTAAACTTCTAGTCGTAGATCCGTTTGGCAGAGGTATACTGCCCCAGTTGACTTTGGCACCACTCTTCTGGTCCTGTTCTGCGACTCCGGACGATAACTACCAAATGCTTTCAGGTCTGTAGTACGCCACCAGACGACGACCAACCTGGTTGTAGATACACCGCCAGACGACCACTTGTCTGCTTGTGAATAACCATCAGGCACAGCTACCAGGTCTGCAGTGGATGACCAAACCACTACCAGGTCTGCAGTAGACGACCAGACTACCAGATCCGACCAGACCACCGTCCAAGTTCAGGACCAACCAAAGAGGCAACCCTGGTATATCGTCTTTTGCTGGAGTGCAAAAGACAAAAAACGCCCAATTCTACCCACTGTCGTAGCCCAAGACTAGAAATCGATCCTAGGTTTAACAATGGGCAGATGTGCAAATAATCATTTAGTTTGCACACGTGTTACTGGTTTACAAACCAATTTTTACCTGAATCATGTACAAGTGCAATGAACTTCGTGAGCTACAGCACTTCTTCAGACTCAAGCCTAGGTCCCCAGACCGTGACAAGTTCAGTACTACTTATGCTTTTATCATGTATACAAATGTTTTAGTGAACCATTTATACAAGAATGCACAAACAATAAATAATTACTCATTTTAGCATTATCTAAACCAGATGAGTCATACATCTACGTAAAGCATTTTTTTGCTTAATAATAGTTTAATACAACAAAGTAAGTAAAACCCCTCGGTAAACAATTATTAGATCAAAACTGTCAACGAACATGCATAATGGTCACCTCTCTGAAACGTCTTACTACCACGTGACTAGCACTGTCTATTTGACTGAAATAACGCCATCTACGACGATGCTTCCTGCAAAATGAACTAAGACAAGTGATTTTCTTGATTCTCGGCATAATTATACACGAAATTAATCCATTTTCGTGACAATATCCATATTACGCGAGTTGAGGACGAGGGCAATATGATTAAAACGAGGGCAATAGTTATATTATCACATCAACTAAACAATGATCCAGTCAATATTACCATTATTATGTATCCACACGTTTTACTGTCATTTAATTCCATTTTATATCGCGAACAAACTCACGATTGATAGATAACGCTGACTTTGCCTATCATGGATTTGTCTTTGATGGCATTCAAACAAATCGGATCTTTTGATCCAACTGTAAACATGAACCTTCCAAAGAGGAAGTTCCAATACATCTCATATTCCTCCTTCACCTATTACAGATTATGACTGGGCAAAAAATTTATGTGAATAGTAAGCAGGATGCAAAAATACAAACAAGCTATAGGGCAAAGTACCTGTACTGGAATTATTTTAGATACCTATAATGTATAAATGTTTTCTGACATTCCTTATGTAAAACTTAAAATCACGTAACAGAATGTATATACATGGAGTATGATTGTTTTTTGTTTTTGTTGTTGTTTATATTTCCTTATTTGAAATATGTTACTGTTTATATTGCACTGTTGCTTTGATAATGTTATGTCTGTTTTCATGATGTTTGCCCATTCTTAATCATAGTTTTCATTGATTTGTTACATTTGTTATGCTTTTCATTTATTGTGCGCCTAGGGTGCCTCTTTCAGGCAAATGTATGATGTAATAACATGTAATAAAGTGTATTTAAGGGTTTTTTTTTTTAATTCAAGTGTCCTTATGTATGAAGACGTGTTTATAATAATTGCAGGGCCCTCCGGAAGAGCAGTATTAACTCTTTCAGTGCCGATGTCACATAATTATATGTGACAGACAGACTTGTCATTTTCATTCACCAATAAATAGCTCAACCACAGGAAAGGTATATGGTAGTCAATGTATATCAAAATTTTGAGCACAAATGAAGCATTCTAAATTTATTATTATAATTATATGCTACAATAGAAATTTGCAGATAAAATTGCAGATTTAAAAAAAAATATTACCTTATTTCAACATCAAACAATTGTAAACAAATGAGACAAGAAAAAAAAAATGATGGACACAAACAAAAATCGAATGTAATTTTCAATGATTCTTATGCATAAAGTTGGGTAAAGTAATAATGTTTGGTATCATAAGAAATGGTAACACATTTCCTACAAGTTCTGTACAAAATATTTTGTGAAATAATATATGGTTAATGGAGTGCCGACATTTGAAAAGTAAGCATCAGTGTTGGTTCCTAGACCAGAGGGTCCGAAATCAAGATCAAGATCAAGATCAGACAGTCCGAGATCCCGATCAAGATCAAGGTCCGCAGCTCAAGATCGAGATCAGAACATCTGAGATTAAGATCAGATATGTCTGAGATCAAGATCAAGATCGAGCTACTGATGCCGATCTCGAGACTGGTCTCGAGATCAAGATCGATCTCGAGGTACCCAACACTGAGTCGTGTTTTCGCCAATTGGTGAACGATTTTAAAAGCTTTTTCATTTGATAATTTACGTAATAACAATGTTGATCTCGAGCGATCTCGAGCGAAAATTCCGAGAACAGAAGCTCCGAGATCAAGATCAAGATCGAGACCAACACCTTCGAGATCAAGAACAAGATCGAGGTTACTGATGCCGATCTCGAGACTAGTCTCGAGATCAAGATCGATCTCGAGGTACCCAACACTGATAAGCATTGATCACATTTTGGTAAAATTTTGAAGAGATCTAAACCCCTTGGCAAAGTAAGAGTTAATACTTATGAGGCTACCCTGGTTACATATGACCATGTTATGACATATGACATTATCATCATATTATCGGCTTTATAATTATACGATTCACGAAAACTTTGTACTGAATATATCAACATTGATGAATATTCATTTTTAATACCTAGATTACTGTCAACCGTGCTACTTTGCTTTCTAATTTTCTACAAAATAGGCCATCCTTAATAAAATAATAGTCCAAAGCGCTGTAATTATCATAATTTCGATATAATTTCCACAAAGTTTATTAACATAAGTAAGGTGCACAGAACGCACTTGAATTTTTCTATTATTAGTATCACATTCGAGAAAATATCGTTATATTTTGGGGGAACAATTATTATAGGAGAAAAAAGAAAATTAAATCTATGGTAGAAGACATTTGATAAAATTTTTAAAATCAATTTGATCCTGTTTGACATGCGAGGTGACAAGTGACACTTTAAGAATAGAATGGTTTCAAGTGCAATGAAGTAGATTACTTTCACTGCTTTTATTATTTTGAAAGTATGGCCTTGTCAGTAACCATGGCATTCCACTTATATAAGATAAGAGAATTTAATTCAAAGTATAGTCATTGGAAACTACACAATACAGAGATATTATTCCTGTCTAGAGCTTGAAGTTCATTGCTACATTACCCAGCTGAAAGAATATTTTCAATAGTATTTTTGACATATGTTGAGATTTTCAAGGAAGTGATATTGTGTAGGGGAAATGTAAGCTAAATAAACAGTAGTTCAAGTACACAGTTAATATCAGAATATGCTCATTAGATTAGTTTCTTGTCGATGGTTTTATCGTTGAATTTTCAGGCGAGGCTAAAGAGTATCACTTTCTATTTCTCATCCACAGTGGCGTAAATCCATTCCGAGGAGTGTGCGTGTGTGTGTGTGTGTGGGGGGGGGGGGGGTTGTAACCAGGCACACAAAATATTACTTTAAACGGAAGATATTTTTTAAATGATGAACACAACTTCGCAGGACAAGCAAAACTACTCAATTTTTTCCCCAAAAGCCATTAAATAGCTTGCTCTGACAGGTGTATTTTATCTGATTGGAATACTTTTACAATTCAGACAGGACGGTTACATGGGGGTCAACTCACTAGTGTTGAAGAAATGTGCCAAACTTTTCTGAACACAAATTCAGTGTCATTTTCCTAAAAACGGAAATAACATTCATTTGCAAATGCAAAATTCTAACTGAAGAGTTAGAACTTGCTAAGTGGCTACATGGTGCTTCTGTAATTTTATGTTTTTTTCTTGAGCTAAAATTCTAACTTGAGCAAACTACTTAATTGTCTCGCCAGCAATGTTTTTGCTAATAATGGCGTAGACAGCAGATAACAAGAGATTTGACAAACTGACAAAGCCCTTCACCAAATTAATGGTGGACAAAGTGGACAAAGACACAATATAGAAATAATCAATTTAATGCTTGATTTCTAATAGGATAGAGGTGGCTGGTTCAACGGTGATTTCTGATAAGGCCATCTTCTTCTCACCCATGTCACCAGAGCTGCCAAGTTTGAGCTCTCCATGAGTGAAGATATGATCTTCTAGTTTCACCTCAAAGTCGGCCTTGGTAGTTGAGGAACCAAAGTTGGTGACGACGAGGTATCCCGGCCAGTCAGGGAACTGACGAAGGTAGGCGTAGACGGTAGGTGGAGACCAGTAGATGAGGTTGGTTGGTTGGTTCTTGGTATGATGGCGCTCTTCAATCTCTTCAGATTATACGCGCCAATCACTTTCGTAGGTTTGGCGTAGGCTTCGGAAAGCCCACGAGCGACTTATTCTTGTGGTGAAAATGATGTTATTAATGGTCATCATGAGTATGCTATTAGTTAGAAAGTTTGATGATTATTTGTAATTATTCGCTGTAATATCAAGATACGCAATAAATCAATCGGAAAAAAAAAGGGGGGGGGAGTTAATTCCAATTGTTCATGGAAAAACCGCAAAAGTATGACTCTTTATCAAATTACTTCAAGATCAAATATATAAGAGGTATTAATGATAGCTGAAAAGCCTATCTAAAACGATTAGTATCATATATATAACCCAATAGTTCACGAGTGAACATAGGGTTAGACATCAATAATTGTATCAGATTAGGGTTTTTCAATCTAATCTTTTCTTTTAGGAGATGTCTCTCCTTATCGTATTTTGAACAAATGTAAAATAAAATGTTCAATCGTCTCAAATTCTTGACAAACTTCACAGAGACCAGAATCATGCTGGTTAATTTGAAAAAGGTAATAATTTAACCTACATTTACCTACTCTTAGTTGTTGTATCAAGCATTCTGCTCTGCGAGATAAGCCTTGTCTGTATATGGGCTTAGTAACATCACTATAGCATATAAAAATCTGCCGTGTTCGGTACTGTCCCATTCTGTTTGCCACAATTTGTTATAATGGATCAAACGAGAGGCTGCTATTTCACTTTTCGTATTTGGTATAACTATGTCTATACAATTTTTCATGGCTCCTTTTTTGGCGGCCCGATCTACAATCTCGTTGCCGTTAATATCACAGTGTGATGGAATCCATTCAAAGGAAACACAAACATCCTTCAAATTCAAAATATTAATTATGTATAAAATTTCATTAACAATAGCACATCTAATAAAGTATGAATCAATCATTTGTAAAGCAGACAGAGAGTCAGAGGTGATACTCGCCAGCATGCAGTCATAGAGGGCTCACTATGAAAGCCAGCTAGCTTCTTGAAGACAGACAGTGAAGATTTCCCGTCTTCATCTTGAACCTCAACCCTGTACATGGGATCAGTATGAAGCACTGGTGTACTAGTGGTGGGGGGGGGGGTCGGCTTGGTACAGCCCCCCCCCCCTCCCAATTTCCACGCAAAAAAAAGGAAAGAAAAAAAAATACCTACCAGATGAAATTACATTTTCATTTATTTTTTTTTAAGTTGATTTTTTTTTTGCTCGGTCGCAAGTATTCAAAAATTGAGCCCCATATGCCTATGCTCAGCCCCCTCAATTTTTTTTAGCTCATTACGCCACTGGTAGGAAGAGGTAGCCAGGCAGTGGCATTGGCAGCAGTGAGGTTACCATTGGTGAAGTTAACCCAGTACATAGTTCCACGGGATGCAACAACGCTAGCAACATTCAGGTTGGTGGTTCCAAGCTCTTCTCCATAGTTAGAGATGGGGGTACAAGGTAGGGTGAGGATGGAGTTGAGTGCGCGAGTAAACTTCTCTCCAGCACGGCTAGCAATACGAGAAATATATTTTCGTCGCCAAGTGTCCAAGTGTTCCATCTCATTTCGATACCATCAGCCATGACAGCTAACCAACTGGCTACGGCACTCTGGAGAGAATCAACGGTTGGAGCGCTATCTATAGACTTCGCAAAGCAAAGGTTGATGACCAAGTCTGCCTCACGGGTTCCGTTGCCAAAGTGAAGGTCGGCCTCTTCAGGGGCTTGTTCAGTCCCGGTAACCAAGAGTCGGTACTTTCCAAGGTTACTGTTGTCATTGAAGATTTTTATCCAGTTCACCAGGAGATCGTGGAGTTTGCCCTTCATACTAGAGCAAGCATCACCAACGCAAGAATATTACGGAGAGGAGGATCCACTTCCTGATGAACTAGTTGGTTCCGGTTCGCTGCTGACTCCTATTTCGATGGTGGGCTCAGGCTCACTAGAGGGCGTAGTGCCACCGTTGGCAGAAGCGGTAGTTCTTGGCGACGACGGCGGTTACCTAGGGCTGTAGCCACATCACCAGATTCAAAGATGTAATGAACATCGCTGAAGATGAATCCATCTACCTTGCGCTCAAACCAGAACTTGATGGCACTCTGAATTGCCATCATTGATGTTGTCATAGTTCAGGTCTGGTTGTTCTGAGGACAGTTAGTAATAGTAACACTGCCCTCTAACAGCATCGAACGTTCATGCAGAGTCGCCATTCTTGTTGGGCTAGGTGTTTGGTGGGTTAGTTCCATTGCCGCAGTCCTCCCATACATAGTAGTCACTGAAGTTACCAGTCTTGCCAAAAACCCACGGATGATCCTTGCTAGAATGGTTGGGTACCAATTCCAAGATCACTTTTAGACCTTCGTCTTCAGCAGCAGTTATAAGGTTATCAAAGTCTCCCAGAGTTCTAAGGAGACTGTCCACATCCTTGAAGTCTACGATCTGCTGGCTTAGGTCATGTTGCTGTTCAGACTGCGCTTAGATGGAAGACAATACCAGCACATTGGCTCCAATGCCTTGAACGTAGTCTAGTTTCTTGGTTAGTCCTTTGATATTTTCCACCAGTCGACTTCTGGGCATGCGGGAACTTTCAATACGATAACGATTGTAGCAACAAGCATTGCCACCCAACCAACCCAGAAAAGAATCAGCAAGATGTTGCGGGTCCAATTCCAGAAAGGAGTGTCAGCAACTTTTAGCAACTCGGCCTTATGCAGACCACCCCATTCATTCTCCACTTCGGCTGATTTCTTCTCGTCAATCCCACCATCAGCAATCTTCACTTCTCCTTTTTCGAGATCGGCCTCTGATAGGGGAGCCATTTTGTACATAGCATCGTATTCTGGCTATTCCATTGTCGCCCATGTTGGCTTTTATATGAAGGTCTTCCAGAAACAAGATGAAATTCGACACCGTACGACGTCGTCTTAAAAATTTCTTCGAATATGCAGATTGCAGATTGTATTGTGAAATAGGCGCCTTTGAACACATACACAAATAACAAGATCACCACGTAATTTTTTTGGAAAATATATAATGCCTGATAACTTCCCTTTATTATGTTATGTTGTGTAAATAGCCAGTGGCGTAGATATGCACACACTTTCTATTGTTAGTGGGGGATGATGAATAGATACCCCCCCCCCCCACTAACAATGGATAGTTATGCCTATAGCAAACAAATACATAAAATGATAATAGAATTGCTTTCGTTGGCTAGGGATTATGAACCTTCTAATAAACTATTAATTATATTAACAACCAATGGACCTGTTGCAAAAATAAATTTAACTAATACATACAGATCATGATAAAGAAAGTCCGGTTGCAGACGCGATTTGGTTCAAAGGATTACATGTACTAGGCCGAATCTCCCTGCTGTGACCTTCATCGGTGGTTGCCCAAAGGCCAGTTTTACCGTATGACCTTCAAAACGTCCGTATCCACTTCGCTTGGTGTCCTTTAAACTGCAGCCGTCCCCTGTGAAAAACATTTCTGGAGTAAAACTGTGGTAAATTGGACAGTTCCTGAAGTACTGTTCTGTTGTACTACAGTAGTTGTACTGTACTGCAATATTACTACAGTTCTACCACAACAATACTACCAATTCTACCTGTACTGCAAAATTACTTTAGGTAATACACTCTTACTACATGAGTACCACAAAAGTAATGTATTTGCAGTACTTTTGAAGTACCTTTTCACATGGGGTAGTTTGCTAGCCCTGCTAGCGGAAATTAAGCCAGTCACGTGCTGCGACCTGGGTCAAGGGTTTCGCCCCACAATGCGACTGTATGTAGAAAGGGAATTCATTCCTTAACCAGACACAATACAAAACAACTCTACATGTTTTAGCTACAAAGTTATTACAATGAAAATTTGCATAAATCATGACAAAACAAACTTGATCCTTCAACTTACATCTTACACGTAATACCATTAATTTTTAAATCCATGAATTAAATTAATCTGTTTACTGATTTATAAAAGAGTTTCCGAATTTATCTTATCAAAACTGATTTAATACATGTCTATGCATATTGGCAATCTAAATTGTACAAGTAGCAACATCAAAATTCAACTCACGTCTATCTCCTTTACAATAAACTCGGTCAGAAACCTGAGAAAGGTTGCATGCTGAGCTAAGGGCGTGATCTGGTGGTTGCTTGGCTGAAGATGTCCTGAAAATGCATGGATTAAGAGCCTTTCCTGCTCAAAAAAATATTCGGAAAATCCCAAGCCTGTTACGTCTTCATAACACACGACCACGCCCTGCAACGCTCCTCTCACACAGTCCTTTCGCAGCGAAAATTTTTACCGCTCTGCTTTAACCCGTGAGCCTTGTTGTTTCCTAACGTAGCAACAATAATGCGCTTGAATGCATAATATTTGGAAGAAAACACTAATATCGGATTCATTTTAGGACATTCTAAACCTATTTTAAGTATTTAAATATCATTTCAAAAAGAAAATGTCACTACTATAACAGTCACTAACATTAATATTGTCAAAATTCTCAACAACTGATTGATTTTGAAATTATTTTTTTTCTTTGAAAAATGTGTGTGTGTGTGTGTTGGGGGGGGGGGGTATTTATACAGGCCACCCCTTTCCCTCAACAGTGGGTGGGGGAGGATGTATACCCCACGCCCGTGCTCTTCCATGAGATTCGCAAAGTGAAAATATTGGCATTACCATCTTTTAGCATGTAGGAGTTTCTGTCTTCTTTGATGAAAATAACCTTAAACTATGGAAGCCTGAAATTTGAAGGAAAAAAAATGGTCATGGTAGATAATCAAGAACACTATGTAGGCCTAATATAGATAGAGGGAAAGAGGAATGTACAAAATAAACAGAGGAGATTTTTTTTTTCTTAGTCCTTTAAACATACTTTGACAGAATAACATGATCATAACTAGACTGTTTTACATTACTCGCGAGAGGCCGCTTACGGCGGTCATTGCGCCTTTGATGAAAAGATCATACCAAACCATGAGGAAAACACCCTTCTTAAACTGCACCCCACTTGGCCACTACAAGTGGGGTGAAAGTTGACTAGATTTTATGGCTGCATGAATGGTGGTGTAATGCTTATCACAGAGAGAGAGTCCACTTAATCTCCAGTGTAAACAAAAGTTTGCCAGCCCTACAGTGACAACCTTGATGTAGAGCTGGCACTATATTTTACTAGTCTTATTCGCAGTCTTATATAGGTTGAGATATGCATGTGCATTGTGTATTGCCGGGGTAGGCCTTTAGATTTGCTGTTAAAAGATATAGGCCTATATTCATTTCCTAATATCTACTAGCAGCTGGATTTTTAAACATGACAGTGCGCACATGTAATAATATTGATGAGATAAAATGTATATGAAATGAATGATCTGACGAAAGAGAGGTTTCAATTTCCTCTTTTTCTTTATATTTTGATCGCTCTGCTTAGTGATCTCAAAATTTCTGCTCATTGTCTCGGGTTTTTATTGGTTTGGTTGGGTTTTTTTTTTTTTTTTCTTAATGTGTGTTTGTTTTGTTTCTTGGATTATTTTCTCCTCTTTATGGGCAGGGCTAGTGCTGGTATAGTGCTAATGCAAGGACCCTTTTTTCAATGATAGTATCAAATGGTTATGTGTTATACCTTGTAATGTATTGTGATATGTAAACTTGAATTCTTACAATTTCTTCCAGTGATATGAAACCATCACAAAACTCAGTCTACACGACGAATGTGGAAGAAAGCGGTCTATAACACCAGACTGCAAAGTGGGGTATTGGAGGCTGGACCGCACCGAAAATTCATTTTGCCATTTAAAAGTCGGGGGATTCTGGCAGAAATAGTCTTTGTAACAAGCGGTAATACATCTCCACTACACAGAATGCTAAGTTGTTCGCTCCGCGAGCCCGGCACGGGCACGGGCAGTAACGATCGGGTCAGTTGTAAAACTGAGTTCGTCGATGTTGTTTGACACACTTCTCACTACCATCTCTCCGGTCTGATAGTATTATTAAGGCAATAATTTCTTTGCATAAGAAATATCGTATAATTATGTCGTCCTCCTTTCATCATGTATCAATTTAATATGATGATGAGAAATGTGTCGCCAGTGAGGGAACAACGAAACGCTCTTTCATATTCAATACCTTTTCATTAATCTTACTATAATAGTCCTTGATTACATGTATATAATTCTATAATAAATTTGACAATCATCGTCTATACCCGCCTACTCTACGCTATCTCTTCTTTTTCGAAATTGATCACGCAAAGAACCCCATACTACAAGAAGAACAATCAATCAACTACTCCAGCTTAAATTCTTACGATTTCTTCCAATGATATGAAACCATCACAAAACTCAGTCTACACGACGAATGTGGAAGAAAGCGGTCTATAACACCAGACTGCAAAGTGGGGTATTGGAGGCTGGACCGCACCGAAAATTCATTTTGCCATTTAAAAGTCGGGGAATTCTGGCAGAAATAGTCTTTGTCACAAGCGGTAATACATCTCCACTACACAGAATGCTAAGTTGTTCGCTCCGCGAGCCCAGCTCGGGCATGAGCAGTAACGATCGGGTCAGTTGTAAAACTGAGTTCGTCGATGTTGTTTGACACACTTCTCACTACCATCTCTCCAGTCTGATAGTATTATTAAGGCAATAATTTCTTTGCAAAAGAAATATAGTATAATTATGTCATCCTCCTTTCATCATGTATCAATTTAATATGATGATGAGAAATGTGTCGCCAGTGAGGGAACAACGAAACGCTCTTTCATATTCAATACCTTTTCATTAATCTTACTATAATAGTCCTTGATTACATGTATATAATTCTATAATAAATTTGACAATCATCGTCTATACCCGCCTACTCTACGCTATCTCTTCTTTTTCGAAATTGATCACGCAAAGAACCCCATACTACAAGAAGAACAATCAATCAACTACTCCAGCTTGAATTCTTACGATTTCTTCCAATGATATGAAACCATCACAAAACTCAGTCTACACGACGAATGTGGAAGAAAGCGGTCTATAACACCAGACTGCAAAGTGGGGTATTGGAGGCTGGATCGCACCGAAAATTCATTTTGCCATTTAAAAGTCGGGGAATTCTGGCAGAAATAGTCTTTGTCACAAGCGGTAATACATCTCCACTACACAGAATGCTAAGTTGTTCGCTCCGCGAGCCCAGCTTGGGCATGAGCAGTAACGATCGGGTCAGTTGTAAAACTGAGTTCGTCGATGTTGTTTGACACACTTCTCACTACCATCTCTCCAGTCTGATAGTATTATTAAGGCAATAATTTCTTTGCAAAAGAAATATAGTATAATTATGTCATCCTCCTTTCATCATGTATCAATTTAATATGATGATGAGAAATGTGTCGCCAGTGAGGGAACAACGAAACGCTCTTTCATATTCAATACCTTTTCATTAATCTTACTATAATAGTCCTTGATTACATGTATATAATTCTATAATAAATTTGACAATCATCGTCTATACCCGCCTACTCTACGCTATCTCTTCTTTTTCGAAATTGATCACGCAAAGAACCCCATACTACAAGAAGAACAATCAATCAACTACTCCAGCTTGAATTCTTACGATTTCTTCCAATGATATGAAACCATCACAAAACTCAGTCTACACGACGAAT
Source organism: Heliocidaris tuberculata (assembly GCA_025618425.1). NCBI lineage: Eukaryota > Metazoa > Echinodermata > Echinoidea > Camarodonta > Echinometridae > Heliocidaris > Heliocidaris tuberculata. Next base: position 1,487,320 of record CM046833.1, read on the forward strand.
GTGGAAGAAAGCGGTCTATAACACCAGACTGCAAAGTGGGGTATTGGAGGCTGGATCGCACCGAAAATTCATTTTGCCATTTAAAAGTCGGGGAATTCTGGCAGAAATAGTCTTTGTCACAGGCGGTAATACATTTCCACTACACAGAATGCTAGTTGTTCGCTTCGCGATTCACGGAGCCTAGCCCGGCACGGGCATGAGCAGTAACGATTGGGTTAGTTGTAAAACTGAGTTCGTCATGTTGTTTGACCAGGGAAATGTAACTAGAACAAAAATTACCACACCGTTTTGATCAATGGATCGAGTCTAAGGGTTTCATGCAACACTCAAGCCCAAGGCCCATTCTTCTAGTTCTACCAGCCCCTATATAGACATGCTGGACCAGACGTTTCCGTTGATACTGTAAGTCTCACTCATTGACGATGATAGAGTCTAACACGCAATTGGACAACATTACTAGCAACTTCAAATTTTCCGTAGAAGGAACTCCACAAACACCAATACTGCTTTCAAATCATCGACTTCACAAATAGTGGGTTCAAACGCTAATTATTCTCCGCAAAAATAATTTCTATCAAGTATCACGAAAATCGGTAGGTTGTTTGTTTTACAACGGGCATAGTAGAGGGGGGTAAAATCCTACTATACGACGGACCGGGTATTTTCGGCCAGTAGGGGATTTCGGCCGCTCCGTATAGTTAAATCACACTGTAAAGTACAGTACGTACGTATACCAAAGCAAAGTCACAGATGAACCGCAGCACTAGCAATGGAAGAAGTATACATAAATGTCACATTTTAGCGATGAAATCGGCGGTCTATAAGGATAATGGTTTCAAAAATTCACTATTTCAAGAAATTTTCGATCGGGATTTTTGGTGCGTTTGCAAGCTCTAAAGTGCAGTCACAAATAAATCAATGTAGAACACGAAATGTCTAGAAATGTCGGTTTCTATATTTCGGCCGGAGTGCTCCCCAGGTGCTGTGGGTGGGACGCAGACCCCGACGCAGACTCGGGTTGATGGGATTTTGATAAGCGGGCAAATAGCTTCCGAGCATGCCGATCGAGACAACGAAAATAGAAATGATCTAGTAACAATATTGGCTTCCAAGTTGTGAGTAAGAAGTGAAATCTAATGTGAAATAAAAAGTCCTAACATGGGGGGTTTTGTCTGTAGTGGCCGAATTCTCCCTCCCTTACTCCTACTTCAGCCGGCCAGCCAACTATCGAGCGGATTTACGAGCGATATTTTTACGAGCTCGGTGTGCATGCTCGAGCGGGATGAGTTGTCGGCATGGCATCGAGCATATACTATAGGAATTCTCGACTTGCCTTTCCTTCTAGTTACATTTCCCTGGTTTGACACACTTCTTACTACATGTACCATCTCTCCGGGCTGATAGTATTGATAAGCCAAGAAATCTTTGCAAAAGGAATATCTTATAATTATGTCGTCCTCTTGTCATCATGTATCAATTTAATAACATGATGAAAAATCTGTCGCCGGTAAGGAACAACGAAACGCTCTCCTTGCTTCCTTAATCCCTGCCCACCCTGTACCCATTGCAAAAATCCATAATCTGTCATTGATCAATGAGGTGCTTCAGGATAATATGAAGAAATAAAGAGCTGTTTGTCTGGTAATGATGTAATGCGTGAGAAATTGCCTTAAAAACTAACTTTAATCATTACTAACAGCTTTAGCCCGATCAAAATTATTACAATCCCATAATTACATGCATATATCTGTGTGTGTAATTTTCAATATGTTCACTATATATGTAATTCTGTAATAAAGGACATGCTTCCATATAGTCTCAAAAATCTTAGTTCCCCCCTTCAGTATGATTATTCAGAAGGACCTGTAGATATTTCTTTAGTGACAATCTCCTACTCAGTGATGATAATGATAATAGTAATAATGATAATAAGAGTAAGAATGATGATAACAAAAAATGATAATACTAATAATGATAATAATGACTGTAGTGATAATAATGATAAACATTTTTAAAGCACATGAAGAAATCCCTGTACATAAAAGAAAATGAACTACTTGTACTTGTCTTGTATAGCCACCCATGAGTCGTATTTGCTAAAATAAAATACAAGTGAGATTCTTACACTGTGCCATTTTATGTCTGCACGATATATACTACTCCAGTTATCTGTTTGGGGGCAAGAATTAACACAGGGTTCAAGGGAGTCAGCTCTTTATGTATAAGGTCTGCAGTGAGAAGACTATAAACCTCAGCTGAGTATCAGATTTCACTGTGCAGAAGAACTCAGCAGGTGGTAATCCCTTTATCAGTGGACGGTGTTGTGACTGACCACTGCCTGTCTCCCAATCAGGTCATGGTCACACATAGGAAAAGTGGTGAACTGGTGAGGTGATCTCAAATGAGATGTTTTCCTAATGCATTCTGAAAATTTGCTTACTTTTGGTGGGGGAGTTGAAAGGACGTACTTGAGACAATTGTGGATTTTAAAAAAAATGACAGAGTTGATCATAAACATAATACACAAATAAATGCATAAAAGAGTTGATGTTGGATGTATGAATATTTTCATATAAAGAGGTCTATATATACAGTTAACAGCATGATTATTCATACCCCGTATAATTTGAAGTCTTATGTGTTTGTCTTAAAAATGAAAGGCTTACTAGTGAATTGTTTTATGTAATATAATATTATACGTACAATTCTTTGTCACATGATCAAGTACATGTACTTAAATTAGGGCAAACCAATTTTTAACGAAAAACAAAATTTTAAAAATTCAAATCTTTGTAATAGTATGAATAATTTGTTGTTAACTGTATATACATGTACAGGTTACAGTGCTTACAGTGCTTTTTGCAGAAAGTTCATTGACCTTTGACCTTTGACCTTGGTCAGATTCAACTCATTTTCCTCTCTCCCAGTAGCTGTGATCAACCTCCGTTTGTCTAGCAACTTCTGATCCGATGTTAATTGGTAGTTATAGAGTTCATCACAGTATTCCTTCCACCTACTCAGAACGGCCTTCTTTTCAGTAAGTAGACTGCCATTTCTGCCTTCGATAACTATCATTCTTGCTCTTTTCTTTCTAGTGAGGTCTCATTTTGTAGGCTTTTGCAGTGTAATTGCGTCTCATGCAGTTATTGATGTTTTTGCACTGGTCATGCTGGTCATTGATCCACTTTTCCTTCGCTGTTGGATTCTCTATACGCATCATGGTCAGCTTTGCTTTGGAACCCTTTCTTTTTCATCTCCCTGCGCCTGTCACACAGCTGTAGTACCTCATCGGTCATCCATTCATTTTTCTTGACGCTTGCTCTTCCAAGAACCTCTTTTTCAGTGGCAATAAATTGTTCATTTAATTGATTATTGAAGCTTTCAGCATCTGTGTCAACTGCTGGAAGTGGAGCGAATCTTCTTCCAATATTTGCCTCAATTTCCTGGAAATCAGTGTCCAACCTTAATGAATCGACATATGTGACCCTCCACCACAAAACGACCAATAAGTCGGAAATTGAGGTTTTTAAATTTCAACACAGTTTGAAAGCTTGTACTTCCAAACTGCCGTTATTTTGATGAAGTCTAGCTCCACATCTTTGGTTAATCCATCTGGCAAATGATTCTTCCCTTGGAGCTGTTTCTCCTTGTTTTCCCATTGGCGCGACGGACGGAGAAGGAACAAGAATCGCTGAGCAAAAGTTTTTTTAAAAAGTTTCTGATGATCATAACAGTGGGATCATGACTAGATGTGATGACCAAATATGTTACAGCCACACACTCGAAACCACCCACCAACATGAGGGATATATCCAACAACTGTACCAATTGATCAACTCGAACATATAAATTCCTCCCGAAGTGGCCACAGGAAGTCCAGGAATAAAGAAGAGCACACACACTGCTAGGGCGACCAGAGTGCCGTATTTTCGGAGATGATTTGGGAAGTAATGAACCAGTCAACTTACCACTGTCTCTACACAGGTAATATTATGTAAACAGCACATAAACTAAGGAAACTCGTCTTTGATCGATTCTATTTCTTTAAAATGAGAAAACTATAGGTCGTATTGAGTATCATTTTAAGGCTTGGATAATTCCCTATCAAACCTCGACATACTTGATATGATTTGCTGAATGGGGCATGTGCAGGTGCCGTAAGTGAGGGGAAGGGTCAAAAGGGATATATTGCAAAATGAGCGATATTTTGGTTTTGGGTATACTTGATGATGTTCGTATAAATTGATGATTAGAATTCATAATCATTCGCCAAGTACACCTCAATTTCAAAAGACATCTGAACATGGCAAACACAGAAGGAGTTATTTTTATTCTTTTGTTAATTATTGGATGGAGGGGGGGGGGGATATCCAACATTCAAAGTCATCTGAACACAATAACACAACGGAGACACTTTTCTTTCTTGTGTTAATGATTGGATTAGTGGGGTCTCCAAGGATATTCTCATTGTTAAAAATTCCTTGCTGTATTTCATTAATTTCATTAAATGCCTTGTAGTGAGTGATTGTTTACTAACTGGCTACTTGTCTCCCAACTGCGCCATGCCAAGAATGACAGATCTTGATAGGGCCCATACCATAGGGCAGATTAAAGCTCACTCAGAAGAACTAAAAAATCATCGTCCAATCGCTAATCTAAGATTCTTTACTAAGATCTTAGAAAAGCTTGCAGCTTCCAGTTACAGAATTATCCTCAAGAAAATAATCTGTATGCCAAATTTCAGTCAGGTTATTATCAGTTGTATGGTGTTGAGACAGCTCTCCTTAGGGTCATAAATGATATGTTAATGTCATTAGACATGGGTGAAGAAGTAATTCCTATATTACTAGATTTTTCATCTGCTTTCGATACCATAAAGCATGACATTCTCCTAGAGCGTTTAGAACGCAAATTTGGAATTTGTGACCAGGTTTTGAAATGGCTTCAATTGTATCTCTCTATATCAAGGATCTGTACTAGGTCTTATTTTGTTTACACTTTATACCTCTCCACTGGAGTCCATAAAAGATAGGTATCATGTACAGAAGATGTTGTATGCGGATGATACGCAGCTGTATTTTTCTTTTACAAAGTCTAATGATTTCGACCCAACCACTGAAATCTTGCATTGTATACAAGCTATCAAAGAGTGCTCCCAAATGTATAGCCTTAAGCTAAACTGTAGTAAGTTATTATACATTTCTTCGCGTTTTCGAGAAACAGAATCATTTCAGACCTTAGACCTAGATGGAACATTAATACATGTAAGCAGATCTTGTAGGGGAGATTTTTCATTGTCGGCTGGCATTTCAGAATTTTACTTCTCATAAATGTCGCGCTGCTTCGTACGCTTTGTACAGAATTGGGAAAATTCGCGATTATTCGGATAGACCCAGTACTGAAAAATAAGTCCGTACATTGGGTAAATGCCACATTGATTTCTGCTTACCACAGCGACAAATCAGAAAACTACAGATTATCCAAAATTCAGCGGCAAGATCAGTGACTCGAACTCGAAAATATGAAGCAATCACTCCTGTCTTACGAAATTTACACTGGCTTCCTGTCCATTCCCGTATTTTTTTTAAATTATTAGTTTTTGCGTATAAATGCTTTATGGAGTTTGCCCTGTACCATTTGACTAAATGTGACCTTCCACCACAAAACTACCAATAAGCCGCAATGGGAGTTTAATAAGTAAACAGCTGAAAAAGGCGGGTCCGCTCGCTCTTCATACACTCTAAAAACTAAAGTGTTAAATCACCAGTTAAAAGGGCCGAGGAGAGACAATGCTGGATACAACACTATAAAGGCTGAATCCAGCAGTTTAAAAGAGTTGATCTACCATTTTGAAAAAGTTGTCACTCCTCGGCCCTTTTAAATTGTGATTTAACACTAAAGTTTTTAGAGTGTAAGAACCGCTTATTCAAGGGCTATGAATAGCGGTCCTTATGAGTAGTTATGAATAGTGTTCCTTATGAATGGATGGCCTTATGAATAGCTAGGAAATTTGTCTATGGTATGCTCGCTATTCAGAAGGACCGCTATTCATTTAGTCACGCGTAATGGATAGCGGTCCTTATGAACATGATGAATAAGTGGTCCTCATGAATATCGGTCCTTATGACTGGCGAGGTTACCCCGAAAAAGGTGGTTTGGGATGGAAATGTTGGTTTTAAGTTTTCTGTATTTTCTGAAAGTTCATTTATTAATCTACCATCGGATAAAATTTCAGGTTAGAATACCATGTTGAAATATGTTTTTACTCTCATTCAAAATGACCATGTTTTCCTGGACATTCAAACTTTGTGTGTCAACTCGCTGGGATTGTACTTCACATCGCTTTTCTGGTATAACTTAAAAACTTTGCACTGTCTGATATTCAAAATCTAAAGAAACAAAGAGAAATATATCTGTTCTGAAGATAAGGAAAGTATCAATCCAATCCAAATAGTATTTCACAGTGTATGCTAGGGAGTTTTGACTCAACCTTCTCTGCGACAAACAATAGGACACAGACTGGGCGCTCTTAAATGGTCACTCTTCTTTAGAGCCCGTTTTCTCTAATGTTAATTGGTCATTAGCCTGTCTGACACGTTGATATTCTCATTGTAATTTACAAGGGTTTGCTTGGTCCATACAAGACAAGTTATATATCATTTGAAAGCTTAGAATCTAAACTTTCAAACTGTTGAAATTAAAAACAAACAAACAAACAAACAAATTTCCGACTTATTGGTCGTTTTGTGGTGGAGGGTCACAAATTACGAACATTATATCGGCCTACTCGTACTTTAAGATCAAGCACAAAGAATTTCTTTGTTGTTCCTCCCATCTTGACTAAAACATATAGCGAGCGTTCTTTTGCACACACCTCAGTTTCATGGAATGCACTTCCAAATTCTATGAGAACTCTCAATGATTTAGCTAAGTTTAAGGCTTCTTTTAAAAAGCATTTATTTGATGTTTAAAGGTCCCCTGCAACCCAAATGCAAGTTGATTCCTGTTGATGGGCAGGGATGCATACAACTCATATTTTGTTATTCAAACATCTAAATAGATTCATAAATTTTAAAGATATTTTTAAAATCATTTTCTCAAAATGCTAAGCTCCATCCTAAAAAAAAAAAAAAAAAAAAAAAAAAAATGCCCCAGATCTCATTCCTGCAATGACATCATTTGTCAATCATTAGTGAGTTAAGGAGAGAAAGTGGTATGTAGCTTTGCCAGAGATGACCATCTGTTCTAATAGACCATACAATGTCTACATAGGAGTTGTTAGGTCAGACATGCTGTAGCATCACCGGGAAAAGAATGGTAATGAGGAGGTATTGTTTGAAAGCATGCAATTCTATTGTGAGCATGTGCTGAGCTGGGGGAAGTTACATTCCACTGTCTATTGTAGAATGTTAGTGTAGCTGACTGATGATTGACAGATGATGTCATTACAGGAATGAGATCTGGAGCTTTTTTAGGGTGGATCTTAGGAAGTTGGGAAAAATATTTCAAAAAAACATTTAAAAAAATCTATGAAACATATCTAGATGTTTGAATAATAGAATATTAGTTGTATGCATCCCTGCACATCAACAGCAATAAACTTGCATTTGGGTTGCGTTTGGGTTGCAGGGGCCTTTTAGGGTGTATACACATGAACTCGGTGTCCAACGCAATACATGTACTTTCTTGCTTCTAAGTGGATTTTCTAATTTGTAGTTTCGTTGTTTTCATTTTAAGCGCACAGGGGCATTCTATTCTGCAATGTGTTATACGCTATAAAAGAACTTATTATCATCATCATCATTATTATTATTATTATTATTATTATTATTATTATTATTATTATCGATTTGTCCACAACCTAATGATCAGTTGGTAAATTAAGAAGTAACCGGATTTCATCCAGAAATCTAGGGTTAGTCTTTGTTTCAACAAGTCCTCATCTTATTCGTAATTCTCCTTTTCATTCTAGTCCATGACCTTTCGCAGAATATGAGCTGTCCCGAGCAGGCTTGCTTTCTGTATGGTTTCAAACGATACGTCGACTCCTAGATCAGCCAGGAAACTCTTATGTCTTGTTGTCACTGTTCCCAAGGCTCCGATCACTATTGGTATGACTCTCGTCTTCACCTTCCATATCCATCTTAGTTCCCATGGCAGGTCGTTGTACTTTTGTATCTTTTCTTCCTCCTTACTCCACGTCCTGCAGTCTCCAGGAATTGCAATGTCTATGATGAGACATTCCTTGTCCTTCTTTTTCGTTAGAATGATGTCTGGTCTTCTAGCCTGTATAACCTTGTCTGTTTAGATGTTGAAGTCCCACAGAAGATTTACATCTTCATTCTCGATCAAGGGTTCCGCCCTGTGATCGTACAATTTGTCTGCATGCGGTAGTTCATACTTCTTCGTCAGACCCCAATGGACTGCAGCAGCCACTCTATCATGCCTTCCCTTGTACTCTGTCTGTGCCATTTTACTGCATTCACTCACAAGATGCGTTACCGTTTCATCTTTGCTATGGCACATTCTGCATGATGGTGATGTTTCCTGTTTCTCAATTTTTGCTTTCCTGTAGTTTGTTCTCAACGCGTGGCCTTGAGCAGCAACTAACAAACTTTCAGTCTCCCTTTTCAGGTTTCCTCTTTTCAACCATTGCCAACTCTCTGGTGCCGCAAATTCCTCTGTCTGTCTTAGATGTTGTCCGTGGATCACCTTTCCTTTCCATCCTTCAAGTCTCCCATTTCTCTGATCAGCCTTGAGCTGTTTTGCTGTCAAGTCTTTTCCTTTCTTCATAGACCCTTTAATGGCAGTCATAATTTCATCCATCTTTCCATTAATATAGCAGTATAAGCTCTGTTCTTCATACCTTACATTTCCTCTACTCCCATGAGTCCGCGTCCTCCGTGCTCTCTTGGCGCATACAGCCTATCTACATCAGACTTGGGGTGGAACATCCCATGCATAGTCAACAATTTCCTTGTTTTTCTGTCCAAAAGTATCCAGCTCCTGTTGGTTCCAGTCTACTATGCCTGCAGCGTACCTCAACAGGGCCACTGCCCATGTATTGATAGCTTTGACTATGTTTCCTGCATTGAGTTTAGATTTGAGCACCTTTCAAACTCTTCTGATGTATTCGGCTTCAATCTTCTTCTTCATCATGTTCATAGCTTGGTGTTTCACCCGATCTGCCTCTAGTACTCCTAGATATTTGTAAATATTGTCTGCTCCCATTGCTCTGATCTCTTCACCATTTGGCATCCTGAAGCTGCTACCATTGATTTGTTTACCTCTCTGTAGAGCGATCACTGCACATTTATCCAGCCCAAACTGCATACCGATGTCTTCACTGAAGATTCGAACAGTGTTGATAAGAGAATCTATGTCGCGCTCCGACTTCCCAAATAATTTCAAGTCATCCATGTAAAACAGACGATTAATCTTTGCCTTGCTTTTGAATTCATATCCAAGTCTGGATCTCCTTAGCACCTGTGATAATGGGGTCATATCCATCACAAACAACAGTGGAGATAAACTATCTCCTTGAAAAATTCCTCTCTTGATAGTGACTTCTCCAAGCACTTAACCGTTGCTTTCCAGCTTCGTTATCCATCTAGTCATACTTTTGCAGAGGAATCTTCTGATGTTGTCTGCAACTCCCAGCATTTCCAGAGACTCGTTGATCCAGGAGTGTGGGACCATGTCATAGGCTTTCCTGTAGTCGATCCATGCCATTGCCAAGTTTGTTTTCCTTTTCTTGCTGTATTTCATCACTCCTTTGTCGATGTATAGTTGATCCTTTGTACTCCTGCTTCCTCTCACACATTCCTTCTGTTCCCATGGCGAGCATGTGATTGGCCGGTAGTTCGATAGTTCGATGGTACATTACCTTTGATAGAATCCTTAGGGATGAGGACTGTTCTTCCTTTTGTCATCTATTCAGGTGGATTTCCGCTCACGACAATTTGCTCCATTTGCTGCCTCAGCCTTTCGTGGAAAGTTGTGAATCGTTTTATCCAGAAAGCTTGCACTCCGTCTGGACCGGCAGCTTTCTATGGTGCCAACTTATGAATGATTTTTTGTAGCTGATTCTTGTTGATTGTCAAATCATCCTGAGGAATTATATTTGCACATTCTTCTTTAGTTGTCTTCAACTACTGAGCTTCTCGATTGTGATAATGTGGCTGACTCCAGATGTTGCTCCAGAAGGCAATCGTAGCTCCTGGTTCAGGTGAGGGAACTTCATCTTTCATCTTTCCATTGATTTCTTGATAAAACCTTTTCTGATTTTTCTCGAACATTGCATTTTCCTTGTACTGTGCCACTCTATCAGTGTATCTCTTCATTTTCGCCGTAGTACTGATGATTATTTGCTTCAATTCCTCTATCACCGTCTCCATTCCTTTCCTGTGAACACTATACTTCTCAACTAGGTAATGGTAATCATTCATTCTCCTATGACCGTTCTGGATCTCTTTCAATCTCGATAGATCTTTTCTCCATCCCTTTACCTGGTTTTCAAGTCTCCTTTTCCACGGAGGTAGGAGAGATTTTGTTATTTTGTCCCGTTTTCTGACACCTAGTCTTTCTGTTACTAGGATTGCTCCAGCATAGATAAGATCATTGGTATCCTCAATGCTATCAGACGAGAGAAACTTTATTACCGAGTTGACTTTTTGAGTTTCTTTCAAAAGTTTCTCTCTTGGTATTCCTTTTAGACTCGGGGGAGTGGGGAGATCTCCTGGTATTACACCTTTTTTTAAATCTCAAACAATCTCCCTTTTATCTCTTTCTGCTCCTCGTCTAGTCTGTCAGTAGGTGTATTTAGTTCTGTTTCTTTGGGAGCTGTCGCCTCTCTCTGCTCTTCTTCCCTTTCTTGTTGAATCTCCTCCTGCTCATCTGTCACTGCTACCGGTACAGCCACTCTACGTTTGATCTCTTCCCGCTCGACTTCTGTCAAGAATTCATTTTGTTGTATCACACGTACCTGATCCGCCAGCCTCTGTTCTGATGTTGGGAATAGATCTCTGTCTTGCCAGATCTTGTACATTCTCTTAATGTAGCCTCTTTTCTTGGTCCAGTAGTAGATTGACGACCGAGTCCTGCCTGAGCCTCCACAGAACCCGTGCCGGGCGTGAGCGGACGAGCCAAGCCGATCCTCTCGTTTACGCCGTTAACGGTATTTAAGTCTGTATTCATCATTTTCATGAGTGATATGAAGTGCCGTATCCCTGGCTAGGGGAAATGAATTGGTACAACCCAGAACTTCGGTAATAAAGTGTTAAGATGTGTATTCCACTTAGCTGTGCATCATTTCTACTACATCCATTCTTTGCAGATCACGTCTTCATCCTCCCGGATCCCGCGTTGACTAAAAATAGCGCGGAACAATGGTTGCCAGCTATAGTTAGCGTAATATCCTCTACTTGTTATTGTGTGCGCTTCTCGAATAACAAATTTATATGAATTTTTTGCTCAAAAAAGAACATTAAACTCACAGATTTTCGGCTTGTATATTCACCAAATGCTAAACACAGTATACACCATCGGATTCCTTGTGTTAAATCCTATTCGGCTGGTATAAATTTTCTTTCACAAATCTTGCTATTAACAGCCAAATGTTGATAAAAAACCGGGAGCAACTTCTTGACACGTTCGTCCACTTTGGATTTGCACCGACCATTATTATTATTAGTAGTAGTAGTAGTAGTAGTATTATTATCATTATTATTATTATTATTATTATTATTATTATTATTATTATCATCATTATTATTATTATTATTACAATGTATAGGCAAAGTCACCCCTACTGAAATAATTTTAGATACCTATAATGTATAAATGTTTTCTGAAGTTACTTACGTACGACGTAAAATAATGTAATAAAATGTATATACTTCTTGTTGTTGTTTTGTTTTTGCTTTTGTTTCCTTATGTATAATGTAATAACATGTAATTTTAGTTTCTTATGTCCTTATGTATGACGTGAAGACACGTTTCTAATAATTGCAGGGCCCTTAGGAAGAGCAGTATTAATACTGATGATGCCTACCCTGGCAATATCATTATTATTCATGTTATTATCATCGGCTTTATAATTATAAGATTCACGAAAGTGAATGTACTGAATGCATCAACATTGATGAAAACCTAGACGAATATCAACCCTGCAACTTTGCTTTCTAATTTTCTACAAAATACGCCATGCTCAAAAAAGGTAATGGTCCGACTTGCCTGAATTGCTGTAATTGCTGTAATTATCATAATTTCGATGTAAGGTCCACAGTGTTAGCCAACTTAAGTAAAGTGCACAGAACACCGTTAAATGTGTATATTATCGCAATCGAGAAAATATCGTTATATTTTGGGGGAAATATAACAGGAGAAAGAGGAAAATGAAATCCATGGTCGAAGACATATAAATGTTTGTTTTTTATCAATGCAATCCTGTTTGCCACGTGGGGTGACACGTTCCCTTTGGAAACAGGAGTAGATTCATACTAAAAATATTTAATAAAGCATAATCAATCATTATAATAATGTTCAACTTGCAAACGCAAACCAAAGCGTACCCCTTCGTTTAATTTATATCGGATTATTGTGTTTTCTGTTGTGACAATTTAAGGATAGAATGGTCCTAAGTGCTAATGTAGTACAGTAGTTTCACTGCTCTTATTGTTTTTAAAGTATGCTCTTGTAGGTTACCACGGCATTCCACTCATATAAAACAAGTGGCTTTAATTCAAAGTATAGTCATTGTAAACAACCCATTACTGAGATATTAGTCTTGTCTAGAGCATGTAGATCATTGCTACATTACCCAGCTGAAGAATATTTTCAATAATATTTTTTACATAATTATGTTGAGATTTTCCAGAAAGTGGTAACTGTGTGAGGGGAATGTAAGCTAACAGTTGTTCAAGTGTTCACTTAATATAAGAATATGTTCACTGGATTAGTTTCGTGTCGATGGTTTTAACTTTGAATTTTCACGCGGGGCTAAAGAGTATCACTTTCCATTTCTAGTAGACGGAGGCATAACCCCATTCCGAGGAGTGCGTGTGTGTGTTGGGGGGGGGGGGATGATAGCAACTAGGAGCCGAAATTTATCAGGCAAACAACACACACGCGCGCACCAACACACTTTGCATACACATACACTTATATGCTTGTGCACATATACATCGTAAGGGAGATGGGTGTGATATTTTGAAGAAAACAAAAAAACTATCTGACTCATTTTAGGACATTATAAACCTATTTAAAGTATTTTAATAGCATTCTTAAAAGAAAATGTCACTTCCATAAGAGTTACTAACAATAATCCTGTAATGAAAATTAAGGGTTACTCATTTATTCCACATAGGCAAGCAAAACGCGGTGTCGGAGTTGGAATATATATCCGTAACCATCATGATTTTGTTCGAAGAGATGACATCTGTATCATGGGCCGCGGAACCGGGGGAGGGGGAGGGGGCTGGGAGTGGGGCTGCAGTCCCCCCCCCCCCCCCCACACACACACTTTCTTGAGTAGGCACCTTTCATAAAGTCTCGGAAAAAAGGTTCGAAAATTGTAATTGATGAGTGAAATCAAAGCAGGCCCCCTCCCCCACTTTCAAAGACGCTCCACGGTCCCCATGTTTATATATGACGCGCTTTGCGAATCAATATTTGTAGAATTACATAATGAACATAACAAGCACACCATAATTGGGATAATTTACAAACCGCCCTCTATAAATTCAAGCGATTTTCCTGATGCCATAGATAAAATGCTAACTTGTTTATTAAGAGAAAATAATAATATAATATGGACTGGCCTTGAGGGGGGATACAACATTTATTACCTGAACTAGAATCGTATTGCCCGAGTCGAAGAAGAGGGCAATACGATTCTATTGAGGGCAATTAATGTTGTATCCCCCGAAAGTAGCCAGTCCATATCATTATTATTAACAGAATCAGACATCTAGAGCGAAGTCGAAAATATTGTTAAAAATACAGTTTATTGCCCGTTTATTGTTGTTTATTTAACATGCAAAATCCTATTGACTTCCGAAACCGGGCAATAAACAATAATCGACCCGCAATTTTGTTGGCTTGTCAAAGCCGGGCAATAAAATGTAAAAATTGCATTGCTCAGATGTCTGATATGGTTCATAAGAAACTTTTCATAATGGGTGATTTCAATATTGACCTCCCGCAACAACACGGTACAAACTCATCTAAGAAATTCTTGAATGTCCTCTACAGTAACTCATGCTATCTGTAAATCAATAAACCATCACGTATTACAAAATCAACTGCAACACTTATGCAATAACATTATAACCAATCAAATCGAATCAACCAACTCGGGGTTATTCTTTTGTAATGTCTCTGACCACTTACCCGTATTTCAGGTATCTAAAATGAATTCATCTAATGCAAGAATTAAAAAAAAAAAAAAAAAAACAAGCTCGCTTCTACCGTGTTGTAAACCAAGAAAAAATCAAGATCTTTAATACAGATATCCAGGACATAGATTGGAGTGACGTCATAATGAATGAAGATCCTAATTTAGCATATAACACATTCTCAACAGAAATAGGTAGACTGTTTATTTAAAATTATCCCTTAATACCGAAGGGAAACAAAGAAAAAGAAATACAATGTTGGATGACAAACTTTTAATTACAATCTATAAAACATTAAAAAAAAGCTATACAAGTGGTACTTAAAAAAACCCGACTCATCAAAACGAGTTGCAATTTAAACAATATCGAAATGAACTTAGGACACTCCTCAGGGAGACAAAGATAAGATATTTCTCAGAAAAACTCATGCGTAAAATGAAATCGTCTAATACAAGAATGAAAAAAAAAATCAAGATAGTTTCTACAGTGTTGTAAATCAAGAAAATATCGAGAACTTTAATAAATATATCTAAGACATAGATTGGATTGACGTCATAATGAATGAAGATCCTAAAGCATATAACACATTCTCAACAGAAATAGGTAGACTGTTTATTTAAAATTATCCCTTAATACAAAAGGGAAACAAAGAAAAAGAAATACAATGTGGGATGGCATACTTTTAATTACAATCTATAAAACATAAAAACAAGCTATACAAGTGGTACTTAAAAAAACCCGACTCATCAAAACGAGTTGCAATTTAAACAATATCGAAATAAACTTACGACACTCCTCAGGGAGACAAATTTTTTTCAGACAAATTCAAGCGTAATAAATCAAATATTATACGTACATAGGATACCATAAACAGCCTTATAAAAAAAGAAAGTTCATGAGTGCCCAGAGACTGCCTTCAGTATTGAGGATAACATTGTTACTGATCCTTTATTCATAAATAATTCATTTAACAATTTCTTCTGAAACATTGGTCCGACTCTTGCTAATAAAGTACCACGGTGTAATACTGACTTTCAGACATACATAAATATTCCGCCTGATGATTCTCTATTTTTATATCCTACAGATGAAAATTAGATAAGTAGCATTGTGAAATATTTACAAAAAAATAAATCTGCAGGTTTAGACGAATTCAGTCCCAGGGTAATCAAATGTACGATTCGGTATTATATCTAAACCGCTGTGTCAGATTTTCAATTTATCACTTAATAAAGGTTTTTTTCCAGATCAACTGAAAATCGCAAGTCACATTTATATTTTAGACTGGGGACAAAATACAGCTTAACAACTATAGACCAATATCTGTTCTATCGTGTGTTTTTTTTTTTTTTTAAATAAAATCCTCGAACGCATTGTATACACAAGGACTTATGCATTTCTTTTTAAACACGACATTATTTACGAAAACCATTTGGATTCCGCCAGAAAATTTTCTACAGCTACGGCATTATCTAAACTAACAAACGATATAATTTACTCCTTTGAAGAGAGAAAAAAAAACATATTCAATTGGAATTTGTATAGATTTAGGCTATCGAAAGCTTTCGATACCATTAATCATTCAATTCTGTTAAAACAACTTTATGTGTATGGAATCCGTGGCAAAGCACACGATTTGTTTGCCAGTTATCTTAGTAATCGCCTCCAGTGCACTAATTTTACTCGGTCATCTCAAACATGAGTAATATCACATGTGGTGTACCTCAAGGGTCGTTGCTTGATCCATTACTTTTTATTCTTTATATCAACACCATATATTTAAATCAACGGCAATATTTCCTTTTGTTCTTTGTGCCGACGACACGAATATTTCATGTAGCGGATCTAATCTTACCTCACTGTGCAATAATTATTTGCTTCAATTCAATTTCATTAAGATTAATTTGATTGTTATTTTGTTGTTGCCTGGTACTCCCTTTATTTCTTTATGTCAGAGTGTGTTTCCTTCCTTTGAGGTTCGGTATATGTTTCTTATGTTTGTTCATAATTTCCCCATAGTTCATTATTTCTTTTGATGTCTGTGTATATAGTCCCTTATAAATTCATTCTTATTGTATTATGTTAATATATGTATTTATTATCAGTTACCTATATTGCATTTTTAAGTACCCAATTTTGAATACGTGTTATTTTGTTTTAGTTCTATTATATGGATTTATATGCATAATGTATTGTTGTTAATTATGTATCCTGTTATTGCAATTTATTTTAGCCTTCGGGCTACAACTTTGCAAAGTTTTAATAAACCATTATAAAAAAAAAAAAAAAAAAAAAAAAAAAAATCAACAGCTAACCCTTTTATGTCAATTTAAAAAAAGTAATTATATGATCTTTCATAACAATAAAAACATTAATTTAGATAACATTTCCATATATCTCGACAAGGTATAAGAACCTAAATTTGAAAATACACAAAAAATTAGGTGTGCACATTGATATTTCTATGTCTTGGAAAAGACATATCATTGAAACAGAAAGCAAAGTCTCTAAAAACATTGGCCTCATTTCTAGACTGCGACACATTTTACCAAACAACATCCTCCGTATGCTTTACAATGCTCTAATCCTACCATATCTATCATATTGCAACCTAGCCTGGTGGACCTCTACAACCTCCAAATTACACAAAAGATTCACTCTACAAAAGAAAATAATTACAGGTACTGCTCCCCGTTGTCATGTCGACCATTTGTTCAAACAATTTAACATACTAAAATTTGTGTACAGATGTACAAACAATTTATTTCCTGACCAACTTCGTAACCTCTGTCAATCAAATTCACCTATTCATAAATACGAAACCAAAGTATGCAAATCACATCTATCTACCCAAGCACAGAACCTTATCATTCCAAAATAACATCCGGTACTCGGGACCTAAGCTGTGGAACGTTATCCTAGATACAATAAAATACTCCGCATCTCTTGCCAGCTTCTCAAGAAGAATGAAAAAAAAAAATCACTTTATTTTACAAATAATATAGCTTAAAACACTTCCCCCACCCTCCATTAGGTCTTTTCTCTCCTTTTCTTCTTTCTGATTCTTCTTGAATTTCTATTTTTCCGTAGTCCTTTTATTTTGCACCTCCTATCCCGCCCCTCCCCCCCCCCCCTCCCCCTTTCTTTTATCCAATCAAGCTCAGCGTTCTAGGGGGGTAACCTCGCTAGTCATAAGGACCGCTATCCATAACGCTTGACTAAATGAATAGCAGTCCTTTATAAATAGCGGTCCTTATAAATAGCGAGCAGACCCCGTTCTAGGAATATTATCTTTTTTCTGTTTTGTTGTTGTTGTTGTTGTTTTTTGGTTGTTTTTTGTATGTAGTTATTTCCCTTTTATGTACTCTAACACCTAAGGGCACCCTCGCCCCAAGCTTTTGCTTTCAGAGGTGTGTCATCCAGCTATGTATGTACCACATGAATGTATATTTTGTCATATTTTGGTTAAAAATACATATACATTATTTTGTTCATTTATTATCTGTCAAATTCTCAACAACTGATTGATTTTGAAATGATTTGTTGTCCTTGGAAAATGTTTGTGTTTGTGTGTGTGTGGGAGGGGTGGTACAGGCCACCCCCTTTCCCTCAAACGTACTTTGACAGGATAGCATAATCATTGGGCTACTAGACTGTTTTACATTATTGTACATGTAGTGTAAAAAAAAGGACAATAATGAAAGCAAAATTATGTAACGTGTGGATGGAATAGGGAGAGAAAAGGAAGATAATGAGAGAGAGAGAGAGAGAGAGGGGGGGGGTGGGGGGGGGGGGAAATTAATAATGTACCCCGTACGGCAAGAGTTAACGAGCCCCAAATAGCCTTTATAAAAAACTAATACTAGCAAAATGTAATGAATAATCCCCTCCAAGCTCTGCGAATACTTTATGAAGACCATTCAGTTTAAAAACCTGTCTTCCATTTTGATGACATTTCATTAAAAGACAAGAGAATCACTGCGAGTTTACCGACGAAATATCTGAAGCAGGCGTAAAAGGCATTGATTAACTTTGCCCAGGATTGAAAAAAAAAATCACTGTTCCAGCTAATGCTGTAATCATAATTGCAAACCTTTAGCTCAGACAGGAATCGCCTGAGTTTTATAAGCTGATCGGTCGTTTATATATCAAGATATTTACGATTGAACATTGATGTCAGGATAGAGTACCACCGAACCCTAAAGAACTCTTACGGTTGGCATATACCTCGCTCTATCACAGAATACCGTACGGGCTGGAAACCCGCTCTGAAATCGCCAAGCGCCGGTGCTTGGTTTTTGTGACTGCAGCGCAGCGAAGAAGCCGAGCGACTTGCGCTAGCGATTGATCGCGATTTTCTCTTTTTTAGGATAATAAACGGGTTCCATTTGGCATTTTCTCTCATACTTTCACATATCCTTAAATATATATGTAGTTAGAGGACTGCACACAATTCACTGGCATTTGAGCTGATTTTACAATTTTTCACAAAGTTAATCAATCACTTTAATTAATGCCATTATTAACCCTTTCGAGACAGTTGTCCACATTTTGTAGTTTAGCTCAATAACTTTTGATTCAGAACTTTAAAAAATACATCAGATGCATGAGTAGAAAGAGCAAAAAATTCTGCAACTATGTCCATTTTTGTTGCATGACCATATTGCGTTTGATGCCAGGAATTTTAAAAAGGAGAATAAGCTTTAAAACCATTATACATGTATTGGCAACACTTTGAGATGTTCAAAATCATTGTTTTTTTATCGAAATTGGCAATTTTTTCAACTTTTTGACAAATTTCCTAACCATGTATATTGTTTTCAAGATATTACAACTTATTAGGATCCTGTAGCACTAAAAGAAAAATATTACTGTTGCCAATTTCAAGAACAAAGTGTGATCAATTTAGCCCTTAAATAGTTCCTGTCCTGAAAGGGTTAATTACGCTCTGTCCGTATGTGATAGAGGTGAAGATAGTTATTAGAAAAGGAAACGGTGGAGAATCGCAACAGAACAACGTTCAGTATAAAAAGAAGAAGAATAGAAAAGGGGGGAGAAGAAGAAGAAGATGATGAAGAAGAAGGAAAAAAGGAAGAAAAGAAGAAGAAGAAGAAGAAAAAGAAGAAGAAGAAAAAGAAGAAGAAGAAAGAAGAATATCTGATAATACGGGAATATACTTACACCAAAATGACTTTCTGCAGTTACATTATTGAGGAAGCAAACAACAGAGCCTCTGGACTTTGAGACTTACATAACGGTGAGCGTAAGTGATGTGGGTGTGTGTGTGTGTTGTGTGTATGTGTGTGTGTGGGGGGGGGGGGGTCCTTAAGTAGGCGTTAATGTCATTATGAATTACGTTCATAATTATTACCTATTTGAAAGAGGTGAAGACATTTATCAACATGATCCAAAAATGAAACGGTCGGGAATTATCACAACAGAACAACGTTCATTATCAATAGAAGCAGAAGAAGGAGAAGAAGACGAAGAAAGAGACGAAGAAGAAAAAGCAGAAGAAGAAGAAGAAGAAGAAGAAGAAGAAGAAGAAGAAGAAGAAGAAGAAGAAGAAGAAGAAGAAAAAGAAGAAAGAGAAGAAGAATATCTAATAATTTTGGAATACGAACTTAATGGTCTTCAGCATACTCTACACCAAAATGATTTTCTTCAGTATTTAGCAAGCAAACAACAAAGGCAGAGACAGTTTTTTAGGTATAGAAACGGTGGGGAGTCGCAACAGAACAACGTTCATTTTAAAATAGAACTAGAAGAAGAAGAAAAAAAAAAAGAAAAGAAAAAGAGAAAAATATGGCAAATATGACGACAAAGTATCTGTAAAAATATGTTTGACATAACTGCACCAGAATTCCCTTCATATAGAAACGAGAGCTACGCTGTTCTCTCCCGACAACCGCTTGCTCTAGGAGGATGGTCATACCTGTACAAAGACAGTTGATTATTATTGAAGTAAGACAATAAAGCAGAGAAGAGCATACTGACGTGACTCGAATGAGAGACTAGAAAAGATGTTTGCATACACCACTCCTCATCATGTTGATTTCGTATAGAATTACAGGAAATATCAAATTTGATAATTTGGAAATGCTACCTGACACTTAAATTATAATTGAAATTGGGTATTTATCGTTTTGTGGAAATTAGTTTTGCATTGAAGTGTGCCAATTTACGAATAATGAATTTAGTACAAAATGAAATAAAAATAAGCGGTTACAATTATTGGCTTTAAGGTTAAAAACGTAATAGAATAATAGCAATCAAGTGGGTTATACATTGGCATTAACAAATACAAAGAAGATGAGCTAGTAAGAGGCAGATCAGACAAAGCAAGAGAGTGGAAGTAGTCCTAATGTGTCATAGAAGAGATGGGTAAATGAATTCAGATCAAAGGGAAAGGAAACAGTAACAACAAGATTCACACGATGCATACAAAACTGAACACCACTGCATTATAACGAAACGTTTCTACATGGGCCGAGAAACCGGGGAAGGGAGGGTTGGAGGGGCTTCAACCCCTTCCCCTTTAAACAAATTACATGCCATATTTTGTACATACCATATATTGGCTCTACATGTAGGTTGCTCTAAAATGCATAGTTTCAGTATTCAGAAATTGAAAATATGCTTGCTCGGTCGCTCCGCTCCCTCGCATAATAAAAAATACGAATAACAGACTAACTTTCAGTTACTAGAAGATCTATAAAGCATAAGTACCATGTGACATAATAATACGTAGAGATTTCATTGTGTTTATATATGGGCAATTCCAAGCGTTACGGAATGACATTCACAAACTATTTTCAAGTTTGAAAGAAAAATATTATGAACATCTTAATGAATAGTTTCAAACTGATAGTGCAATACATAAACCAATTCGAGGTACTATCACTACTGTTGAGTTTCATGTCAACGACTTAACAAATTTAGGAAATATTAACTATTATATTGCTTCGTTATATACCGAATGACACAAAAAGGACGTGACTTTTCAACCAGAAAAAACGTTGCTCAAACTCAGTGAACTTTGAATATGAATCCGGTTTTCATGATTGATGTGGCATTCTGTAGTATGTTAGCTTTGATATGACACCATGTTCCTGAAAATATGTTTGAAAATATTTGAAATATGATGCAAAATATAAAATGAAGCAGCGTTACAGAATTAAACTTACGGAGTGACTTCTGAAAGTCAGTATAGAAATAGTGTATAAAATTAATATTATGTCAACAAGTAATAAAAACATAGTTGAAATACAGATTGAGCAAACAATTTGATAATGTTTGATAACCAAAGATATCTGTGTTAAAAATAGCTATGTTAATGTTTATTTATCTGCTATGAATTATGCAAATTTCATTCATAAATTCATATTTTTGTTAATAATTAGATTATTGAATTTTTTTGAAGAGTATTCATTTGTGTAAAATACTTTTGGTAAGTTTACAAGATATTCAGATAGATTTTTCATTACATTCTATTTTATATTACATGTATTTCATTGTTTTATGGATTTCTTATGTATTCTATTGTGTGTTTTTCATTATTCATAAATTTCATCATATGATTTGTTTTATTAGAACTATCATCTAGATCAATATTCAAGTCTAAAATACAGGACAATGAAACCTATAGAAGAAAGAAATACACCTCATTAACAAATGGAATAAGAAAACGCATGATTTTCACATTTTTGTACACAAATATCCAAAATATCCAAATTATTAAATTTTATATCATTTTCATACTAGAAAATGATCTCATCATCTCTACTTTAGTTGATAATTGTCTGATATATTAAACTGAACTAATGTATAGGTTCACGGTTGAATTAATTAATGCAAAACTGAGTTTAATGTCATTCCGTAACATTATTTTGTTACGGAATAAAATAATTAATCATATCATAATTCACATATAAAATATTTATTCAAACAAAAAGCACATACATTTTGTAGGTATTAGGTAACTTGATCTACCTATATATCAACTTACATAACAAAATGATAGTCCTTTTCGGAAATAAGTTGAAATCATGTGTTTTGGGCGTTACGGAATGGCAGTTTGGGGGTGAGTTAAGTTTCCAAGGTTACGAAGTATGAGAGATTACGCAGAACAGAAACTAATGTTATTCTTGGTTTTTACGTAAACTTGTGTATCAAGTGTATTTCAGCAAAATTAGTACGACCTTTACTCTTCTTTTCTGATTTATCATTGGTATCAATTATTGATTTAAAGATTATGTTAATCATTTGTGCAAAGTTTCAGTATTCATATTTAATGTGAAAATATCTAAATTTTATCAAATTATGAAAATGTGGATATTTACGATTAATTTAACACCAGATTTGAAATTTGTGGGTTCAAGTCCTGTTTTGCTTGGAATTGCCCATAATACAAAAGCCAGAGAATAATCCCAATATTTTTAGGGCCTGATCATTGCTGATAGAAGGTCTGTGATTTTGCCTCTTCCTGAAAAATATGTAAACAGGTCGTCTCCCTCCCCTCCGAAATTTAGAAATCGTGTCGAAATTAATGACTCAAAGCTGTCTACCCCATTGACAACATCAATGAGGGGAAAGGAGAAAGGGACTTTAATTTGCCTGTGTGATAAAAAAAAAATGCCCTAAAATGCACAGTTGCAAAATACAAAATGTAAAAATTGCGTGCTCGGTCACTGCGCTCCCGTGTAAAAAAAATGTAATTTATCACATGCATACGTTTCCTAGCTGGTCATGACAAGAAAAAAATATTTAACATCTTTAGCCTTGCTTGCACAGGAAGCCCTTGGGGGCCCCTGGAGACCCTCATCCCCAAATTTCCAGAATCGAGCCTGCCTGCAGCCCCTCCACTTTCAAAAACGTTTCACGGTCCCTGTTCTAAGTGAATTAAGTCGATCCTACATTGAATTTTTTTTTCTTCTTCTCTTTTTGTGCTAGTGCATGCATGAGCGGCAATATCTTGTCACGACCCGGGTGGGGGGGGGGGGAAGTATAATTTACTGCAGTTATTTGCTTTACATTTTCTTTAGGCTTCAAATCCACCCCCCCCCCGGATCGCCGCCCCTGACTCGTGCAGTTGGGATTGTTTTCCATATCCCATACATAGCTATACTATAGGCGACCCCCCCTCCCCCCCCCCCCCCCCCCGCGGAACGCCACCCCGACTAGGCCCGGGTATGTTGGGATCGTCCTCCATTATCCCAAACATAGCTATATACTAGGCCTATCATGAGTTCCAAAGAACTGTTAATTATTATTATATTTACACGTATCTTTTGTCGTCGTCGAGTAGGCTGAAAAAATGTAATAACATTTTTATTTCATATTTATTTATTCATTTACTTATTTATTCATTTATTTATTCATTTATATATCTATTTATTGTTTATATTTACATATATATTCATTCATTTATGTCAGTGCTAACTACAGGCCTAATGATTGTTAGGCCTGCTATTGTTATTATATCATTATTAATTTTGTCATTATAATCATTATTTTAACAATGAAATCAAAAATGTTTTTAACTTTATTACTATGTAAATGTGTCATGTGTTGAAGTTGTTTATTTGTATTTGTATTTTTTTCCCCCCGTGTTTATATCAGATAATTTTCAAGTGTGCCAACCCGGCTATAGAATCCTAAATCCGCAACTGAGGCAAGTCTTCAGGTTTTGTATTGCCTTGTTCAATGGAATATAATGACCCCCCCCCCCCCTTTTTTTCTCTTCTTTTTAAAATTTATCTTCTTATCTTCGAATTCTTAGCTTCACTGACTTCAGCTGTCTGCATTTGGCACTTGACTGTAGATGGCGGTAGACTTTGTTATGGATATCATGTCCGCAGCGCAGCTGGGCTTGTCAATATTGTATGCAGGCTTTTGACCTAAAGATTGTCACCTTTTCTCTGGTAAGCAAGAAGTTATTGCTATTATTTTGGCCTTCTTTACATACTGTACATTGTATTCAAGTATATTGTTGAAACACTCAATAAATGAAATTGAAAGGGATGAAAATCTCGTCTTGTCTGTTCAGTACGCAGTCAGATTTGTACGAGACTGCAGTGTCGCTGCACTGCGCACTTTGCTCCGGCCTTGCGAATTCGAATGACCCGCAAAAAAAGGCGCAAGCCGTATGCAGCTAGCTCGGGACCCCAAAGCAGCCGGCTCGATCCTTTCCGTGAGGCTGCTGGCAGCTCGGATAATCTCTCGCAGTCATACTCTTACTAGTATTAGTTACTACTTACTAGGCCCTATGTCATGACTGTGCATCTAAGATTTGACGGCCGATTTGACTTGAAATTGCGCAAGCAAGAATTTCCTTTAATTCTAACTAAGGTCTTCATAATTCTGGAGATATTGTGAAATACAAATAGGCCTAGACTAGGTCTAGATATCTAGGTCCCCCCAATTCACTCCGTACACTATCGTCTATCGAGTTCATTCCCCCAACATTACTATAGTCAAGTATTGTAATTCCGAACAGATTGTATTACCGAACGTGTAAAGTTAAGCGCCTAAAATGGGTTTTCATACGCGTGGGATTACGCGTATGAAAACCACACTATTGATACCAAGGTTGTGTCTTTTTCCCATAGGTTTCACACGTTCGGAATTACGGTACCTTTTTCAAGGGACCAAAACGCCGCGTCGTTGGGAAGGGGTTCACTCGGAAGGGAATATCGTATTAAATCTACGTTGTCTTTTTAAAATTCCATCAACTTCTTTTTTTGTAGGTCTTTGAGCATTCAATATGTATAGTTTGACAGATATTTGTTTCATATTTTATTTGCTATCGTTGATTTTCTGAAAAGTGTTCGGACATTGGATCAACCACCATACATGACATGCAATGTGTGTGTGTACACACTGAATAAGAGGGGACTTATTCCACGATTTGGCCGTAATCTTGTATTATAAATTATGTCGCCAACATCTGAATCTTTGTCGACATGTCGCCTTCCTGCTAAAATATATGGCATTTTGTCAACAAGATTGTCGGCAAAAGGCTTGTCAGTGACAGGCTTAAAAATTAAAAAACGTTAGTGCCCATGTCTGTGCACTCATTAATTTTGCATGCAGTTCTTGATTGTTTACATGAAATACAACATTTCGAGGCTTGTGAATGAAATTATTGAAATAAGACATCTCCTTTCCTTGATGTCTGAGACTTTTTTTTACATGAATAAGAAGAAAAAAAATGGCTACCCCCCCCCCCCCCCCAACTTTGTTTTCGTTGCATGTTTCTTTTACCAGGCAGAATTCTGCAGCTGTGCTCGTGCACACACAAGAAGGGCATTTTGCTGACATAGCCACTCTAGCCATAGATACATGTACATGTACATGTATGAGTGTTCTACTCAGAGAGTAGTCGGGCCCACTCAGTCAAGGCACACAGCCCAGTAGTCTCGCGTATTGGAGGCTTAGCTTACAAAAGCAGATGGAAACTACACCAACAACAATAAGATTTTTTTGTTGTCTT
Organism: Heliocidaris tuberculata; assembly: GCA_025618425.1. Classification (NCBI taxonomy): domain Eukaryota; kingdom Metazoa; phylum Echinodermata; class Echinoidea; order Camarodonta; family Echinometridae; genus Heliocidaris; species Heliocidaris tuberculata. The sequence continues at coordinate 1,513,210 of CM046833.1, forward strand.
TCTGAGGTCAAAAGCCCATTTGTTTTGTTTTTGGATGAAAAAATAAATAAAAATGTTCCACTACTGCATGATGGACAGATCTGTAAAGTGTAAATATACTTCTATTGAGTCACATACATGTATAGGCCTGTACCAAACCAATATGGCCATGGTGAAAACACATAAGGGCTGCCATGTACTGGGGGTCGTTTCATCAAACCGTCATAACGACAAGATCAGCGACATCTCGACGCTGTCGCTCAACTTGTCCGCTAACCGTTTCACAAAGCAGTATTTGCGAAGATCAGCGACAACTTCCCTGACAAGTGACTTGTCGGTACTCCAAACCTGTCATATCTTTTTAGAACGCCATCACAAGCCAGCTTTTAGTTAGTCTATGGGCTGCGAAAAAATGAAAAATGTAAGTTAAGAGAAAATTATTTCCTGATCTCCAAGCACATTTCTTTATCATTCTTTTTATCAAATAGTTTTACTAATGTTTTTAATATAATATTTTACAGACGGACAATATGTTTTTATGACTTCTTGACCCCCAACAAGTATGTGAGATTAATATTAAAAATACCCACATCGGTCTACCATAGAAAAGGCGTCTAAAACGGAACAGTCTGTATATACAGACCAATTTAAACGACAATTTATCATGTATGTATTTTACCTTTATTTTTCCCTTTTCACGCAATACTTTGATATAAACAATATTAAATGTATTTTTTATAACTGAATATTAAGAATTGGGTCATAAAATATCTTTATTTAATCATTTTCCCTAAAGTGTACACGATTTGGGTCTTCTCTCCATAATTAGTCAATTACGGTATCCTCTTATTTACAAATCTAGATTCGTACATCGCAAATGCATCCTCAAGTTTTCTCAATTTTATAAATTCTAAGATGCCATAAGTAACAAATCTTTTCATGTAACGGGATGTTTGTATCACCAGTATTAATTTTCGCTGCCTTTTTTGACATTTTGGAACAGTTTGGAGAAAACTGAGCCTCAAAGTCTGTTTGGGTAATTGAAGATAAATCCAATGGACTGTGATATAGACTATGTTTTTTAGCCGATGAGCATCGATATCATTGAGTTGTCGTTTATCATGTCTTCGTGAAACAGTTTGTCAAGTCCATGACATTTCCGTAGATCGCCGACAAAGTTATGACTGTCATGGAGTTGATTTGATGAAACGACCCCCTGCTGTACTACTGCCAGCAACAATAAACAAATGCAGATTTCCTCTCTCAACACAGAGAGGGCAGCAGTACAGAAGGATCAATTAGTTTCAACAGAAAAATAGAATGAACACAAAATTTAATGCTTAAAATTCCATATTCCCTGAATCAGTGGTTTAGCTGGTCACCAAACAAGAGGTACTTTCACAGACAACCTGCTGTTAAGTAATATTTTGAGTTTCACTCTTTTGATCTGGTATTTTGGCTGCATATATTATAGCAGGTTGGAGCTGCATAGTTTCAAGTGGGGCTGAGTGGTTGAGGTATATGAGTGGCCTGTACCAGCATTCATAAAGTCATAAAGGTCAACAAAGTTCGACCTGGTTTAATGTTTTAGGGAATGTCAAGTGTTGACCTCTCTTTTCAATACAAATTACTATAATAACTTTCTAACAAAATCATTGAACAAAATTATGCAAATCATGAGAATGAAAATGAGATTCTGATGTCCTAATGACATGATATTTGTTCATTTATTTAAAGAATTATGGGCTCGCTTTCAGCAATGAGGTTTCATTTAACCCGTAATTAAAATCATTGTTTGAGCTTCCACTGTGGACTAAATGTAGGTCTTTAAGCATATAACTGCCAGCCCATTAGACATAAGGACACACACGTAAGATGCTTTTGGAGGTTTAAAGATAAAGTTGAGTTCTGGTCATGCAATTACATTTTGAAAGAAACAGTTTCAAACATTTCAGCTTTTGTCATATTCTGAATATGAGGACATTAGAGGAAAATTCCTTTTCAGGGGACATTTCTACTGTGATCTTCCAAACTGGCATTAAAGGAATGAGAAAGCTCCAAATTATTTTTCACCTTTCCCAGAACTCAAGCTCCCCTTTAAGCCATGGGTTGAGATAAACCACCTTCATGAATTCAGGCCATGGTATTTTCCAAGGGATGAAGAGGTTGACATTTGGCACTCCATAAAACCATTAACTGAATGTACCCACTTTGAGATTTCACCCACAACTAGTCGGTAGGATACCAGCCGTAGAGTGTAACCATTCTATATCACTGTAACTATTTCAGATTTCATTGCAGATCATAGTGACGATGAAAGCTTACCAACCATGACTGACATATTACGTGTGACACTTCTAGACGTGTGCTATGGCATGCGGGATGCTGTGGTCGGATCTCTCTTTGTGTTCCGGGTCGACGCCGAAATGGAAAGGATCCAAGAGGAGATGAGGAAGAAGAGAGAGGAGAAGATGATGGAAGCTCGGCGAAGACCGCTGCCTCAGAAAGAGAAGAAACAAGAGTAAGTCAAAAGTCAAAAAATCTACCGGCTGCTCATTTTGTTTCCAGAGATCCAGAAGGGCATTAACTTGTATACTTTTACAAAGAATTAAAGATATAATGGCTCTGAGCGGAAAATTTACTCTTGGATTAAATGGTATCATCAATGCCTACACAGGTAGGGGCGGATCCAGGATTTTTTAAAAGAGGGGGTACAAAAGTCGTAAAAATTTATGACAAGCAATAAAAAAATGTCAAAAAGGATTACCACTTTCGGAGGGGGGGGGTGTGAACTTTTAGTTGTGTACTTGAGGTATGCCACTTGAGGTGGGGAGCGTGGGCTAGATATACATCCGCCCCCCCCCCCCCCCACATGTATCTGCCATAGATGACATCTCAAAGTGCTTTACATTCAGTAGAAAAAAGTACATGTAGATGTTTGAATCGATAATTTTATTAATGATGTTATTAGGATTATTGATAGTGTTATAGGTATTATTACCATTTATGGATCAAGGATTTTTTTAGCAGGAGTGTCACAAGTCTGAAAAAGCAGTGGATAAAAGGGTACCATATTTGTACATATGTAGGTGCTTTTTTCATCTAAAATTCTCTGTTCATGCAAGTGCCTTTGGTCTAGACTTACTACAGGGGGAGGGGGTGGGGGAGGGAGGGGGGGGGGGAGGGAGGGAGGGCACATTCAGCGAGCACACTTGTAATATCATGCATTCAGTAATACGTATCACATGATGGTATATATGCGGTCCTGATATATGTAATTCCCTCACTTCAGTTTCAGTCAAGGGATTGAGGGTTCGAGTTTCAGCCCTGAACTAACATCATTTGGCAAGACATTAATCCAAATTTGCCACAGTCCACTCAGCTGCAAATGGGTACCCCCGTACCCGATTTGCTAGAGTGTTACATGTTTTGGCAGTTTGGCTTTGACCAGGGTGATGATTCATTTCTCAGAGTGCCTGGAGTTTCAGTGGTTGGCTGACAGGAGCACATACAAGAAGCCACTATTATTAATATGATTTTACAATATTTCCTCTTTACAATGTATTCCCCCAGAGAGCCCAAAGTAATGCAGAGAATTCTTCAGTGCTGTGCTCTAAATGTGGGTGTGTTCTGGCTCAGTCTGTTAGTTTTCAACAGTGTGCTGCTTCCTGTGCTACAGTACGTGACGACTTTCATTGCAGGTAAGAACCTTGAAAATATTGCAGGGTTATCTTTGGACCATTGAAATGAGAGGAGAGTTTCAGGGTTCCGAGCTGTCCTGGAAATCAGCGAAAACCCGGAAAATGAGTTTGCCTTTTTCCAGTCAGGGAAAAGTCAATGAAAAATGGAAAAAATCATGTCAAGAATTTCATTATGTGACGACTTTCATCGCAGGTAAGATTCTTGAAAATATTTGAAAATATTGCAGGGTTATCTTTGGACTATTGAAATGAGAGGAGAGTTTCAGGGTTCCGAGCTGTCCTGGAAATCAGCGAAATCCCGGAAAATGAGTTTGCCTTTTTCTAATCAGGGAAAAGTCATTGAAAAATGGAAAAAATCATGTCAAGAATTTCATTATGTGATGACTTTCATCGCAGGTAAGAACCTTGAAAATATTTGAAAATATTGCAGGGTTATCTTTGGACCATTGAAATGAGAGGAGAGTTTCAGGGTTCCGAGCTGTCCTGGAAATCAGCGAAATCCCGGAAAATGAGTTTGCCTTTTTCTAGTCAGGGAAAAGTCAATGAAAAATGGAAAAAATCATGTCAAGAATTTCATTATGTGACGACTTTCATCGAGAACCTTGAAAATATTTGAAAATATTGCAGGGTTATCTTTGGACCATTGAAATGAGAGGAGAGTTTCAGGGTTCCGAGCTGTCCTGGAAATCAGCGAAAACCCGGAAAATGAGTTTGCCTTTTTCCAGTCAGGGGAAAGTCATTGAAAAATGGAAAAAATCATGTCAAGAATTTCATTACGTGATGACTTTCATTGCAGGTAAGAACCTTGAAAATATTGCAGGGTTATCTTTGGACCATTGAAATGAGAGGAGAGTTTCAGGGTTCCGAGCTGTCCTGGAAATCAGCGACATCCCGGAAAATGAGTTTGCCTTTTTCTAATCAGGGAAAAGTCATTGAAAAATGGAAAAAATCATGTCAAGAATTTCATTATGTGATGACTTTCATCGCAGGTAAGAACCTTGAAAATATTTGAAAATATTGCAGGGTTATCTTTGGACCATTGAAATGAGAGGAGAGTTTCAGGGTTCCGAGCTGTCCTGGAAATCAGCGAAATCCCGGAAAATGAGTTTGCCTTTTTCTAGTCATGGAAAAGTCAATGAAAAATGGAAAAAATCATGTCGAGAATTTCATTATGTGACGACTTTCATCGAGAACCTTGAAAATATTTGAAAATATTGCAGGGTTATCTTTGGACCATTGAAATGAGAGGAGAGTTTCAGGGTTCCGAGCTGTCCTGGAAATCAGCGAAATCCCGGAAAATGAGTTTGCCTTTTTCTAGTCAGGGAAAAGTCATTGAAAAATGGAAAAAATCATGTCAAGAATTTCATTATGTGATGACTTTCATCGCAGGTAAGAACCTTGAAAATATATGAAAATATTGCAGGGTTATCTTTGGACCATTGAAATGAGAGGAGAGTTTCAGGGTTCCGAGCTGTCCTGGAAATCAGCGAAATCCCGGAAAATGAGTTTGCCTTTGTCTAATCAGGGAAAAGTCATTGAAAAATGGAAAAAATCATGTCAAGAATTTCATTATGTGATGACTTTCATCGCAGGTAAGAACCTTGAAAATATTTGAAAATATTGCAGGGTTATCTTTGGACCATTGAAATGAGAGGAGAGTTTCAGGGTTCCGAGCTGTCCTGGAAATCAGCGAAATCCCGGAAAATGAGTTTGCCTTTTTCCAGTCAGGGAAAAGTCAATGAAAAATGGAAAAAATCATGTCAAGAATTTCATTATGTGACAACTTTCATCGCAGGTAAAATTCTTGAAAATATTTGAAAATATTGCAGGGTTATCTTTGGACTATTGAAATGAGAGGAGAGTTTCAGGGTTCCGAGCTGTCCTGGAAATCAGCGAAATCCCGGAAAATGAGTTTGCCTTTTTCTAATCAGGGAAAAGTCATTGAAAAATGGAAAAAATCATGTCAAGAATTTCATTATGTGATGACTTTCATCGCAGGTAAGAACCTTGAAAATATTTGAAAATATTGCAGGGTTATCTTTGGACCATTGAAATGAGAGGAGAGTTTCAGGGTTCCGAGCTGTCCTGGAAATCAGCGAAATCCCGGAAAATGAGTTTGCCTTTTTCTAGTCAGGGAAAAGTCAATGAAAAATGGAAAAAATCATGTCAAGAATTTCATTATGTGACGACTTTCATCGAGAACCTTGAAAATATTTGAAAATATTGCAGGGTTATCTTTGGACCATTGAAATGAGAGGAGAGTTTCAGGGTTCCGAGCTGTCCTGGAAATCAGCGAAAACCCGGAAAATGAGTTTGCCTTTTTCCAGTCAGGGGAAAGTCATTGAAAAATGGAAAAAATCATGTCAAGAATTTCATTACGTGATGACTTTCATTGCAGGTAAGAACCTTGAAAATATTGCAGGGTTATCTTTGGACCATTGAAATGAGAGGAGAGTTTCAGGGTTCCGAGCTGTCCTGGAAATCAGCGACATCCCGGAAAATGAGTTTGCCTTTTTCTAATCAGGGAAAAGTCATTGAAAAATGGAAAAAATCATGTCAAGAATTTCATTATGTGATGACTTTCATCGCAGGTAAGAACCTTGAAAATATTTGAAAATATTGCAGGGTTATCTTTGGACCATTGAAATGAGAGGAGAGTTTCAGGGTTCCGAGCTGTCCTGGAAATCAGCGAAATCCCGGAAAATGAGTTTGCCTTTTTCTAGTCATGGAAAAGTCAATGAAAAATGGAAAAAATCATGTCAAGAATTTCATTATGTGATGACTTTCATCGCAGGTAAAACCTTGAAAATATTTGAAAATATTGCAGGGTTATCTTTGGACCATTGAAATGAGAGGAGAGTTTCAGGGTTCCGAGCTGTCCTGGAAATCAGCGAAATCCCGGAAAATGAGTTTGCCTTTTTCTAGTCAGGGAAAAGTCAATGAAAAATGGAAAAAATCATGTCAAGAATTTCATTATGTGACGACTTTCATCGAGAACCTTGAAAATATTTGAAAATATTGCAGGGTTATCTTTGGACCATTGAAATGAGAGGAGAGTTTCAGGGTTCCGAGCTGTCCTGGAAATCAGCGAAATCCCGGAAAATGAGTTTGCCTTTGTCTAATCAGGGAAAAGTCATTGAAAAATGGAAAAAATCATGTCAAGAATTTCATTATGTGATGACTTTCATCACAGGTAAGAACCTTGAAAATATTTGAAAATATTGCAGGGTTATCTTTGGACCATTGAAATGAGAGGAGAGTTTCAGGGTTCCGAGCTGTCCTGGAAATCAGCGAAATCCCGGAAAATGAGTTTGCCTTTTTCTAGTCAGGGAAAAGTCAATGAAAAATGGAAAAAATCATGTCAAGAATTTCATTATGTGACGACTTTCATCGAGAACCTTGAAAATATTTGAAAATATTGCAGGGTTATCTTTGGACCATTGAAATGAGAGGAGAGTTTCAGGGTTCCGAGCTGTCCTGGAAATCAGCGAAAACCCGGAAAATGAGTTTGCCTTTTTCCAGTCAGGGAAAAGTCATTGAAAAATGGAAAAAATCATGTCAAGAATTTCATTATGTGATGACTTTCATCGCAGGTAAGAACCTTGAAAATATATGAAAATATTGCAGGGTTATCTTTGGACCATTGAAATGAGAGGAGAGTTTCAGGGTTCCGAGCTGTCCTGGAAATCAGCGAAAACCCGGAAAATGAGTTTGCCTTTTTCCAGTCAGGGAAAAGTCATTGAAAAATGGAAAAAATCATGTCAAGAATTTCATTATGTGATGACTTTCATCGCAGGTAAGAACCTTGAAAATATATGAAAATATTGCAGGGTTATCTTTGGACTATTGAAATGAGAGGAGAGTTTCAGGGTTCCGAGCTGTCCTGGAAATCAGCGAAATCCCGGAAAATGAGTTTGCCTTTTTCTAATCAGGGAAAAGTCATTGAAAAATGGAAAAAATCATGTCAAGATTTTCATTATGTGATGACTTTCATCGCAGGTAAGAACCTTGAAAATATTTGAAAATATTGCAGGGTTATCTTTGGACCATTGAAAGGAGAGGAGAGTTTCAGGGTTCCGAGCTGTCCTGGAAATCAGCGAAATCCCGGAAAATGAGTTTGCCTTTTTCTAGTCAGGGAAAAGTCAATGAAAAATGGAAAAAATCATGTCAAGAATTTCATTATGTGACGACTTTCATCGAGAACCTTGAAAATATTTGAAAATATTGCAGGGTTATCTTTGGACCATTGAAATGAGAGGAGAGTTTCAGGGTTCCGAGCTGTCCTGGAAATCAGCGAAAACCCGGAAAATGAGTTTGCCTTTTTTCCAGTCAGGGAAAAGTCATTGAAAAATGGAAAAAATCATGTCAAGAATTTCATTATGTGACGACTTTCATCGAGAACCTTGAAAATATTTGAAAATATTGCAGGGTTATCTTTGGACCATTGAAATGAGAGGAGAGTTTCAGGGTTCCGAGCTGTCCTGGAAATCAGCGAAAACCCAGAAAATAAGTTTGCCTTTTTCCAGTCAGGGAAAAGTCGATGAAAAAGGGAAAAAATTATGTCAAGAATTTAATTGGCCCAAACAGAAGGTAGTGAGTGTCTTATATTTTGTCTCGTCCATAAGCCCATTCTGTCATAAACAGTATGTTAAGTGCATTTTAGGTACATACATGTAGGATGCTACTTCCCCTAGCCATTCATGACCTTTGACCTTATACAGTCAAGGCTGGGTCATAGAACCTTGTCTGGTTGTGGATGAAATCCATTCTCTCTTATATGTTCAGTGCATTCTGGGTACTTCCCCTAACCATTAATGACCTTTGAACTTAAATACAGATGCAGCTGGATCAGAGAACCTAGTGTGGTCATGGATGAAACCCATGCTCTCATACACATTCAGTGCATTCTGGGTACTTCCCCTATTTCTACTCAGCAAAGCAGTCAGTGCATTATGGTTTCAGGTAAATATAGATCTATTCATTTACTGTAAACCACAAATTTTGCTACAGTATGAAATGTTGATGGTGACTGTTTTGTGGCAAGAAAAATTCACAAAGGATAACGTTTAATGGTGGGATTCTATCTAATTCTTATATTTGATTCGATATCTGCTGTACATGTACATAGACCTTATTATGTCAGTAGCATTTGGGGTTTGGCTTGCAATTTGGTCTGTTTTCATTTGGGGTTAAGTCTCATTCATAAGCACGGTAAACTGCCGCAACCCCCCCCCCCCCCCAAAAAAAAAAAACCCAAAACCCCTGCTTGTTATTGTGTATTAAATGAATGGCAAGTGGGGATGCATGATGCAACAAAGGTCCTCGGTGTATTCACTTATCTGTGTGTTATAAGATACAGAAATGTGGATCACAGTACGTTTAAAAAAACTTTCTTTTTAAAGGCGGTTTACCGAGGCATATATAAAAAAAGCCTTTAGGGTTAGGGTTATGGTTAAGTACATGTCAATCGTTTGATCCAGGGTCGGGCCTGTGTCGTGAATTTCAGTGCTGCACTAGGCTCTAATGTAAAAACAGACGCCAAAATCGTTCTAAGCAGGATTAGATTTACTTACTGGTAAATTTGCTGGATTGCCTGCTTCAGGGACTCCTTAACTCTTACTGTGCTACAAATTCAGGGTTTCAAAGTTGAAAGTGAAATTTTTAATAATTATTTTCCTTTCCTCCTGTATGATCTAGACTAGACCAAATCCCTGCTAATACACACAAAATATAGCTCGCAACCCAAAATCAGTTCAGCTTAATTATGAAATATGAGTAATTTACTTAGTTTTTGGCGGAGATAAAATACTTATAAGGCAGTTTTGGTATTTCATTGAATCTCTTTGCTAAGTGTTTTTCCCTAAGTTTAAGAAAGCTCCTAAGCAGACTTATGCCAATTATTTACTTTGGAAGCCTTGATTGGCTGGCAGTGGCTGTCATACATGCGCGGTGCTATATAAGCTGCACACAAGCAAACTTTATAAGCATGCATTTCATGTGATGCATTTATTGCACATTATATTAGACTGGCTGTGTGACGTCACAGTGACTATCAGTAAACATTTTGCTTTAAAGTCAGCTTGCTGAACTAAAGTACTTACATGTAGGTACGATCTGAATAAGAGTTAAGCCATTTTACGTAGCCCAGCCAAATGCTTTGTAATTTACTTACTTCATGTGCATTTTCAATTGAATACTGGCCCTGGTTCCCATAGCCAATGGGTCAGATGTACTTTTTGTCATTTTTCTTTCCTCTTTTTGTTTCCCTATAGCAGATTTTGCCTGTTGGAATATGCATCATCGGTGACACAACATTTGTTCCTGCGCCATTTGCTCCTCCGTCCATATCTCGAAAGGTCAAAGGTTAAGGTCAAGTTCATGATTGGGTTTTTTGTTACTTAGGACAATGTGAAGATTAGGATTAGGGTTAGGGTTAGGTTTAGGTTTAGGTTGAGGATTAACATGGCAAATTTAGACCGGAGCAATTGTCGCAGGAGCAAATGTCATGGAACCGCATCATCAACCCGTTGACTGCTGAAGTCCCCCGTTCTCATTGGCTTACTACATAAACCACCTAGTTCCCATAGCCAGTGGGTTAAATTCACTTTTATTCTTTCTCTTTGTTTCCCTATATAGGATATAGCTGATCTTGCCTATAGGAAGTCCAGAGGCAGACCTCAGCTACCTAGTTTGAGCAGACTAATAGCAGACCTTCTATTCAGTGTTCTTATTCAGATATTATTTCTATTACAGGTAAGTTATCTTATATACATACAAAGATTCTCAATAATATTAGCTACGCATGTATCTACGTTTAGCTTAAGTAGATTGATAGAAGACCTTCTATTCAGTGTTCTCATACAGATAATATTTTTACTTCAGAAAATCTTTTCATATTTAGCTACACATGCACTAACTTGTACATGTAGCTTGAGTAGATTGATAGCAGACCTTCTATTTTGTCATTGGTATACCAATACTATTTTTATTACAGGTTGTCTTTTTGTAGATTTATTGCGGTGTCTTGGTCTAGTGGATCTGTCACTATACCATTGATCACATGGTTTGCGGTTGAGTCCCAAAACCTCAAAACTATCCTGTGGCAAGACATTGATATGCGTTTGTCACTCTCTTCCAAGGTGTAGTACCTAGTAGGGGTTCTAGGACACCTACCCCCTGGACAACCACCCCCCGGATAACCACCCCTAGGATAACCACCCTCTAGGACAACTACCCCCTAGGACAACTACCCCCTAGGGCAACCACCCTCTAGGACGACTACCCCCCAGGACAATTACCCTCTAGGATGATTACCCCCCGACTAACTACCCCCTAGGGCAACCACCCTCTAGGACAACTCCCCCCGGACAACTACCCCCCAGACAACTACCCCATAGGACAACCACCCTCTAGGACAACTACCCCCCGGACAACTACCCCCCAGACAACTACCCCCTAGGACACATGTCCGGGGGGTAGTTATCCGGGGGTAGTTGTCCTAGAGGGTGGATGTCCTAGGGGGTAGTTGTCTGGGGGGGTAGTTGTCCGGGGGGTAGTTGTCCGGGGGGGTAGTTGTCCTAGAGGGTGGTTGCCCTAGGGGGTAGTTAGTCGGGGGGTAATCATCCTAGAGGGTAATTGTCCTAGGGGGTGGTTGCCCTAGGGGGTAGTTGTCCTAGGGGGTAGTTGTCCTAGAGGGTGGTTATCCTAGGGGTGGTTATCGGGGGGGGGGGGGGGGGGAGGGTGGTTGTCCAGGGGGTAGGTGTCCGGATACGCCTAGTAGGAAATTATTTCTTGAATGTTTTAATCAATATCAATAATACATAACATAACATTAGTACAGACTTAATAATGCATACCATAGAATAAAAAGTAAATTATTAGACATAAAGTTTGAGAGAAATGGAAGGAGTTTTACTCTTCTGGGAAGAGATGTATGGTTTCAAGAATTTCTTAAATTGATCTGTTGAATTAGCTGATTTGATGAAAGAGGGGTTATTTGTTCCATTCTTTGGATGCGGTCACAGTAAATGTGCAATCGCCAGCTTTGCTATGGGTTTGGGGTCTGTGAGTAGAAAAGGGTCCCTAGAAGAGCGAAGATTCGGAAGAGATGGGCATACATGCCAACCGTTTTGTTTTTGAAGCTTTTAGAGCTATAAAAAAACTGAACGTATGGATTTTGGGGGAAATAGTATTAGGGTCTAATACCAATAAACTGAATCCGGTACAGTAAGTAGTCATACATGATTTGTGATTTGGTTCGATTTCGGGTGAAAATCTGTCAAAATAAAAGCAGCCATGAGTGGAACAGTGTCAGCCAGTGGCCCTGAGGCAGGCCGCTGGACCCCTTACTCCAGGGAGCTCCACCCCCAAATGTTGGCAAGTATGGATGGGTTGTGAAATTTTATGCAATCTTTGATATTAGTAACACTGCTTCTTCCGATATACATATCAAGATAATACATGCAAGATACCACTTCCACATACATGTATATATTACATGCAGAAATCACATATACATGTACAGTGAACCCTGTATATAAAGACCGCTCAAGGGAGACGAGAAAAGCTGTCTTTATGAGCAGGTGGTCTTTATGTACAGGTTCTTTAATACCAGTTTCAATGAGAAACTCTTTTCAAGGGAAACAAAAATTGTGGTCTTTATAGACAGGTGGTCTTTTTATACATGTAGTCAGTGAAGCAGGTTTGACTGTATTAATGTTTAAAATATTGACTTTGATAGATAGTTTTAAAGATTTACAGAGATTTCATGATATTATTTTCTTCGTAGAGCATGGTGGTTAGCCTAGTACCTATTAAAGGTGTAAGTCAGTTCCTGAGTATGTTTCATCTCTCCCTACTTAATGCACTCTATGCATTTGAGTACAAGTGGTTCAACATGGGTAAGTACACACAGCATTCAGCCCTTTAACCATTTCAGGACAGGAATTATTTAAGTGCTAAAATGTATTTTCTTCAAATTGGCAACAATAATATTTTTTCTTTTAGTGCTACCAGGTTCTAATAAGATGTAATGTCTTTGAAAACAATATACGTGGTTAGAAATTTTGTCGAAAAGTATAAAAAAATTGCCAAATTGGATAAAAAATACATGATTTTGAACCTCTCACTGTGTTGCCAATTTGAGGATTTTAAAGCTTCCCCTCATTTTTAAAATTCCTGGTATCAAATGCAATATGGTAATGCAACAAAAATGGACAGAATGTGTGCAGAATTATTTTGCTCTTTCTGCTCATAATCTGGTATATTTTTTAGACAATCTGAATCAAAAGGTATTAAGCCAAACCACAAAATGTGGTCTATTGTCTCAAAAGGGTTAAAGGTATAGGATCGCTTTTGCAATGTTATTTTTAAACATTGTGAAATTTGGCGTGGATCAGCGCCATATGATACCATAACAATAATGAATATGAAATCCTTCAGTCCATACTGTAATGTGATATTTTATTTGATCTGTTGTTTGGCTTTGTAGCAGTCTCTGTGATGAGACTGAGGTGTTCAACTGAAAAATGTTCCCCTTGGTCTGTGTTCTGAAAACTGTGTTATCTATTATGGTGCTGGAAAATAATAATAGTATTAGCATCTTATAAAGGGCTGCTGAGTGGCTAAAGAATAAGTTTATGTTCATAACATATTAAAATTGCACGAAAACAGACACTTATCACTAACCTGTATGCAGGGTACGGAGCCAGCTTTGCGCTGATTTTAACCAGTGACATATTCCAATTTTAATTTGTTATGACAACTTGCATACTTTTCCTAACACAAAATGACATAATTTTCAGAATACCACCCCTTTTCATCTCTCGTAAATCAATATGGGAGGTACATACGAGGATAGCTTACACTGAGACCAACTGTTTCTTCTTTATTTATTTGTTTCTACCCTTGCCAGGATGGGAGGTACACAACAAGGATAGCTTACACTGAGACCAACTGTTTCTTCTTTATTTATTTGTTTCTACCCTTGCCAGGATGGGAGGTACATACAAGGATAGCTTACACTGAGACCAACTGTTTCTTCTTTATTTATTTGTTTCTACCCTTGCCAGGATGGGAGGTACACACGAGGATAGCTTACACTGAGACCAACTGTTTCTTCTTTATTTATTTGTTTCTACCCTTGCCAGGATGGGAGGTACATACAAGGATAGCTTACACTGAGACCAACTGTTTCTTCTTTATCTATTTGTTTCTACCCTTGCCAGGATGGGAGGTACACACGAGGATAGCTTACATTGAGACCAACTGGCCATACTTCTTAGGCTTTGGTCTCCCTCTAGCAGTCATCACATCACTGCCCAAGTCTTACTTTGTGAGCGGCTGCGTCTTCTCCACCGTCTTCCCTCTCTTCATCATCAGTGGCAACGAAGCGCAACCTCCACCAAAACCATGGTGAGTTACCGTACCGGTGATCTGACATAGGTTCCATGACATTTGCTCCTGCGACAATTGCTCCGGTCTAATTTTGCCATGTTAATCCTAAACCTAACCTAACCCTAACCCTAATCCTAATCTTCACATTGTCCTTAACAAAAAAACAACAAATCATGACGTTGACCTTAACCTTTGACCTATCGAGATATGTGACCCTGCACGACGGTTTCAGGCGGAAGTCACAAAAATCAAAAGTCTAATTTTACATCCTCTAGAATATCTGGTTCATAAGCTTTAAAATGGTGTATAACAACTCTATTTTGCTCAGGTAGAAGTCATCGTAAAAAGCGATTAAAAACACAGAAAGTATCAGAATAGAAATCTGAATAACGGAGAAAATCGCATTCAAAGTTTGGGTGCGAAGCAAAAGCTGAGGGTGCGAAATTCAGCGTGACCCGCTTCGAAACTTCCTTAGCAATGTTCCCCCTTGAACTTGCCCTCTCGAGCATGAGGCAGAGTAGCGTGCCGTGTGTAAACAAAAAGAAATTACTCAAGCGGTATACTGTCACGTGACAGGCTCGCTCCATTGGTCAATGGCTGACCCAGGGCTGACCATTGCGTGGGCTTTTTGTTGACTTTTAGCCGCGGATTTGAAGGTGGATTTGTGACACCGCAAACGCAATCGTTGTCCATGCTATAAGAAACCATTTTACACTCTTTTCGTATACTTAACCAGCATGAATAAAATCGGAATAAATCTTGTCTTGACTCTAGAGAATCGATAGAACGAGACACGCAATTCAGCGGGAGGGTGGGGGTGAAAAAAGGGCTCCTTCTTGTTCATTTTCAATGCAAGAATCAATAGCAAAATAGCGCCGAGAAGCTTGGGGATGATATCCTCATAGCGGGCTCGCCAGGGCAGGATCTTCTCACCTTCACTCACTCAACAACCGCATGATTACAAATGAGGATTACGTAGTATTTGGCAAGTGAGGCAAACAGTTAACACCCCCACCCCAGAAAGGGAGAGATAAATAGATAGACAGAGAGAGAGAGGGGGGGGGGGGGCATGGAGCAATATTATTACATCTGCATGTAGTTGCATTTACGGAGCATTATTCTATTTTACCTGTGACTAGAAATTGAAATATCGAAATTACCAAATTTATATTGTTAACATGTTAAAACTACACTTAACAGGTATTACGTAGACTTCAAGACCCCCCCCCCCCCGTCTTATTTTGTTTTCGCATCCTTCGCAATGCTAAAATAAAATGCACCCTCTGGAAAAAAAAATAATAGAAAATTGAACCTCTTTAAACTTTAAATGTATGATATTTTAGACACGTATTAATGAAGCTAAAAGAAGAAGAAAGGAAAACAATTTTAAAGGAAATCTCAGGAGTTTTCGACTTTAATCAAAATATTACGTTAACAAAACAAAAAAAAGGTCAGACGCTCATTCCGTTTCCCATAAAATTCTGTCACATTCTCCATTATACCATCATGGCTTCTTAAAACTAGCCGCGAAGCGAAAGTGACTGATAGTCCTACTGAATTAAAAATAATTGGATTTTGAAAAGAGACTTCATCATGCTGATGGCGATGAATTGTTTAATATCATATGAAATAATTTTATGAACGTTGAAAAAAAAATTAAAAACAGGCTGATATAGGCCGACATTATCGCGAACGGGAAACCATATACTTTCCCGTAGAATAATAACAAAAGCGATTGCTATCTCTCGTTGGGCCAGGTTACCTATATTGTTTTGTTTTGTTTTTGTTTTTGTTTTTAATGTGTAATGTTCATTATTTAAAGGTTTTACGTTATACAAGTTATAATGAATGCAAAAGAAACTAAAGTGAGCAAATCCAAGTTTGGGAGCAGAGAGGAAGGTGTGACTTTGATGATATCATGGACCATGATGATATGATGCTTCCCCTGGAAATTTTGAAGATTAAACAAAATAAAGAAAGGCTAGTCGCGTCCCACAAATCAGCATGTTGATACCCATTTAGTTCAAAACGCAGATGTACCTGGAGCTTTTTTTTTTCTTCACAGAAACACAATTACAAAAGTCACAAAAAGGAAGCAGAACTATAATTTGCATAGAGAAAAGAGAATTCAGGGATCATGATACATCGTTTTCAGACTGTGTTTCATAACTGTTTCAAAACGCTGATTCTGGTTTCGCAATAAATCATTGTACGATAAAGCGCGAGCAGGTGGCAAGGACAAGGAGTTATCACAGCCAATGCATACATATTGCCCATGTAAAGAGTTCAGATCCTTTTACTCTTTTCATAAACTTAACCAGCATTATAAGAATCCGTATCAATTGTCCTGCCCTTGGAGAAGAACAATACAAGACACGCATTTAAGCGGGAGGGTGGGGATGAATAGAGTTCCTTTTGTTCATTTTAAACCAAGAATCAATAACGCTGAGAGGCATAGGGGGCATTGTTTTCAAACTGGGCCCGTCAGCGTGGTCAGGGTATGTTCTATTCAACCATAATTCCACCTTACCCATTCAAAACTGCATGTTGCAAAATTCCCCGTTATTTTGTTTGAGCAACCTTCATGATGCTTAAAAAAAGGCGCCCTCTGAAAAATAAGAAAATGCCCCTTTATAAGACATAAGTCACTTTGAGCAATAATGTACTTTTCGGATTAAAGAAAATTAAATCAAATATTTAAAACACGCATTAAGCTTTTAAAATACCCTTTTCATTTTAAAGGAAATCTCAGGAGTTAGAAACTATATTATTTGGCATATAAAGCAAATGATTAATACCCCCCCCCCCCCCAAGAGAGAGAGAGAGAGAGTTTAGGTCGACTATTTCATTATCTTATTTAAGCAGACAGGTGTTTTATTTCACCGATTAAATGCCAATTCTTGGTGAAGAACACCCACTTTTGAAAGTTAATGGTGCCTTTCCTATTCTGACATCCATCCCCTCCAATAGTTACTCTTTGTTTAAGAAATAGATATATAGGCATGTTTTTTTGTGAGACAGTAGTCGCTCGGCTATCCTAAAAAATGTCAATGGTTTGGAAATTTGAACTGGAGAATCCGAAAGTTCAATCTCTGAACATTTTGTTGGACTTTGTCATTTGCAATTATACACTCATGTCATGAAAAGAAAACAAGCTTTGTTTTTCTCTTCTATATTAAAGCAAATTGATTTTATAAAGAGGAGATAATCTTCTGTACCTGATGTAAAGCAAAAAATGAAATAAAAGAAAAAAGATCTAATTGATTATCGTGCTGTTCATAGGGCTACTAATTCCACCATTCCATGTCATAAAAAGCGTAGTAATTTGAAAAAGAGATCAAAGTAAAAGAATCGTCTGGACATGTACTAGGTAACTAGGGAACTCTTTTAAGAAAGCGGCAGATTATTTTAAGAAAGCTGAAATTGACTATAATAGAGTGCAGATATTGCGTCAAACAAAAGATCTGTTTATATCATAGCGCTGTTCCAACTTGTGTTCCACTCTCTGTTTAGCCTGAAAAGAGTTAGGAGATAAGAAGAGAAGAAAATAGTTGGCTTTCAAAAAGAGAACAAAATCCACGAAAACAGTGACTGTGTCAAGAGCGATTTAATGTTAACGGGTGAGAATAATGAAAACTGGCTATTTAGCGTGTAGAAAATAAGGATAATCATAAAACGAAGACTAATTTATTATAGCCCTGTTGAAATTCATTCCACTTTTATTATTCCACGAAGTAGAAAGTGAAGTGAAAAAAACCAAAAAAAACTTAGCTTCAAAAAGAGGAGAAAAAGAATGGAAGCACGATGTCAAGTTTAAAGTTTATACTGATGCTTGATTCAGGAAACAATTTTCGGTATCACGAGCCTTTGGAATAACGAACCCTATATACTTCATTTTTGGAATTAGAACCTCAGAGCACAGGATAAACGAAGCTTCGGAATAACGAACCTCCGGAATAATAAACCTTTGGAATAATACAAGAAATGTTCGGAATTATGAACTGAGCTCTTTTTCACTTTATGAATTATGAACCCCCTTGTTTGAGAAATTTTTATGCCCCAAATTGTATCAGGCCTGTTACTAGTCTTTGAGCACATCTCTTAACTCTTTCAGTGCCGATGGCACGTATATGTGACAGATAGCTTTGTCATTTTTATTAACCAATTGCTCGACCACTGGAAAGGTACAGGGTGGTCAATGTATATCAAAACTTTGAGCATAAATCAAGCATTCTAAATATCTGATTATAATTATATGCTACCATAGAAAAATTCAGAGAAAATTGCAGATTTTTAAAAAGATATTACCTTATTTCAACATTAAACAATAGTAAACAAATGATAAACCAAAATATAATGGACAAAAAAGAAACTCAAATGTAATTTTCAATCATTCTTATGCATTAACTCGGGTAAAGTAATAATGTTCGGTATCATAAGAAATGGTAATAAATTTCCTACAAGTTTTTTACACAATATTTTGTGAAATAACAGATGGTTAATGAAGTGCAGACATTTCAAAAGTAAGCATTGATTTTATTTTGGTAAAGTTTTGAAGAGAGCTAAACCCCTTGGCACAGTAAGAGTTAAGAAAATAGCAGCTTGTAGAGATTTAAAAAATGAACATGTTATCCAGAGTGACAAAGAAAGATCATCAAACAAAGGATCATTATTATAGCGCCGTTTAAGGTGCATCTTGCTCTTTATACTGCACCATTAGGAAGCAAAACGAAAAGAAACAAGAGAGCAAAAGGCAGGGAATAATTCATCAACTTCAATGTGTACAGGTGCGTGATTTAGAAAAAAAAATCAATAAACATTGGGGCCTGTGTTGCTTTTTTACCTACACCTTATAGGAAAGCTCACAACTCTTTAAAATGCCAGGATTAACTATTGCGAAGAATAAATAAAGACGAGTAGACAAAAGGCCATTAACATAGTATCATTTTAAGTGAATCCTGCGCTTTATCATTAGAAAGCCGCAGAGAAAGGAAACAAAGGAGCAAAAGGAAGGAAAGCATCGTGTCCACAGCTGCGTCTAGAGAAGAAAAACTGCAAGAGGGGCCAATAAGTTTGGCAGATATTTGAAAGCGGGCCCGGTATGGTTATTTCCCGAATAGTTTTTCCGCTAGGCTTCGTTGCGACCTCGCTCTAATGCATGAACAAAACAAACTATATACCTACTGCTTTATTAAATGGATAATTAACTAAAGAGAAAGGGTACAATTATTATGAGCTTTATACTGCGACTGACTTTCTTATTTGTCTTACAAGTAAAACAAAAAAATGGATGGTTAAACGAATTCATTACAGAAAAGGACGATTTGATTTTATAAAGAATATAATTCGACGATTTCAAGTTGAATGCACCCACCGGTCATGCATATTCAGGTATCTATATACATGACAAGTAGGTGTACCACGAATGACCAATCACAAAGCGCTAAGCCGTCAGGCTGAGGATTATGTCATCCGGCATACGAGGCCACGCCGCCTTAGCAACAAAAGAGAGGTGTGCAAAGATCGATCGAGCGAGCAATGTAAATTTTCGAAAACCAAAATCCTGACGAAGCGTTTTGGAAAGGGTAAATACAAACACAGTTTTCAGGTACTTATACTTAGTATTTTGACTTCAAATTTTAGGAAGTGGTAAATGAATCATTAAAGAATCCAAATACGTAAAAAAAAGAAATTTGGGGAAAAAATGACATTTACACTAAAACACGCTATTTATAGACAAGTATCACTTGCGACTTCCGCCTGGTTTCGTCGTGAGCGGTCACATATATAGACGGAGGAGCAAATGTCTTGTCACTCTGACATAAGCCCTGTCAAAATTATGTATTTATTATCATTAAATTCAGGTGGGTTGTACTTCAAGTACAGACCACCTCATATTTTTTAAAACAGATTTTTCTTTATTATTATTGTTAATATTTATCATTTTTTTATTTCTACCCTCTTTTTTGTCTGCACAATATCTCCTAAACACCTTGTTCAAATGTACTCAATTTTGGTACAATGATAGATATGGTAATTGTCTCAGCACAGAAACTTTTTCAACTTGGTGCATTTTGACATCATCTAGGCACCATTTTGTATAAATTTGACATATTCTATATCTCTGCAGTACAAAGTCATAACAAAGCATATGCTCTGCTGAGACTATGTCTAGCTTCATGGAATCCCTCTCCTAGGAGAGCCTCGAAAGTCAGAAAATGTTATGAAACTCCTGCTAATAGATGGATTTTTCTGTCTAGTGATACTAGTGTTACAGTGACGATAATTCGGGTGAGATGCGTCGTGTGGTTGCATGCATGGGAATATGCACCTTTGCCCTTCCGTGAGCCTGGATAAAACATAGGTGATTCCGTTGAACCTGCGAATGCTTAAAACCGATTTCAGCTTTACTATAGAAAACCCTACAAAAACATGGACAGGCAACATTCTAACCTACAAGTAAATCTGAAATTTACAAGAATGTAAATTAGGAGCAACTCTTAACTTAGATCTGGATTCAATTTCAAGTTCTCGCAAATCGTCTGCGACTCTGTGAGACATAGCTTGACACTTAGTAGTCTAGTTTGGCTGTAACCAAACAGCCCGGCCCGGCTCGTAGCGAGCTGTAATCCCGCTTCCTACCTTCAATTCAGTGCAGCTGCAAAGACGCTGAACTCACATTTTACGAGCTGCAGGTCGGAGTTACCAACATCTGGCTAGATTAAACATGCATTGAAATACTTTAAAACAATAGTGATGTTATTTTTTCATTTGCAACTCGTTAAATATACGAATTCATGACTGAGAAAAATGAAACAAAGTGAGCACCACACACTTTGCTATGTGCAGGGTATCACAATTATGCACACAGTATCACCAGCGTAGCTCTACTCGATACGACGTCACAAATCCAAGGCTGTTTGGACGTCGATAGCTGCCCGTTTTCAAGGCTCTCAAGTTCGGGTTTTTCGAGAGCGATTACTCTCCTGGCAAACAACAAAATCACACGCAATGCTGTATTCTATAGCTTATAAGCTTTGTGTAATTGATCTAATTTATTTTCCTCTTGGGATAGGGTCTTTAGACGGACTGGAATAGACTCTGCATGTATGGCATTGTTCAACATTTGCATTTGGTGCGTGCATTGATACACTCTAGTATTTGCACATGCACAATGATGCGCGCATGAACGTACATGCACGCACAAGTGTGGTAATACTTGAAATGCTTTAGGTTTGACTAGAAAGTAGAATACAAGGGAGTTTGACAGGCAAAATTACTGTGATGTAATGAGAGTTTGTTATATAACAGTGTTCTTTATAACGAAGTTCCTCTGTAATAATGTATTACAATTTTATCTACAAGAGTTTCTTCGTGCTTTACATCATAGTAATGAGATAACTTTATGATAGTCCAACATATGCTCGGATGACAATATGCCTTTATGTGGTTACCATTCTTGTGATCCGACATTTGCTTTAGAGACAACAGAGCTTTTTTGTAACTTAGTGAAATGTAGTTGCAAGTAAGGACTCGTCCGGAACGCAATGACAGATTCCTGTTCGAAACTGAGTCATGTCTTTTGGATGATAACATTAAAGGTCGGTCCCCAGAAGTAGATACATGTAATCATATCTCATTGATACATAACTGTAAAAACCCAGTTATACCTACCCACACCCATCCACACACACACAGACGCAAAATGGCAAATGTTGATGATATCGCTAAAGTAGAAGAATTTGAAGGTTTCAGTAATATTTAATCTTATCAAGGTAGTAGAGGTATTTACCAGATCCCTATACTGGTGATCATGATATGGTTTTGCCTGTATGGAACAAAGTTATGATTTTCAACACCACTACCTTTTGCTAAAATATCTACATGTGTACGTAGTTACCATACTACTGTAGTGATCTGAAATATGCTTCAGCGACAAGGATCTCTCAGTAAACATGGAATATTTTGTGTTGTGAAAATTTGTGCGCATATTGCGCTAATTTTTTTATGCAGCAGAAAATAAGCCTATGTAATTTTCTGTACATGAGCATAACAAGTCGGCAAACTAGAACTGCAATCGTATCGGAACGATGTGCATGCAATGTCGTCCGTATCTTTTATTTTTTTGAAAAGTTGACATGTGAAATATAAAGTTATGCATGTTGAAACATGATATCAGATAAGATGGGAGAAAATAATGCATACTGTTAAATTAGGAGATGATAGAAAAATGAAAACAAGGAAAAAGAACAAAAAAACAAAAAATGATAATGGTGATGACAATGAGGATGATGGTGATGATGGTAATGGTGGTGTTGATGATGATGATGATGATGATGATGATGGTGTTGATGATTGTGATGATATAATAATGGTGATGATAAAGATCGATAATGATAAAATGATGATGGTGATGATAATGGTGATGATATGATGATGATATAATCATGGTGATGATGATAATGATGATAATGATAAAATGATGATGATAGTGATGATGATAATGGTGATGATAATGGTGATGATGGTGGTGATGATATTGATGATATAATGATGATGAAAATGGTAATGACGATGATATAATGATGATTGTGATAAAGATAATGGTGATGATGATGGTGATGATGATGATGATGGTGATGGTGATGACGATGGTGGCGCACGCCCTGACCCAAATGGCTTTCCACAGGCTCCAGTCCACATGGCCTCAAAACAATGAAGCATAGTAAACTACGCACGGCACTTTGGGGTTGTGCGGTATTTAACATAAGGAAAGGAAGAAATCAAAGATCATAGAACAATGGCAGTAGGGTAAAACATAGAAAGACAAGATGACAAAGAATAACATAGGGAAAGGTAGAAGGATAAAATGCCTTTCCATAGCCTCTGGCCACGTGGCTTCCACACTATATGTGACGCATAGTATACCAGGCCACATCCGCTTTGCGTAGAATTGTATTGAAGAAAATGTCGTTAAATGGCATGTACTGAAATGGCTTTATTTGCTAATAACTGGGCTCTTTTTTGTTCTTTATGTGCCGTATTTGGTATCATACGAAAGAGCATTTCATGGCCGTCATTTTGGGACCACTTTCATATTTTTATGACAATCCTATGGAAGCGTGTGATGCATGATAATTTATAGAACAAAATGGCGTCTAAAATGCCACGCTTGACCGATTTTAAAAATCCGGCTTCGAGATTCTCTTCATTTTGCCTCAAAGAATGTGCCTGCAAAATTTCAAGAAAAATAAAGAACGTTCAGGGGGCCAAAGTCGGGATCCCGATTTGCCCCATAGACAATACGTGTAAAGCATGGGCGGAAACTGTGCAGGATCCGTATTATGACCTGATTTAAATCGCGATTTACTGAAAATTTTCTGTGAGACCTTATACCGTGTTTGGTATCCCCGAGAAGGGCATTTCATTGCGGTCATTTTGAGCTGACTGCTGTTAGGGAACCATTTAAAATAAGCATATTATTCAATAATATGTCATGCATGGTAAATTGAGGTTTTTCCGCAATTACTTTGCGATGACGTCATCAGTTTTCATAAAATTTGGCTAACAGTTGTTAAATACATAAATACACATACCCACAAAATTTCAAAGACGTAGGTTAAAGTTTCGCAAAATTAGAGCAAGTTGAAGTGGTTTCGGCATTTCCGTAAATATCGTGATTTTGACGAGCAATTTTCGCAAAGTCGGTCAGTGATAAGGTATATATTTTTTTATTTGGCTGAAAAGGGTATATCTTGAAGTATCTAAATCCAAAAAAGGGTACGGGTTTATCCAAGCATGACGGAGATACGGCCACAAGAAAATAGCCATTTTTGAAACTTTAGAGGGCGCTAATTATATTATTGGGAATCATTGAAGCATGAAATTTAGCAGGAATGTGTGCAATGACAAGATAAAGCCACAGTCTAAATTTGAGACAAAAATGAATTGATATGAGGAAGTTATGGCATTTTTTAATTTTCGGAAATGAATATTTCAAGAAATTTAGCGTTTTTCCACATGGCCGATTTCGGACTTAAATTTAGAGTATGAAGATGGAATTTTTTGTATATAATATTTTTATTTTTCTGTAAAGAGCAACTCTTGGACTATCTAGAGGAATTTGTTAGAAGTCTGTAGGATGTAGGATAATGGAGATAGGCCAGGGGAACGAATGGCATGAAAATGGCATGAAAATGGACAAAATGGCGCCTGGATGGTCATGCATGAGTGATTTCGAAAAATGAAAAGTTCTAGGATCAAGATGAAATGGCAAGGAACATGCATATGAAATTTGAAAGGAAATGGACATCAGGAAAGTACCTAAACAGTGATAACAAGCACTACGTGCAAAACAAATAGGATTTTGGTGGAAGAAGAATAATAAGAATGCAGAACGTGAACGAAAACAAGGCAATGTCGTAGGACGACATTGCAAATAGAAAACATGCAAAATTCACTTTACTCGGCCGGACTTTAAAAATTTCCACTTTTACATTACCATATCGGTGACAGTGATACAACACATGCTGTGGTGACAATATGCCTAAATTTATAGAGTTACCATACTGGTGATCTGACATGAGCTCCAAAGACAATAGACTTTTCTGGACCTAAACAAGTTAGGCAATAAAATCTTCTACTACTACTAAACTACTACTACTACTACAATTGACCAGGGCTTTATTTTGTCGAAGTTGTAAGCTTAGGGATTGGGTTGTGATGGGGTTTTGGGTCAGGGTAAGGGATAGGTGTAGTGTTTGGTCTAGTATTGAAGGTAAGAATATGACTAGTGCAGGAAATTTAACCACGGAGCCATTGGCATTGGAGCATGTGTCGTGTAACTACCATGTGAGTCGTTGTGACCTTTTCTTTATGTCCTCGCTTAGAAAAATGCTGGCATGGTCCCCAAGTCAACTTGGATTCTGTGTGGGTTTTGTTCTATGTTATCCTGTATATTCATACTCCTTAACTATTTACAAGTAAAGTGTTTGAGAAGTGTTTGAGAAGTTTTTTAAAGTTGATTTCATGCACATTCGCTGCACACAAATTATTTTTTGTTTGTTCGTCTCCTTTAAATGCGGAGTTGATAATTGCAGTGGTGGCAGTCATCATAAATACCCCCCCCCCAACCAAAAAAAAAAAATAACAACAAGCAAACAAACAAAACAAAAAACAAAAAACAAAAAACAACAAAAACAAAAACCAAAAAAAAGAAGAAAACATATACTGGACAGATGAATGATGGATTTTTCAACAATCAATGAGCTTTGCGATGAACTTTAGTTTTGGAAATGTAAAAATTGAGACCAAAACATAAGCATATGTAGATAAGCATGCTGAATTTTAATTATATGTATGTACACATTTTGAAGTTACACTCTAGGCATGGAAATAAGAGCAGAATTCAGAACCCTACGTACAAATGTGTTACACATTCTGCAACATTCATTTTCTGCATCATGGCATCGTTTAATTCCCTCAGTGCTCGCAACTAGTGAGCTTCTGAAAACACCATGTGCAACATTGTAGGACAGAGTATCATAACCTTATGTGCAGCGTGGTGCGGCATATGTTATATTCCTAGCGATATGTTTGCAATAATTTTCAGTAGTACTGGTCACATGCTGGTGTCAGCCCAAAGGGCTTGGAACAGATAGTTGGAGACCAAGAACAAGATCATACCAAGATCAAGGCCAAGATCAGACCAAGATCAAGGCTAAGACCAAGATCGAGACCGAGATAAAGACCAAGATCAAGACCAGACCAAGATCAAGAGTTCAAGACCAAGATCAAGGGAATGACTTTGGTAGCTTATCAAAATGCAGTGGCAAGAAAGACGTGTCCGCAGTGCAAAATGCATAATGGTCAAAAATCATAATTTTATCACATAGAGGTAGAACCACATAACTGTAACTAAATTTCATTCAGATATAAATGAGACATTGATAACTATTACACCTTTAGCATTCTGGATGCATCTTTTCATGCCACTACATTTCGCTAAGCGATATTACTTTATTGAGGGATGTCAAAATATAAGATTACAGGTTTATAGTGATGGCCAAAGTGTACACTCTGGTCTTGAGACAAGTCCTTGACTCTAGTACAACTTTAATAAAAATATTATATTTTGCTTGTGAAAAAGTACAAAATCGTAAGAATGTTTGAATTTCATCAGGGAGTTGAGGTGATTGGTGCAATAATGTGCTAAGTATCATGTTGGTCATTCCTAACACAGCCGAAAGTAGTTAAAGAAGTTCATCGGGATGGTTTAAATCTTACAAATTAGTTCGGTGACACTTCCAATGGTATTTCTACTGTACCTTTTCATAACTTGTGAAAGTATTTTTTTTCCCAACACAATGGTCAATTAAATCTGATCCTGCTATCGGATCATTTAATCGTTAAATTTGATTGATATTTATTTTGTGTTTGTATTTCTAGTGACTTCCAAGTTCGTATATTCTCATTCGTTGTGGGCATCGCTAACAAATTGTTCTACCGGACAGTGAAAGGACCAATCAAATCATCTCGGAGTCGATGAAAACGAGTACTATGATCGGAAAATTATTTTTTATATTTTGAATGGATGCACCAACTTCTTTTGTTGTACTTTTGCTTGTTTAACTTATTGCAAACACTTACCAGAGGGCCACGTCATTGACAGTAACGGAGAGGAAGATTAATACTCTGTGAATATGAAAGAGGCAGGACGGCAAAGGAAATGGTTACACTTACACAGATAGGGAATGTGTAGGATACCTGATGTTTCCTTAGGGTTTTGGTCTTTGAAGTATGTTTGTAAGAACTTTACTATACTGTATGAAGAATTCGCTGTGGTATGCTGTTATCTGCATGGTGTGTCCTAATACAGAAGAGTGTTCGTCACTCGTCATTCGTCACTCGTCACTTCATAATGGCTGTTGCCATTTAATTCTCTATTTGGAGTCAATCTTGGAAATTGGAACAGCTGAGGGTGGTATAATCAGGGCCTATATCTGCATGACATGTTGTTTTATCAGTGTCCTGGTATGTTAGCATTGAAATGTTTAATTCTTCAGAATGAAGAAATGTTACCAATGCTAACATGTAGTTTCAGCTTCTACCAACCTTGGAATTTAGGGGGTATAATTTCATCCACTCCTGTGGACTTTCTTCAATCCTGTGTTAAATAAAGACTATGGGTGTAACACTGTCACCCAAGTCAAGGCAGCAGGCACCATGAAGCCTGGCTTGAGAAAATCCAAAGAAGTGGATAAAAGTTTGCCCATGGAATTTCAAGGTTGGTAGAAGCTGAAACCACATGTTATGATTACCACACCCAATGAGAGTTTTTAGTTTCTTATGCCGTGGAATTAGTCTTTCACTCTCAAGAATGTGTTTAATTGTTTACTCAAACAGATTGATCCATTGTGTTCTCTGATAAAACTATGTGTGAAACTTAATGAAGACAAACGCATTTGTGCTACCTGTATTACCGGATTATAATAGAACTACTGAAATACTGGAAGAGGGTGTCATTTTCAATACCAAGGCAGAGATCAGGGGGGTGTTTCATGAAAGGACTTGTCAGATATTTTATCCGACAAATTTGCTCTCAGCCAATCAGATGCAAGGATTTCAGTAGCTTATAACAGTTGTCGGATAAAATCACTGACAAAACGCTTGATGAAACGCTCCCTTGATGACAAAGTCAGGATTTAATTGCAAATACTGTATGTACAGTGGGACCTGCTTATAAAGAACACTGTTATAACAAACTCCTGTTATAACAAACTCCTGTTATAACAAGGAATTCTGCCGGTCCCGCTTCTTTGGATTTTATTGTTTTCTAGTCCTGATATAACAAGGTTTCGATATAAAGAGGTCATTTCCTTGGTCCCGAGGAGTTTGCTAAAATGAGGTTCCGCTGTATATGTTCCTGATGTGGAAGGAAAGAAATATAACAAGGTTTCGATATAAAGAGGTCATTTCCTTGGTCCCGAGGAGTTTGCTAAAATGAGGTTCCACTGTATATGTTCCACTGTATATGTTCCTGATGTGGAAGGAAAGAAATAACTGTTTTTATGCAGTGCAACATCTCAATATTTGCTTGTAAATCACAAGATGTGTTGTTACGATCCAAAATCCTCAAAAGATAAGAACCGAACAAAAGATATTAACTTTAGATGATTTATGGTTTATTTTGACTATTTACAAACTTTCAGTACGACATGTTATATATAATAACAAATTATAGATATTACATTTAGTACATGTACTTAAAACTAGCAAAGACTTACAATTTCTCAGCTGGGAAACTTGTAATCAACATAATATGAATGCAAGGTATGAGTCCAGAATGTTCTTGAAGTGTAGAGTAATCCACAATAATAAGTTCCAATAGTTAATCCAAATGGTATGGTGTCCAACTGGTAAAAGAAGATTCCAGAAGATCTAGCTGAAGAATGTCCAAGATAATTCAGGAAGTCATCGATGTCAACGATGATGTCGATCACGATGTCATTGATGTCAATAACGATGTCGACTGCGATGTCAATGATGTCCAATACGATGTCAAGAATGATGTCCAAGATTAAGTCCAAGATAAGGTCCAAGACAATCTCCACAGGTTGATACCAAATATCATCAATATCAGATGGTGATAACTGAGAATTTACGCAATATATGCTCCACGATGTAGTCAGGTATTAAATTCTGAAATTTCTGTGGAAGCTCCCAGCTTATATACAATCTCAACTTTTAATTAGAATTTTCTACCTTCTACTACAACATTCATGAAGGGTTGGAACTTTCTTGTAAGTTCCACATACTTCTAGTTGTAACGAACAAAAGAAGGGGATTCCAATTAGCTATTTATAGACTCATTGCAATGTTTCACTCTTACTAAGAAGTTCATGCAAAGGTCAGGTAAACAACATGTTCTAGCATGTAATTGCATTGTTACTAGCATACAGTACATCAGACATAATGCAATTATCTAAAATGTTCTTCCTCTACTGGATGTGCATTATTTAATCTGTAAGTAATGATTCTTTCACTGTTACAGAGTACACTGACTTTTTACAACTAAATAATGATTTCTCTTCTATAAATTTCTATGTTCATAAATTCATAAAGAAAACTGGAAAATAATTTCCTTCCAGAAGATTCTTCAGTTATGTAACAGTGTGATGCACTATGTACTCTTTTAAATCAGTATGTGCAGAACCTTGCCATTGAAAAAATAATTCTGATATCGATATTGAGAAGTAAGAAATACATGTAGTAACTTGCCACTGAATAAGATTCAGTTGAAGAATGCTGCATGTGATACTTTGCTAAAGATAAAGTTGAGATCTGGTCATGCGATTACATTGTGAAAGAAATTGTCTCAAAGCAATAGGGAAAGGTTGATCAATAACAATTGCTTACTAATGCGAAGTTTTGGAATCATCAGAATGATAAGAAATTGACCCAATCTCGCTGAAAAGCACATGCACTGAACACAGAAATGAGTATGGGACTGCACACACATGTGTCATGGGTGTTCAGCCCGAATACTTCAGGAATTTCTCGTCATATTTTGAATATGAGGTCGAGGGCATTTGAAAAGCAATCGTTTTCAGGGGACATTTCTACTACTATGTCCTTCCAAAGTGACATAAAAGGAATGAGAAAGCTCACAAATGATTTATTTCCCCTTTCTCAGAATGTAACCTTCTCTGTAAACACAAGGACAATGTAAATGAAAATGGAGGGATCAATTATTATTATCAAAAAGAAAATATGCATGTATTTAACCATTGATTGCATAGTGTATGTATCTGATTTTAAATGCTATTAAAGTAATGGATAAAAGTTTGACTCAAAGATTTTTGCATTTAGAGTGTAAAGGAGTGAAAACAAAACCTAATGAAGCCCCTAGAACAACCAATGGCGTGTGATAGATGCACATTGGGTCGTATCTGTAAAACTAGTAAAGGCTTAGCAAATGCTTTTTCAAACCTGCTTACAGTTTTAAAAGATATCAACGTAGAAGTAATGGGCCGAATAAAAAACAAGCAAACAAGCATTTACTTGGGGTACAAGTAAAAGGTTATCAAGTTAATGGTACAGTATAGGGTTATGCACTCCAATATCAGCTCAAACTGCCTTGAGGGAAAAATCTCACTAATTAAAAGCGGTTTGTGCGCCGAGGCATAAGCTTAGTCTAAAGTTTTTCTCTCCCTGCTCACTTTCCAAAGTGGCAGCAGAGAGCAATTTGACTTACTGCTGTTAAATCTGGCAAAGCGGCTTTATGTCTCATTATTTTTGTAATTGAAGAGAAGCATCTGCTATCTGTTAGCTTTTAAAAAAGATACTAGTGAGGACAGTGGCATATGAAAATATAACACCTTTTTAATATTCATCATGTCTATGTAAGTAAAAGCATAAGCTATGCTAGTAGGAGAGGAGCTTGGAAAAAAACCAAGTAGAAGCTGGATGATGAAAGCAATTTCATCCTTTTTAAATAGGCATTTACTAATCTGGAAAGCTTTTGTGTACAAGAACAAATTACCTTTGCTTTTGATGCTGCGTAAAATTTGAATAGCTGTAATATAAGCTTTTCCTAGTCTGGCAAAGCGCCAGCTAGCAAGGCTTCTTTTTGCTAGCAACTACTGGGTTGGAACATCTGAAGTTACAAGCAAAGTGTTGGAAAAAGCATTTGCTAGGCCTTTACTAGTTTTTATACATGTAGATACCGGCCAATGTGCCATTACCTTAGGCTCATACTGAAGCCTGTAGTCACCTAATGGTTCACTCTCTGAACTGTAGTACCCACTACATGCTGATACGATGTGTCTTTGTGCAGTGTGTATGTGAATATGACGAACATACGTGTTTGTGTCTAGGGAGGCTGAATTTTGTTCTTTGGTATATATTTATATATATATATATATATATATATATATATACCAGTTTGTGATTTATGTTTATTATCTTTATATCTACATGCAATGATAAAGGAGATAAATTCTTTAGCGCTTTAAACCAAAGAAAGAGGTAATAAGGACATAATAAATCATTGTTATCTATCCAAATGTAGCGTTATCTGAACATGGCGGGATGATGATATGTTACATTTATCGGACAACATTTAAATATCATTTTTAAAAGAAATTTAAAACAATTTAAATCTTGTAAAAAAAGCCAGGAGATAGTGGTTTGATAAAGTATTATCTAAACAAAATTTATGTGGTGAAATCTAATATTTGAAAAAAAAAAAAGAGAGAAAGAAATATAAATGCATGTACATGTATTGTGAAAGGAAACTGTTAAATCACATTTAATACTGATACATGTGGAGTAACAAGTTTCAATTCATTTTTCTTTTTTTTTTTTTCTTCTTTTTTTTTAGATTCAATTTTAGTCATTCTATATTGAAATACATAAACAATTTTTTTTTTTTTTTCAGTTCATTTATTTATTTCATTTCTAAAATGTACAAACATTTGTACGTGACAAACATATATTTGATATTTACATTCATAAAAAACAACAATTAAATATGAGTATCAGTTAGCCTGTATTGAATTTTAAGGGGGAAGAATGAAATAGGAGAACTTAAGATAAAGCCTGTGTTGGCCTTGTGAGACAAGTCCCCTTTGTATAACTGTGGTCAGAGGCTATATATATAGAAAATAATTTTCCTTATTCTGTACGAATACAAATACGAAATACGGTATGAATTTGAAAAAGGGGAAAAAGTACAAAAACAAAAACAAAAACTAACAATATATAAAAACATATGAAATGCATAGCAAAAATAGCTGATGTTTTAGTGTGAAAAATAGCTATTTAAATATCGTAGCAAGAGTAACAGAGTTGCTAGTCAAGTATATTTTGAAATGAAATATTGTTTTAATTTTCTTTTAAAGAGGGAGAAAGAAATGCATGAACAAATGTATTTAGGTAATGAGTTCCACACTGTTGGGAAACTGAAACGAACCGATCGTTGTAAAAACGTTTTCCCTACTTTCCATAAGTGAAATGAGCTGCTGGTACGTGTATTGTGGGAATGAATTATACTATTGATATTAAACATTTCAAGAATATTTTTTGGTAGAATTTTCTTAAAATATGAAAATCCGAGTCGCGCAGTCTGATAATGATAAAGATGGAATATATTCAAAGTTTTCAGTTTATGAAAAATAGGAGCTGAAGGCGATTGATAATGACTGCCAGTACATATACGTATTGCTCTCTTTTGTAATTTAAAAAGGACTTCTAATTTTGTTTTGCTACAATTACCCCAGACAGTAATACAATATAATATATGTGACAATATTAAAGAATTATACAATGTGAAAATGAATGTAGCCAGCAACTGGAATTGGGAAGGTAGTTTTATTATAACATGATTTTCTTTTATAAAGTTACATAATTATAGTAATTCATGTGGTACAGGAACTGGATGAAGCTTGTAGTCCGTTTGAAAGTCTTATATAAGCCAATAGTAAGTCTTGAAAAGTTCTTCCCGTTCAAGCATTTTTTGTGTGTGTGAATTTGAGATCCCTTGTGTCTGGGAGCAATATAAGCTTTGTTGCCGAAAATGCAACTTTCTACATTTTGCATAATTGGCACAATTTCAAATGGCCACGTCAATTGGAATATTAAACAGCGCAAGACAACTTATGCAAATTGTTCACGTAGGTACTAATTGCATATGCGCACTGATACCCAACGCTAACAGTGTCGTTAATCTTGTGCATTGCAACCTGTGATACAACATACCGTCTTTTCGTTGTGTCACATGTTGCATGCGGAAGATGAACTACACATAAATTGGATTTATAGCAAATTATACAAATTATGCCCAAAGTTGCTTTGCAAAATACAGGCCATTTTGTGTACAGCATTTGTAGAGAATAGCAGTTTGCTTACCGGTTCATTACTGCCTCACATTCTCAAATCCTATATATTGCCTTTCTATAAAAACAACAACAACAACAAAACTTGTATTTATTTTACATTCTATATTCTATATTCTTTTTCCTTTTCTTTTCTTGTATAAACTTGTTTTCTATTCTTAGAGTGCATAGAGACATGCAAATTTGCCTATGTGTTATGCGCTATACAAAAATGTTTAATTATTATTATTATTATATGAAAATTTTGTTGTGAAGATGTAAGTACTGTTTGAACAGTTCTGATATTTTTTGAAGATGGATGATCATTTATGTTTGCATAGACTTTTATCGCAATATGAACATGTATTTTAATATGCAGAAACAGAAAAGTAAATTAAGTTCTGGTAGTGTTGAAAAAAGAAAATTCATAGTATCAAATCAAAATTAAAGTGAATATAGCAAATGATTATAAATCTTACCTGACTCCCAGGAATAGGAAAGATTAGGAAAAGCTAAACTTGTGGAAAATAAACGTTAGTGAATTAAGGTATTCTTTCGTGACGAATTCTTTCTTCTTGTTTTGTATTGTTTGTTGTTTTTTGTTGTTTTTTTTTGGTTGTTTTGTCTTTGAAAAAAAAGAAAGAGAGGTCTTGACCTTTCGGACATTCGTATATGGACTCTGCCTTCCGTTGGGAGTAAAATCGACTTCAGCATATTTCCCAAAAGAAAAGAATAGCTAGGTAATCGACGTGTTATCTGTGTATATAATAAAGGTTAAAAAATACCTCATCGAAAATTCATTATAATTTAATCAAGAGGAAAACAAAGAAGACATGAAAAGAATTAGCCAAGAGGTGACTGTCAAGAGATTTTGAGGCATAATGGAGGATAGAAATTCGGAAGGAGAGGGATAGAGAGAGAGAGAAGTAATATAGGGAAGACTTTGATTGAAGTTGCAGGAAAAAAAAAAGCTTTGCAATAAACAATGAGAGATTGAGGAGAGAATGAAATTGATAGACAAAGGGGAAAGAGAATGAAAATGAAAATAAAACATACTAGTGCGATCTTAGTTATGACTGACAGCAAATACCAAATGACAAAATTATGGAAAGATATATAATATAATACATGTATAATTAAACAGAGAAAGGTGAAGATAGAGGGAGCAATAAGGAGAGAGAAATGGTCTGTGTAACCGTCATCTTTAAACAAAATCAAATCAAAGTGTCCTTTGTGATTAAAACAAAATGGAGGCTTTTGTGTATCAACATGCTTTATCGCCTAAAATCGCAATGCAACCTTGGTTATTGTGCATTACTTATAGGTACTTTGTATGAATTTAGACTACTGTAGGTCTATATGATTATATGGAGAAGTAGAGTGCTTAACAAAGAAATTATGAATTCTTTGTTGACCTGTCACATCCGAAACAATATTTTAAAAAATATATATTGATTTTTTAAATTTTTTTTTTTTTAATGCCATCAAAAAAAAAATAGTGTTCTAGGACAATTCTTCCAAAATCACATTTTTGTGATAGGTGAGATAGACTGAATTACAAGCATGTGAAAATCAGAGTTTAAGACTGACACATTAGGCAGCTTGACGAGAATATGTCTCAAGCTTTGTTTCGGATGTGACATACTATTTCGGATGTGACTTGTGTTAAGGGAAGATGTTTATTGGCTCAAAAAACTTATTTGTAGTGAATAAATTGCATACGACGGCCTGGCAAATCTCCAGAAACTCTTGAAAAAAAATATTATTATGAAGGTAATGATCAACTCTTGTTGAATGTTTCGGACAAGTTAACGGAAAATTGTTAATGCTCGTAGCTTTTCTTCACATTTTTTTTTAAAGAGTAACTTAATAATGCTGATGTTAAACTAGAAGTCATGTGGACCATACCACACGTCATTACCAAAATTATATTTCAATACTGTAGACCCTCCACTGTTAAAGGGCAATCCAACCTTGGTAATAAGATGATTTGTGTGAAAGCAGAAAAATAAGAAAAACAGGATGGTGAAAATTTGAAAGAAATCGGACAAGGACTAAGAAAGTTATGGATGTTTGAAAAATGAGATCACTACATCTATGCGAATCTCAAATTGGCAATTTGGTGAGTCAATTGTGACATTTTTGTGGACAACTCTCCCATTTGTCGTACACAAAAATATCATTAATTTGAGGTTTTCTTCGAGGCGCTTTTACCCTCGGGGCAGTACTCAAAATATATTGGAGATAGCATATTGTTATAGGTCCTCATGAACGAAAAGATCCTACCGAGTAATGCATTTTTTAAAAAAAGTGACAGTTTAGTCATTTTGTGTGTTAGAGCGAATGGGGGAGTTGTCCACAGCTACATCACAGTGACATTACCTATTCGACCAATTTGAAATTCCCATAATTATGCATAGCGATTTCAACTTTCAAAAATTCATAACTTTCTCATTGCTTGTCCGATTTCGTTCAAACTTTCACCAATCTGCTTCTCTGATTTTTCCTCTTTCTTTCAAAGCAACTTGCTATAAAGGTTGGATTTCCCTTTAACGAAAAATGTCACGTCCGAAACATAAATTTTCAGTCTGTCTCGCATAAAAACAAAATACATTACATGTACATTGCTGTAACTAAAATAGCAATTTTATTTCATTCCCTCTCGTTAACCCAAGCATCAGACATTAGAATTATAAGAAAACTTCACTGAACATTCTTGCATTCAAAATATGCTAGTATAAATTGTCCCAGCAAAAGTGGCCAATTTGGACCATATACTGGGTCACAAAATCCGATTAGCCTAGTCATGCATACTTTGTTATGCTATCCAAGGTAGCATTTTTAGAGCTCTTTCAAATGATATATAGATTGGGTTACATATTTTACCAGGGCTATACAGATTGAAAAGTAGCTATTTTGGAAGTTACAAACAGAGTCATATGTATGTGTGCGTGCGTGCTTGTGTGTGTGTGTGTGTGTGTGTGTGTGTGTATTATATATGTATATATATATTCACATAGGTGTGGTTAAA
Organism: Heliocidaris tuberculata; assembly: GCA_025618425.1. Lineage (NCBI taxonomy): Eukaryota > Metazoa > Echinodermata > Echinoidea > Camarodonta > Echinometridae > Heliocidaris > Heliocidaris tuberculata. Next base: position 1,549,191 of record CM046833.1, read on the forward strand.
TTTGGAGTTGAGGCATTCAAAAGTGCTCAATGCTGAAGGGCAGAGCATAATATTTGTACCTGGGTCCTGTCCGCTACCGTCGGTTTCACGCTCGATACGATCTTCAGGCAGACTGATGACTCGACTCGGCTTGTGTATCTGCTTGCTGCAATGGATCGGTGTCACGCTTGGGTGGCTTTCTTGGCGGCCTTTTTCGGTGCCTGCACTTTGAGATGATCTCCGACCTTTTGTTTAGTGCCTCTGTTACTATATATATATATATATATATATGTGTGTGTGTGTGCGCGCGTGTGTGTGTGTGTGTGTGCGTGTGTGTGTGTGTGTGTGTGAACAGAGAATGATGGAACGGAATGCAGCAGGTCACTCGGTGTATTTACAAGCTTTCGGCTCCTGGCCTTCTTCAAGTTTATTTGCTAAATCAAACAGAATGAAACAAATAATAATAAGCAACTTAACAAAATTAAAGACAACAGAATATAATTATCATTATTTATCTGTTGTCTTTAGTTTTGTTAAGTTGCTTATTATTATTATTATTTGTTTCATTCTGTTTGATTTAGCAAATAAACTTGAAGAAGGCCAGGAGCCGAAAGCTTGTAAATACACCGAGTGACCTGCTTCATTCCGTTCCATCATTCTCTGTTCACATATCTAAATTTAACATGATTCAACCGAACGGTACACGCATCCACACCTTTCTCGATATATATATATATATATATATATATATATATATATATTACAATTCAAAATGAGTACAACTTTGACACCTTCATTTGCATCTAAATGCCATCAAGCGGTGTTCAGTTTTATTTTCTTATTCCGTTCACCATTTCTTAGTCCATGAAATTAAAAGTTAAGTCACAGAATGACGTAGATGGCAAAAAGGAAACACCACAAACCTTATGGCATTATATCAGATCAACAGAAAACTGTACTGAATACTATACAATCGCGTACACACCACTCTTAATACACAATTTAAATGTTATATATACAGAGCGTATGGGGAAAAAAGTAATGTGGAAAAATCTTCAAACATTGCTAGCTAACAAAGCATCTGAAATCTTTGCCTGATATGCACTTTCATCCTATAAAAAAAAAATCTAAATAACATGCCCTGTGTAAAAGTATATATCCACTCAAGTGTATAATGTTGTCGACAATTACAGTCTTACAGGATTGAATAGACCCTCACCCATATTTATATGAGAATAAATCGTCCGGATATTGTGAAATCGTGATTTGAGAGAATAATTTCAAACTGTCGATTTTTATAGTTAAAACTCTATCGCTTGAAACGCTTAAAACGCTTAAAATATACATATTAGAACATAGACTAAGGATAAATAAAAAAAAACAAAAAGAAATCGTAGCTTTTTTATTTCCATTTCTTGATTAACCAAACATTAACAACTCTTAATGTACACCAACACTGACCACTTAACCAAACATTAAAAACTACACCAACACTGACCAATTAACCAAACATTAACAACTCTTAATGTACACCAAACTGACCACTTAACCAAACATTAAAAACTACACTAACACTGACCAATTAACCAAACATTAACAACTCTTAAATGTACACCAACACTGATATGAATATGATATGAATAACGTACAACCTAATTTCGTTCACCAAAAATAATCGTAAATTGTTTTAATACAAGTTCGATTGTTCATTGTAATTTCGTAAATATTGCCCTCAAACAGGCTGGCATTGGAACTGAAATGTTATCAGAGGATCTTCAATACACATATTTTTTAAAATGTAATAGAACATATGATATTGTTAGTTTGAAAATAAGATATCTTCCTATTTTCCCCCAATGAAATACACTGAGTATGTACATGTATTATTATTATTACTATTACTGTACATATTAAATGGATGAACTGGGTAACCCCCAAATTCACGTATAAAGAGTATTTAATACTATTTTATAATACATTATAACATGTTTGATCATCCTGGTATTATGTAAAATCAGCATACGAAATCGAGAAAAACACTCTGTGAAATAGTTCAAAAGTTTCTAATTATCTGTTCGCTAATGTATACCGCGATTCATGTATAGATCACTGAGTGTGTAAATTCTTTGACATGATACTTACAATATAATACATTTCCAGTCCAAAATTCACAACGAGTGTGAAGACGATGGTCATTATACAGATAGTGTTCTCTTTTTTCAAACTAAATGTAGTTTCCGTCGGAACATATTTTGTAATTATAAATGTTAAAATGTTAAAGTGGGTCACAAAACAAATTTCTCCTGAAATTAGCTGTGTATGAAATGCTATTTATAATACAAAAAGTGTTTAAAAAAACTCGATAAAAACTACTTTAGAAAAATCAACTGAAGGCAATTTCAATAGCCCTGTCTGTCACCTTTAGAAATGTGCGAACATTACAATGGCGTATAACGTAATCCAAACCTGAATTCTATGGGCGGTACAATAGGCCTTTGAAATTGCCCTTGAGTTTATTTTTCGAAAGTAGTTTTTATCGTGTTAAAAGCATGTTTAATTTTTCTTAGTATCATCTAAAACCAGCATAAATATCGAAAACAAGAATATGTAAAATACTTGAAATATGCTAAATATTCAATGGTTCCTGTAACATCATTGAGTGTGTAAATGTATTTGCATGAATATACACATTATGATACATTTCCAGCACCGGCGGCGGAACGGGCCGGGGGTGTAGAGGGGCTGCTGCTTCCTCTACTTTTTTCCGAACCAAGTAAAGTATCTCTCGCACAAACAAACAAAATGTCTCTCCAGCGACCAAAATGTGTCCCTTCTAAGTGAACACATCCCCCCCCCCCCCGCAATGGCATAAGTGCCCGTCCTAACGTAAATTTGCCCCTTGTCCAGGAAATGACAAGTGAGGTCACAGAATGGGGTAGGTAGCAAATGAAAACAACATAATCCTTTCAATATGACACATGTATACCAAAATAACATTTAACTGTAAGGGGTGTCTCAAAAAAAAAAAAAAAAATACAACAAGATTTTGATTGGTAATATCTCAAAAAGTACTTTACCATCCTCAATGAAATTTCGTAGTTAATGATGGTGTTGCATCACTTAAATTTCATGAGAATTTCACAAGGATCAAGGGTATACAAAGTTATCATTTTTATGATGCTATTCAAAGCGCTCTCTTTGTAACATTTCAACAATGCTGGCCCAAATTCACAAAGGTAATAGATTTGTACCATGGTTTATGCAGATTTTGTGGTATAAGTGCGCTTGATTTCGCGCGTACACTTAGAAAGATCCAATAATGAACGCGCGTGATTAGCAAAGTGCGTAAATTTCATGCTAGTTGCCATGGTTTAGACCATGGTTTATGTAAATTAATTGAAATAAAATGTGCGTAAGTTTACATAAACCATGGTCTAAACCATGGCAACTAGTGTAAAATTTGCGCACTTTTCTAATCACGCGCGTTCATTATTGGATTTTTTTTAAGTGTACGCAAAATCAAGCGCACTTATACCACAAAATCTGCATAAACCATGGTACAAACCTATATTACCTCCTTTGTGAATTCGGGCCGCTATGTTTTACAAAAATGATCATAACTTTGTAGTATTAGCCTTGATCCTTGTGAAATTCTTAAGCTACTATATCATTACCTACAAAATGTCACTGTTCAGTTCAGTTTTATTTTTACTTCCAACAGAACAGTGATTTTGACTAATTTGAGGATGGTAAAGTACGTTTTAAGATATTGCCAATCAAAGTCTCATTGCATTGTTTTGAAGACACCCCGTATTTACCAAACCGTATTAAAGGGCAATCCAACCTTTGTAATAATTTGATTTGTGTGCAAAAAGAAAAAAATCAGAGAAGCAGATTGGTAAATGTTTGAACAAAATCGGACAAATTAATAGGAAAGTTCTGATATTTTCTTTTAAAAAGTTGTAATCACTATACATAAGGGAATTTCAAATTGGCCGAATCGGTACGGTCATTGTAATGTAGTGGCTGTCAACTTTCCTTTTCGCCCCAATACACAAAATGACTAAAATGTCAATTTTTCAAAATGGAAAATTTTTGAAGGATATATTTCTTTTTGGAGGACCTGTACCAAAGTGCTATCTACAATATATTTTTATTTTTTTTGCCCCGAGGGAAAAGGCGCTTAGAAGAAAACCGGGATTTAATATTTTGGTGTACGACAAATGGGAGAATCGACCGTGAATACGTCACAATCGATTCACCAAATTGCCAATTTGAGATTCGCATAGATATAGTGATAGTATTTTTCAAACATTCATAACTTTTTTAATCTTTGTCCGATTTCTTTCAAACTTTCCTGTTTCATTTTTTCTGCTTTCACACAAATCGGCTTTTGACAATGGTTGGATCGCCCTTTAAAGGGGATTAACCTACATGTATAATCATGTAGATAATTGTCAGCCTATTACAAATATCTTGAAATTACTCCTATTTGATTATTTAAGAAGGAGAACAGTGTCTCAAAAAGTTGCAGATTTCTTGCTAGACATTATCCCATGGGGGCTGCCATTTTCTTTTCAAAGTAATGTCAGATCAGTTCTATTTGTGAGATACCCACTACCTGTACACTAGCTACAATGACACTCACGATCACTTTTGGAATGCATGACTCTGGATTTTCTCATAATAAACCATTGTTGTCATGTATATTCAAATGAAGATACTTTTATCATGCATATAAGTCTATTTGTGTCAAGATATTTGGTTCAGCTGTTTCTTTTGTAAAGCAGGATTTGGCATGCACAAGTTGTTGTTTGGTCAGACAAAGGTTAGTCAATTCTTCAAAGAAGTGGCAAAGACCTACAATCTTAGATATCACCTGTGCGAGACTTGGGGGTACCAAGATGGCTGCCATTTTGCATTGGTGGCTTTAGTTGTACAATTGATATTCATTATGCAACATCATATCCATTGTGTACAGGTAAAGGGACATGTCCTACTATGACATCACAGTTTTTCAAAATGGCAGCCCCCATAGGATAATATCTGGCAAGGAATCTGCAAACTTTAGAGAGATTGGTTCTCCTCTGAGTAATCAAAGAGGAGTATTTTCAAGATATTTTGATCAGGCTGACAATTTTCCACATGGTTGTCAGCTAATGTTTGTTGAGTTTCATTCTCCTTTAAATAATACACAAGCGCGTACACACAACTTTCATTACACATTTAAAATGTTACATACAGAGCGTATGGGGAAAAAGTAATGAGTAAAAATCTAAATTCAACCATTGGTAGCTAACAAAGCATCTGAAATCTCTACCTGACATGCAATTTCTTTTTAAAAAAATAATAAAATTTAAAAAAAAATCACTTGTGCTCCAGCCGTTTTTTTATGCACTGTACATAATTATCCTATGCCCTATCAAGTGCAAAAAATTCTCCACACTTATAGTATCATAGAATAGAATAGACTCTGATTCAGATTTCTTTTTAAAGAACTTGATCAAAAGCGCAAATATACCAGTAAATGCGTGAAATATACATACTGGACCCTAAAGATAAACAGAAAATATCATAGCTTTTTAATTTCCAATTATTCATTATTAAACCAAGCCTTAACAATTCTTGATGTGCACTAAAACTGATATTATTGTGATATTAATAATTTGCAATGTTCTTTCCTTCACACACACACACACACACACACACATACAAATAAATAAAAAATAATAATCGCGAAAATGTTTCAAACAAGCCTAATTAAATTCGTAAATATTGCTCTCAATCAGGATTGGCACCAAAAAAAAAAATGTTACCCATTTCAAACTATACTTTATATTTGCCCGTCATACTAGCAAAGTATAAAAGTTATTACACAGAGGATCTCCGATGCACGAATTTGTTGAAGGTTACATTTTTTTTTTTTTTTTTTTTTTTTTTTTAATATAAGTTTGAAAATGAGAAATTAAGTTTTCCATTTCTCTTTTTCTGTTGGAGTATATACGTATAATAATGTGAATATCACATGGTTGAGATTGGTAAAAAAAAAAAAAGAAGAAGAAGAAAATGTCATAATAATAATAATAATAATAATAATAATAATAATCTTTTAAAGTCCACTCCAAATTTTATTAAGTTAAACCGAAATGGAAATTCTTTTTGCCCAATTGATCGTGAGCCCGGCAGCCACTGAGCAGCGCCAGATCGACGTTGCTCTATGCCTTATTGTTGAACGCCAAACAAGGTAGCAGCAACTCCCATCTTTTAACGTCTTTTGGTATGACGCGGCCGGGGTTCGAACCCACGACCAAAGATAAATAAATAAAATAATGAATTATACAAAAATACTTCTGAATGGTGTAATAACATATTAGTCATCGTGGGATTATTTAAAATCAACATAAGAAATCGAGAAAAAGACTTTGTGAAATAGTTGAAATGTTTCTATTATATATTCGTTAATGTACCACATTCATGTAAACACTGAGCGTGTATCATGCTTTTGCACAGCAAGAAGTGTGTAATATTTACAATATATTACATTTCCAGTCATTATTTCACAATAGGTGTGAAAACGATGGTCATACATATATATTTCTATATTTTCGAACAAAACATAGTTTCATCGGACCATATTTAATAATTATAAATTCTGAATAGTTAAAATGGGCCACCAAATGAATTTATTCTGAAAGGTGCAATGTATAAAGCAATATTGCTGATACTGAAAGTGTAACATGTTTAATCACCCTAGTATAATCTAAAACCAGCATTAAAAATCCAGAATAAGAATATTTTGAATTTTTAAAATATGCCATGTATTTAACAGTTACTTTATCGTCAATGATTGAGTAAATGTATTTACTATATACCATATAATACATTTCCAGTCAGATTTCATAATGAGTACAAAGGTATTTAAGACGATAGTAATTAAAGAGAAGCATCGTCAAATAGATAAGTAAATGAATTTAAAAAATGGTCTTCAGCTCAAAAGAGTGGTTGGGCACAAATTTGGAGTTTTGAACTTAATATATACCACTGCCCCCCCCCCTCCCCCATTTAAATCCGCCACTGATTATAATCATTCAGTCATAAACCATTACTTAAAGCGCCCCTGCGACCGATACGCTACCCAGGCCAAATGCAAGTTTATTGTTGTTGATGTGCAGGGATGCATACAACTAATATTCTGTTATTCAAACATCTGCATATGTTTCATAGATTTCTTTTTTTGAATAATAATTTTCGATTTTTGTCCAACTTCCTAAGCTCTACCCTTAAAAAACCCCAGATCTCATTCCTGCGATGACATCATCTGCCAGTCATGAGTCAGCTACACTAACATTCTACAATAGACAGCAGAATGTAACTTCCCCCAGCTCAGCACATGCTCACACTAGAATCGCATGCTTTCAAACAATATCTCCTCATTACCATTCTTTTCCTGGTCGTGCTACAGCATGTATGGCATAGCACTTACTCCTATGTAGGCCATGTATGGTCTATTAGAACAGATGGTCATCTCTGGCAAAGCTACATACCACTGTCTCTCCTTAGCTCACTAATGATTGACATTTGATGTCATTGCAGGAATGAGATCTGGGGCATTTTTCTAGGGTGGAGCTTAGCATGTTTGAGAAAATTATTTCAAAAATATTTTAAAAGAATTATGAAACATATTTCGATGTTTGAATAACAAAATATAAGTTGTATGCATCCCTGCATATCAAAAAGAATCAATTTGCATTTTGGTTGCAGTGGACCTTTAAAATGAAGGTAATATTTGTTACTTATGACGGGCCATTATTTTTCCATGTAGATGATTAACCAAGCCGAACAATGAAAGTACAATGTAGATGCAGTATGCACATAACGATATTGATTACAATTATTTATTAATTTCTTGACTTCCTGAATATATAAACTTAAGGTTACAAACTTTTACAGAAAATGATTTCTATAAACTATCCTGAACTTGTTATAGTGGGGCGGCATAGCATTTTTTTAATTGTGCATTTTATGATAAAAACATCAAATTTTGCACACAGGTAGATGAATAATGTTCTAAGCACATCAGGATATTGAGCCACCTGGAATTTAGGCCCTGGGCCTGTTGTGCCCATTTTTGAATAAAATGTCCTTCACAGGGTACCGTGCTTTTTCCTGCATTCTTAATCTAAAATCGGGATATTTCACCAAATTTACGTTACATGAAATATATTGAACTACACTTCAGATATTTAGACCTCAAAATTGTGAAAGAAAGCCCCAGGTGCTATTTTTTTTTTTTAAAGGCCAGTTTCATTTATTAACGTGAGATAAGGTAATTGAGTTGTAAAATATGTATAAAATGATTCTAGGGAAATTTTGAAATTGACACAGGTGCCCATTATGGGGAAAAGGGCCATTAACTTACTTATTTGTAAAGTTAAGTAAGATCTCAATCTTCTTTTTGTAATTTGTGATAAGAGCACCAAATCTAGGACAAAGGTAGATGAGTATGTTATACGCAAAAGTGGGTACTGAGCTATCTAAAATTCTGCTCAGGGGGCCCATGCATGGTGACCATCTTTCAAAATGTCTGCATATTGTACTGCAGTTGAAAGGCAAGAACACGCAGCGCATGGAACGCAGGCGTTGAACTGGGACGACAACAGATCGTTACTAATAAGAAATCGCCTCACTTGAGTGGGACGAATGAGACCGTTCATAAGTAATTAATATTATCATTATTATTTTTATTATTATTATCATTATTATTATCATCATCATTATTATTATTATTACTATTATTATCGTTCCGTCCAATCGCGCAAATAAAACATGACATTACCATAACAACGGGCTCATTTTTTGTAGCATTGTTGCACTTTTTTTATAATTATTATTCTATTTTATGTGTCAGGAGACCAAAAAAAAAAAATCAAACTTCGTCCCGTCGCATTGGCATGGCTTTGGGACCAGGCCCCACATTGGAAATGATGCCTTCTGTGCTACATGCATAGACGCTCATGCTCACGCGTTTACTTCTTCAGTATCTGCTCCTTTGCTTTCACTACGGATCTCTTTCAGTTCAACGCGTCTTGCTTGACCCACTGCAGGTCGACAAACTTTACCTGGTGATGCTGCATCGGGAGTCTTCTTACTATCCATGTAAATCATAAATGTGTAAATAAACGGGTTAAGGCAGGAGTTGATAGGTATGATGAAAATCACCGACCAGGCATACACTGACGGAGGCAGTGTCACTACACCTGACTGGGTTAGGATACCCATCACGATGACGGGCAACCAGCAACAACCATCGGTGAGTATGATGACCGCCATACGTCGTGCCACCGTAAGTTCTCGTTTACGAGAAGCTGTGTTGCGGGTGGCTTGAGAGCTGCGCCGGATCTTTACGAACATAATGATATAGCTCACTGCTATGTAAATAAATGAGAAGAGATTCACACCCACGAAAATAAAAAAAAGCAAACCACCAAACAGGTTTAGATTCTGAAGAAGTGAACTGGGTATCGACACCAACAAGAATGCCCGAATGATACACATTCTCGATCAAAACGCTTATTTCACCCGGCTCAATATGTAAAGGTAATCCCATGCACACATTGGACAACCCATATAATCCATCAATTTTTGACTGCAATGTAACCATGATCATCCCAATAAGGACCGTGAAGATCCAAATGAAAGTAATCAGCACTCGAGATCCAGTTTTATTGATTTTGAATCTCCCAAAGGGATTTAAAATGCATACCAACCTGTCTGTTGTTATCGACATTAAGGTGAAAACAGAGGATTCGCTCGACACGAACCCTAGCAACCCCGCAAAATTGCAGAGAGGAGATTCGCGCCACTGTGGTGCGCTCAAGAAGTATAATTTACCGTAGTACAGGTCTGCTGAGGCAATAATCAGCATGTACAAAGCCATTGTCCCATCCGCAACTGCCAGGCTTATCATAAAGTTGTTTTGAACAACACCACTACGTAATTCCTTGTCTCGAAGACGAAGAAAGACGACACCAAAGTTTCCAACGAGAGCAGATAAACCTAGAATCCATCCAGCTACTCGAAGTACATTGTTTGGAATCAAACTGCCACAGGTATTAAGAGGATTGGGGATGGCTGTGCTGTTACACGTTGTATTTTCACTTCCTTCAAACAAGCAACAAATTCGCCCGTCTGAACTCACTCTGAGGGAATAACAAAACAGAACAACATTTATGCATTTTCGTTAGAGTGTCTCTTTAACTGAAAACGCACTGCCGATATTGCGTATTCTTTTGTTCGGTGGAAATTTGCTATCTGTTTGTACTCCAGTTTACATTGATGATTACTGTATTGGTTCTGAGGATATTAATCCTCATAACCAATAAAGTGCGATACAGGAAAACAAAATACACCCCTTTCAAATAGCTAAAAGCTTAAGGGAGAATGAATTAAACCCTGGGGAAATATCCATTTTAACGAAAAGAGAGGATAGAGAGAAGCAATTTGAAAATAGTGCCATCAAAATCGGTTACGAAATGAAAAAGTTATGAAAGTTTGAAAAGTCTCAATTTACTTTCTATGGCGATACTCTCATTGGCAATGTTGCTTCAAAATGGCGGGTTTAGTAGTACAACTCTCAATAATGTACAAAAACTTTCATATTTTCTTCATTATCTCTGTAGATGCTGCTCGTCTTTTTGTGAACTCAACATATGTTGTGTCAAATACATTTTCCCATGATATATCTTGAGATAAGAAGGAGACAAGCTCCACCTTGAATGATAATGGGGAAAATATGAAATTTTGTGTACAAAACATATGGAGAGTTGTACTACTAAACCTGTTACTTTGAAGCAACATTGCCAATTTGAGGATCGCCATAGAAAGTAAATTGAGACTTTTCAAACTGTCATAATTTTTTTCATTTCGTATCCGATTTCGATGGAACTTTTTTTAATTCCTCCTCTCTATCCTTTCATCTCATTAAAATTGATTTTCCTCCAGGGTTTCATTCTCCTTTAAAGCTGGAAAATCGGACTTCCTGCCATTACATTGCCCGCTCCTGTTGGTACCATTCATGTTGGCTGTAAACATATTAATTTTCTTACGATGTCGACGTATTTCTCTTATGAAATTTTAACAAAAATATGATTTGAACTAATAATCCTGTACATAAATTTAGAAAGCCTAGTACACTATATTTGTAGGAAACTGAATTACTTCAATACCGAATTCGTTGTGCTGTATTGGGTTATTTCTTGGATAATTTCATTAACTTTTCATATTACACATCCATTTTTGATTTATTTACATTATTTGAAAAAAAAGAAGATAATAGCTATATGATGCAGTTGAAGAAAAAAACAACCAAACTGAATATACCATTATTCATTGAATTTCCAACATGTTCGCAAAGCATACTTACACATTTTCTAAAGATGTCAGGTTAGAAAACGCATTAGGATGCACAAAATACAGATCTGTATCTATCAAAAATCTGGTATGAAGAAGGAAGAGAAGGAGAGAGAGAGTCATTGATAAGCACCCCAAACAAAAAAATTCCGTTTATTCCGTAAGGGTTCAGAAAGCTTTAAAATAAATATTTCGCCCAAAATCAATACACTAATGCACTAGGCCAATTCTATTGTTTTGTTTTTGTTTTTGTTTTTTTTTTCTTTTTTCCTCTTTTTTTTTTTTTTTGGTTTTGTTTGAATGTTCTTTTCTGTCTATTTGTTTGTTTTATTTTCGAGTGCTTTGTATGTATCAAGTCAAAATGGCAAAAGGGGATTTTTAGAAGACTGCTAAAATAGAAAATGATGTTCATTGATTCTGGACAAGAGAGGTAATGCTTGAAATGGTATACCATGGTTGTGTATATTTTCCGGAAGATAAAATCATATGTACAAACACAATAACAACTTACATGTCTGTGAGACCATCAAGACCGACGAATGAATCATCTTGTATGGCATGGAATGGATTGCCGCCTAGAAACCTTTCAGAATATAGAATCAAATAATATAAATTGTTAATTTCATTTGACGAAGAAAAAAGGCATCATCATAGTGAAAAAATACCGACGTTGAAGATAATACATATAAGACAGGGTGCGGAATTTCCAAAATGGATTATAATGTTTGCATTAATTGTAATTTTGAAGTCCCGTTTTCAAAAAGTACATTAGTTAAAAGTTCCTGACGTGTTTCATTGCTCTATATCCAGTTTCTTTATTGTTGTTTTACCAACTTGGTTATTATCAAGGAGGGTAAAAATATGGTGAAGTTAGTACTGAGTCCCCTGATTCCCCCAAAAGGGCTCCTCTTTTTTTTTTTTATTGATGTCGTGGACGTTGCCCCCCCCCCCCCTCCCATTTGTACTTTTGCCTAAAGTGCATTCATATACTGCAACGGCACTATATTCTATTGTTAAAGTAGATATTCATTGATTTTTAAAACTGACTTAAGTTTCATTATTGCGTAGGTGAAGCTTAGACCGGACAAGTTTGTCAAAATTCGACGCTTGCAAACATTCGAAGTAATGATTATTATCAATTATAAATTGCTAAAATACAGCCCCGACATAGCACCTGAACAGCTCTCCGAAAGCCGCTGAAATGTGTGACGTCAAAGGGAGGACGTTAATTGCACAAGCAGACGATGTCCCATAACATCTCACATATTTTTAGTGCCTGTTTTGTCATCTTCTCTTCAGTTATTTCACTTCACTAGCATTAGTCTATTATGTTTAATCCATATATTGCCTCACTCTAAACCCCGTGCATGGGTTTATTTGGATGGAAAATGAAGCGTTACAAGAATAAAGGAATCAGTTGCTTGTAAACAAAATAGACGCCATTGCATTCACAGCTGCATACACCGCTGGACGTTCGGCGTTGAATGAGGGATAAATACCGTCCTTGCAATCATTCAGCGGGCTTTTCAATTTGAAAGTGTGGTTTCTTTGATTGTTCATTAACCCTCATCCTATATATTTACAAACAAAAGATTTCAGTAATCAGAATCTGTTTCATTCCCATTTTAGAATGGTGTGAAATATGGGCACGTTTGAATACACTAAATTCTTTATAATTTGAGAAATAACTGCACTGCAATTATGTTCATTCTTTATGGGACGTCGTCTGCTTGGACAGGATTGTTCCTTTTATTGACGTCATTGAAACAGTGTTATTTTTTTGGCGAAGCGCTTGTATATCGCAGATGCTGGGAGGTAGTTTTATTTATATTATTGTTTAATTACCTGATATGTAGTTGACTTTAAACTGATACGATTGCTATCTGTTAACTTGCCAGTTTATAGTGATACATTATTTATCATATTTGTGATTTTCTTTGAATGTGTACTTTAATGATATAGCACAGCAATTTTTTTTTTTTTTTTTTTTTTTTTTTTTTTTTGGGGGGGGGGGGGGGGGGGGGAGGGGAATGTAATTGTATATCCGAAGGAGAAAGGTGTACTTTTTTTGCAACGGTATATTATATGTTTAGGATGAATTATTTGTACTCACACGTACTGAAGATCCTGAAGTCCGGAAAAGTTGATATAATCAAGACTTTGTATCGCATTAGACGACAAATTCCTACAAAACGAAGTAACATACGAAAAAGCCGAAATAGTTTGGATGGAAGACAAGAAACCTGACTTTGCGTTTGAAAAAAAAAAAAGAGAGAATAATTAACCTCTACGGGGCAGATGAATCCATTTTATCCCTGGGAATATGATTTCGAATGGCGCCGGCATCGAAATGGTTCGAAGCACTTTTTTTTTTTTTTTTTTTTTTCAATGATCTTTATTTTGATTCCACTCAATTATACATAAATCATAAATCAACATTTCAATGAAAGTATATAACAAATAAAGCACATTATCATGTAACATCTTCTTTAAATAGATAACTGAAAGTCAAAACTATTAAGAAAGCATTGAATGAAATCTTTTCATAAATAAAAAAAAAATAATAATAAATAGCCCCCCCCCCCTATGAACATGGGAAACAATATCTATATCATATGACTGCATATACAATGTACTGGCCTCCCTACACCCAAACCCCTACCCCCCCCCCCCCCCCCCTTCACTCACTTTTTTTTTTTTTTTTTTCAGTAATCTTTATTATATATAACATAACATTCGTCTTGAATGTATACAACAAATAACACTCGATAAAATCATTGAAACAAGGCGTATACAACAAAAATATCATTGAATGAAATGTAATCATTAAAAAGAAAAAAAAAGACGAAGACAATGAATATCAGACTGTATAACATAATTCATTCTTACTCTAGACTCCTTATTCTACCTACTTCCCTCCCCCCCCCCCCCCCTCGTCCCCCTACTTAACCCATATCACAGCATACAAACACCCCACCATCCACACAACACGCATACACACACACACACACACACAAAAAAAAACACCCATACGCATCCACCTATTCATACTACATCGTCTCAGGTTCCCCCCTCCAGTCCACATACCTGACTTGAATATTTTTTATGTGTTCCCATTTTCGTAAATGCAAATGCAGTCTACCTGCTTTTGACGCTAGAGTTTTTTCATCCTCTATAAATTCCGAAATAATTTTTACTATCTTTTCTCTGGTTGGCAAGTTATTTTCTGACCTAGATTTGAAAATAGTATATTTCAACAAAATCATCAGACTATTTACACACTTAGATCTATCAGAATTACCCGTGATTCCCAAAAATATTTCTTGCCAATTCATATTTTTCAATTCAGCTATATCAAAATGTTCAATCACAAATTTCCATATCTGTTTAACCTTGTCACACTGCCAAAATAAATGCGAATATGTCTCTGGTTCAAGTTGACAAAAGGAGCATAGGTTATCAGCTACAAAACCAAATTTCATAAGCTGTTCTTTGGTATATACGACCCCGTGTACTAACATAAACTGAAATTCCCTGCATTTCCAAATCAGAGTTGAACTTCTCGGTCTGACAAATATTTCCCTCAATTCCTTATCCGTAAAATCAAAGTTGTTGTGACCATCCCTTATCTGTATACTATAAGTGTCTTGCAACTCTTTGACAAAATGTTCATAAATTCTCCTAGATTTTATGTATTGAAAATTAGATTTCTGCTCAAAAATATTCAAGATTATATTAAAATTTGTTAAATCAACTTGCTGAAATCTGTCTATGGCTTCAGTATCCTTCCAATTCATTGGTATAGCACTAATTATATCGTTTATCTTAAGCAAACCGTCTCCGTTAATACCAAGACTTTGAAAGTATGCCACCGGCTTCACATGTCCATTATCGTAAATATCTGTTAGCTGGCATATGCCACTATCATATAAATCACTATAAAAAAACGTTTTATCTCTTATACGTATATTTCTATTATTAAATATTACTGGATTTATAACATCACTTTCAACATTCCTGCATTTTTCCATATCCTGCCAAACTTTTATCATTTCCAAATAAAATGGTGGAGCACCCAATCTCAAAATGGACGAATCAAAATCAAAATCAAAATCAAAATCACATTTAAAAACAAATCTTCCCCCAACTGATCTAAAGCAGTAATCAAAATACAATTTCCACCCTGCATTCTTTTCTCCATATAATAAGCGTTTTAACCACATAATACGTTGTGTCTTGACAAACAGCTTGAAATTTGTCATTTTTAAGCCACCATTTACATAATCCTGATACATTATTTTTCTTTTTATTCGGTCTTTTCCACGCCACAGAAATTCAAAAGTAATCTTTTCTACTTCAGAAAATATCCACTGAGGAACCACTATGAGTGACGAAACATAATTAAGTTTTGATAATGCATATGTTTTGATCAGGTGTATTTTCCCCATAAGTGTTAAATCCCGTTCTTTCCACCATCCTAAAAGCCTTTTAATTTTACTTAATATCTCTTTATAATTCAAATCCTCTTTTTTTCTAACATTCATGGAAAAATAAACACCCAAAATTTTAACTTCCTGAACAAGGTTGCCAAACAAGGCTATATCCGGTCTATCACAATTCTTACCCATCCACATAAAATTAGTCTTTCCTTTGTTAACTTTGAGACCACTAATTTTCTCGAATTCTTCAAAAATAATCTGTAACCTATCAATCGAGGGTTTGTCTTGTACAAATAAAGAAATATCATCTGCATAAAGTATTTGTCTAATCTCATTTTTCCCAAATTGAATTCCTTTAATGTTATTGTCTTTCCTTATTACCTGCGCAAGTGTTTCTATGGCTAACAAAAACAGATAGGGAGATAATGGATCACCCTGTCTGACCCCCCGTTTGATATCAAAGTACCCAGTCGAACGCCCACCGTTCATTACACAACTGCTTATATCCGTATATAACACCTTAATCCAAGATCGGAAAGAATCGCCAAACCCAAACAAATCAAGAACTTTGGACAGAAAATTGTGAGCTACAGAATCGAATGCCTTTTCAAAATCCACTGTGACCAAAAAACCATTTGTTTGATTTAAAGAATGAAATAGCATATCATCTATTAACCTAACAGCTTCTCCAATATTTCTATCTTCTATATAACCTACTTGATCATAATGAATTATTTCACCTAATACCTTTTTTATTCTTTTTGCTAATACCTTAGATAAAATCTTGTAATCCACATTCAACAGCGTAATCGGTCTATAATTTTGAATGTACATTGTATCTTTACCCTCCTTCTCTATTAATGTAATAACGCCTTGCTTTTGTGACGTCGATAATTCCCCCCTGTTATAAGTTTCATTCAATGTTTCAACTAATATATCCCCTAAAGTAGGCCAAAAGGTTAAATAAAATTCTACGGTAAAACCGTCGTTTCCCGGAGATTTATTGGATTTCATTTCTTTTAACACATTATAACATTCATTCTTAGTCACTTTACCTTCACATATATACTTATTCTCTTTACTTAATTTTGGGAGATTAATAAAAAATAACGAATTTTCATCCAAAATTAAATCTTTATTAGAGTACAATTTTTCATAAAATGATTTAATAATCTTCAATATTTCGTTATCATTTTTAATTTTTTCCCGATCTTTATCATATATTTCTCTTATCACACTTTTATTTTTATTAGACTTTAACAACTGTTCAAAATACTGTGTTTTCTTTTCTCCATCCTCACACCATTCAGCTCTCGATATAATTCTTAAACCCTGACGAGAATACTCCTGAATTTTATTCAGCATGCACTTTTTCTCTTCAATTTCACTAACTATGGCTGTTGTAGGTGAAGTAAGTAATTGATGTTCTAACGTATTAATTTCCCTTTCCAATTTTTCAACTTCGTGTCTTCTACGCTTTGCTTTTTCTTTTGAGTGCCTAATAATATATTCTCTCATTTTCATTTTCAAAAAGTCCCAAAAGAGTAGTTTATCTGTTATATCATTTACCAATTGTTCTTTCCATTCAATTATTTTATCATTTAACAAATTTACAAACACTTGATCTGCACATAAACTGTTATTAAATTTCCAATACGATTTACCAAAGCAGTAATTGTCCACCAAATGCTTAAGCTGTAACAAAATACCTGAGTGATCAGGGGTAATCGACGTTAAAATATCACATTTGCTTACAAGTTTTAATAATTTAGATGAGCCGAACCAATAGTCGAGACGACTTTGAATAATCGGCCACTTTTGCCTAAATGTAAATTGCTTCTTGTTTGGATTTCTCTTTCGCCATATATCTTCTAAATTGTATCTACTGAGAAAATCTTCAAAATTCTCATTATATTTATTTTTTGTGACATTTCTTGGTCCCATGTAGTCCAAACTTCCATTCATTATTGTGTTAAAATCTCCGCCCAGAAAAAATAATTGAGACGGTTCAAACTGTTTAGAAATACAAGTGTTTAACTTTTCCAAAAATTCAAGTTGCATTTTTTCTCTGTCCCTTGTGGGAAAATAACAATTACCTATCAACAATTTGACCCCTCGTGATTCTCCTTTAAGTATAACATATCGTCCTTCATCATCCACAGTAACATTATCAATTTTTAACTTTAAATCTAAAGATAATTAAACCAAAACACCTCTACTATGGTTTGATCCATGACTGAAAAACATAGGCCCACCCCAATCTAATTTCCACCTTTCCTCTACATCGACTGTACTGTAAGTTTCTTGTAGGAGAACAATATCACTTCCTTTACTTTTACACCATTCAAAAACATTTTTCCTTTTAGCTCTATCTCTTATCCCGCGAACGTTTAAAGAAAGTAACGTAAGTTGTGACGAACTATCCATTTAGCACAGTGTCATTCGCAACAATGCATCTCAAAAATGACAAAGTATTTACAGTAGAAATCAGCGTATTAGAGATCCCTTCTCCCACACATCCTACAGCTCTCCAAGAGTAAGCGATATGCAAGTGAACGTTAGTCGAGAATTTCAAGCCAGAATGCGGACAGATGCAGGGAACCGTCAACGCAACATTCAGACTACACTGCTCACACAGACCAAACACACCCCAACAACCACTTATCTTACCCCAACCCTCCCTCCCGCTACAACCTATCTTACCCCATCCCTTCCAAAACTTCAAGGAGCCTAGTCCCCACCTATCCCAACCTACCCCATGCATGTGTGACAACACGATGAAGAATACACAAACAGAAATAAATAATGACTTCGTATAATCCATAATGTTAATACTATGGACCGTGTATTAGCGACCCTCCAACCACCGCCGTATAATCATAATAAGTGTTTAAAAAGTCTTAAACTTGGCCCTTATCAAGTTTCATCACAGCGAAAACGAATCCCTACGCCCAAACCCAAATTTGAGACAAAGTATTAAAACAGCATATTTCACACTGTCTTGTCTTGTCTAGCAATCTACAAAGAAAGAGAGAGAGAGAGAGAGAGAGAAAGAAGAAGGGGGGGGAGGAAAAGAAAAGAAAAGAAGAAGAAGAAAAAAAGTCCTACAACCTCGCCTGTTGGCAGGGTAACCTAACAAAGAAATACACTAGACCAATTGGTCAATAGCTTTAAACGGGGTATAAGTTATAATAGAATTAACCCTCTCAATATGGCCCTATAGATCCATCAATGCATGTATACAGATACATTGTTATGGGCCTGTATGGTAGGTCCATTGAATAAGCCGGTTCACGATTAAGCCTTGCACATGTGCATATAAAGTTATGTGGCCCAGCTTGTGAAATTCACCTATTGAGACTCTTAAATACTATTCTAACACGTTCAATACGAGGCCTCAGCAGATTCTGTTCCTTGACATCTTGACATTAATAACCCGCAACTGATATGCATGTCTCTTTTTAGAAAGCATACATAATATCCCATTCATTTCATGCCGATGAGAAATTATAATGTGAGGCCGGTTTACGTTTAACCGTGAACTAGTTTGAACATAATAAAGATACCTATTTAAAACAAGCAGGTGCATACACAAATAAAATTTACCTATCAACAACGTTGTAAAGACCAAGACATCATAAACTTTGAGTGTCCCTGGATAGGATTAAAAATTACAGTGTCGTTGGAAAACGGCACCATTTTCATCCAAGTATTCCCTTGTCATTGACACAAAGTAACTTTTAATGCATATTACCGCTGCATAGCATATAAATATTTTGACATCCAGAAAATAGCTCATGACTTCTGAATTATGTACTTTGAAAATCTAAGCTCGTACTGTGATTCGATGGAAGAGAGAGAGAAAAAAAAAAAATAATAATAATAATGAATAATGGCGCCGTTTTGAACATTACAAACACATACCACATTATAGTGTGTTATGATCATGAACATTCCCATTATAATGCATTGCTATGACAACCAGTTCACGATCAAGCCCTGCACACGTGTCTGCAATTATAAAGTTGTGTGGGTCCAGCTTGTGGAATTCACATGTTAATTTATAATTCAAAGACTATTCTAACATGCTAAACGAGGACGGAAAGGGCCTCGTGCATGTTCTCTCCCTTCTCATTAATGACAAAACACTTTACAAACGTTATTATGCAGTCACCCTTTTCCAAATTGCATAAAAGATTTTTCCATTCGTGCCTAAATAGAACCCGGAATTGTAATGGAAAGTTGGCTTATTTTGGAATGTGCTTGCGGCTAAACATAAACTGGTTTGTACCTTGTATTGAAAAAACAAAAGAAAGAAAGTTGCTATTATGTTCATAGTTACATGTAGCAATGCATCATTAGAGTCAGTAAACTGCTATCAAATTCTAAACCAAACTGGTGCATATTCAAATGAATGCCCTGATTTACAAAGTTGTTTAGACCAAAACATCATAATACTTGAGTATCCCTTAACAGGATTTTAAACAATGTCGATGGAAACGGCGCCATTTTTATCCAGTAATCATGTTTCATTGGCACAAAGAAGTAGCTTTTAATTCATATTAACGATGTAGTATTATCTGGATATCACATGGATCATGACTACTGAATTACATAACTTTGTCTAAGTTCCATTCTGAAATGGCGCCATTTGGTATCAAGTAATCACAAGGCTCAAAGCAATGACCCACATGGGCTAAACTACAACAGTGGCTTTGAATTAGTGTGCTAGTCATTAATCGTAAAATTTCAGACATTTTGTTGATGAACCTTGTATCTCAAGGATTAATACCAGCCTTATTCCTTGAAAATCAAAACTTAGACCCCGTCTAACAAGTCGCAAACTTCTTTCTCTCTCTTTTTGTTTTTAGTAGCGTGATTTAAATGACAACAATGACGCCATCTTGACCTTTACAAAAACACAGGACCCACCGCATTATTATACAGTGTGATAATGATCATGAAAGTGAGCTATATAATAAAGCATTCCACGCATTTGCATGTGAAGTGTGACAAGGTATTTTGGCGCCAAAATTTCGGTGGCCATTACCATAATGGTTCATTGCTATCAACCAGTTCACGATAAAGCCTTGCACACGTGTACACAATTATAAAGTTATGTGGGTCCAGCTTGTGGAATTTTCATTCTTCCAAAGTTCAAAGACTATTCTATCATGCTCTGTTTCAAGAATATACATTGAAAAAAAAAATTAAAAAGAAAGAAAGAAAGAAAGAAACTGCCAATCGTGCCCGACAAGATCCCGTAATTATAATGAGAAGCTGCATAGTTTGTTTGTATGCTTGTGGCTTACAGTGAAATGGTTTGATCATGAAAGGTGGCCTTTGTAATAAAGCATTCCTCGCACTTGCATGTGAAGTTTAAAACAGGTTACTGTATTTGGCACCAAAATCTTGGTAGCATTACCATAAATATTTACAATGTCATGTCACGCTAAAATCTTGGTATCCATTGTCAGGCCACTAGTTCTTCGGACCATGACTATTATATCCGGGTAAAGGGTCAATCAACGACATTTCTGCACACATTGCTGCAAACAAAAAGAGTGACTAACAAGGACAGCCCGATATTAACAAAGATTTCCCAGTGCTGGTTTTGTCCAGATTTCACACAATTCACATGAAACCATCCTTGGGACATGCTGCAAATGACATGGTTTGAGAAAAACATACACATAAGCAGCGACATGGTGTATATGCTGTTCGAAGTACTGTAGTTCCCTTAACCAAATCCCATGACCAATTCCCATGACCAAATTTCATGCATATGACATGTATGACCAATTTCATGCATACGATCAAATTTCATGCTTATGAATTAATAATGTATCATTTGAATCCACTATTGATCCCTCCATTGCATAGCATTTTATCTAAAAATTTGAGAGTCCTTGCATGCGTATTTCTCAAAACTTGAAGTAGATAAACCAGAAACTGAGCACCTATTCCATGGGTGATATGGCTTAAAACAAATTTCACATTAGCGTACCCAGCAATGATTTCTTTGAGTAAAATAAGGTCATGCGGGTTTATAATTAATAATGAGTAACTCTGTCCCGAACTGTTACGCTTTTTCATCATCTTAATTTCAAGCACATTTTCAACAACAAAATAGTAATAATAATAATAAATTATGATGTTGCAAAATTCAGTTATACCGGAATTAAAAGTCATAATAGGTTCGTGTTTTTTTTCCACAATCTATATTTTCTGCATCTTATATCTGATGATAACATTGCAGAATTTAAAAAAGTAAACATGAATCTTCATCTATATTGTTGAAAAGCTTCACTGACAAAATCAATTTTAAACCAGCAAAACAACCACTGATTCTAACTTTAAGTACATGCATGTGATTTTTTTTTTCCTTTTCCAGCCGATGAACGAATCGAGGTTAATAAATGACACAATTTTCGCAAAACGCTATGGATTTCATCACTCCTCATATTGCTTCCATGTGGTGGAGCCTTTCTCTTTCACTTCTAGGATGACTTTGACACCAATTACTCTGATTCTCGTTGATAGGTTTTTCTCTTTCCTAAGCTTGTACGCTTCCCGCGCTAGGATTCCACGTCTCACCTTTAAAGCTGGAGGGAGGTCGACCCGTATCGTGATGCGGGCTGATGCTTTGGCTGCTTCGTCAGGAGCCGCCCTGGCACGCTGCCTCTGATGCATTTCAAACCGTGAAAGAACATGATCCCTGTCTGCCATCGTGATAAACTTCGCGATAATCGGAGATGGACGGGTGCTGCGTTGAGAACCTTCAACCGGCTCTTGTGGGTCCCGGCTCGGGAGGCGGTGAGCATTGGCAATCATGATCCTTCGAGACCTTTCTTCCTCAATTCCCAGATGTGCAAACACCTGCTTGAGCTGTGCAAATACATCTTCACCTTGCTTTGCTCGATCCCATAGAATAACAAATTTGCTTTCCGGTTATAAATTTCCATACGAACTAGCTTCTCCTCCAACTTTTTTACTTCGTCTAATAGCTCTGAGCGCGTTTTCGGGATCTCTTCCTCTAACGTAGAAATTTTCGACGCATTGAATTCAACCGACTGCTCTATGTCTTGCATACGGTGGTTTATAGAACTTACTTCTTGTTTGATGGTATCCAGCTTTTCCATGACTTTATCTGAAAATTCACTTAGGTTTCTCTGCAGATCTGCTATGGCCGCATTAGTAGTAGTGGATGATTGAGGAGAGTTGGAGCGAGAGCGAACGGTTGCCTTGTCCGAGGACTGGCTAGCCATGGCACCCGGCTGGCTGGACTGGTTTTTAGAAGTAAGCGCCCGGGTTGTTGGGCGTGTCTGCTGGCTCATGCTGCGGATAGTTCCGGATTTGGTTCAAAATGTCACATTAATTTCCTCAAAATGAGCATGAAATGTTTCGTCTTGAGTCGAATGTTTCAGGAAAACTTGATAAGAGTCATAAGAGTCACATAAATTGATAAATAATAGACTTGTAACGAAATAAAATTGGGCGGTGGCTGGAGTGTCGCCAAAACACGTCCGCTCACTTCGAAGCCATGCACACACACACACACGCACACACACATACACTCGCACACCTCTCGTTCACTTTAACTAACTGCAACAGCAAACATGCAGGGCATTATCCTACAAGCTTCTTAGGTATATTCGAGTTTAATCATCAAATGAAATGAAATCAACTATATAAATTTATTCATGATTTAAAAAACTTTGCTCCTCCTCACCAGCGTGCATTACGGGCTGATGAATTACCACCGAGTGTCATATAAGCACAGTAATATTAGACAATGTGCATGGTATGATGACGTAAATGAAATAAAACAAAATGAAAAACATTCACACACTGTAGACATCCCTCCATGCAACTATCCAAAACCGAGCTTATTTTTATTAATTTTGGCAACAATTAATTGTTGGCATTATTTCGGAAGAGTTATCTTTGGAAAGTTCGAGTTTCATCCTCAAAATAAATTGTTAAAAAAAAAAAAAAAAAAACATTAAGTGACTAGAGTTGTCGTTTCATATAGGTGTGTATTATCTTTCTATCTGTGTTTTGGGTTCGTATGACTAAATATGCTTATAAAATTGGGAAGTTCCCGTTTCATTCTCAAAAGAAATTGTTTAAATTATAAAAACAAAAGATTTGGTGACTAGAATTGTCATTTCATATGTGCGTGTTTTCTCTTTCTATCAGTTTTGTTGTTGTTGTTGTTTTTAATAAATATGTTTATAAAATAGTTCTATTTTTTTTCAAGAGGCAGCTCGAATGATAAGCTTAATATTAGATCAGTCGTCTATCGCTCTATCCTCCATTTCATGTCCCGGCTCTGCGTTCCGGTAGAGCTTATTTAGGCCAGGAGTAAGAGGTGAACTAGGATGAGGAAGCAGTCGGACAACTGCTCTTATTACAACAGTAATTAATCTAATCTGGGGCTTGTAACATAAAGAGATAAATCAATCTTACGACTGATATCAATCGTAAGTCTATAATTGGGGGTACTCGAAAAAGGTTTATTAAAATGAGTAGTAGAGGGGGTGTATGGACCCCACCCCTATAAGACCACTTTTCGGATGACCAAACAGTCCATCTCTTACGTATGCATCGTATTATTATTATTACTTATTGAACTGCAATCATGTTAATTGTATTGTCATGGCGATCCCATGATAGCCTCGTGCTTTCAGGGAATCTTGCCTCCTTCCTCAACATGACTATGATATTATTGATAATGATAATGATGATGACAATGATAATGATGTTAACAATAACAGTATTGATAATAATAATAATAGTAATGATAATAATAATAATAATAATAATAATAATAATAATAAAAATAATGATAATAATAATGATAATTTAAAAATAATAATAATAATAATGGTAATGATGATGATAATAATAATAATAATAATAATAATAATAATAATAATAATGATAATAATAATGATAATTTAAAAATAATAATAATAATAATGGTAATGATGATAATAATAATAATAATAATGATAATTTAAAAATAATAATAATAATAATGGTAATGATGATAATAATAATAATAATAATAATAATAATAATAATAATAATGATAATTTAAAAATAATAATAATATTAATTGTAATGATAATAATAATAATAATAATAATAATAATGATAATTTAAAAATAATAATAATAATAATGGTAATGATAATAATAATGATAATAATAATAATAATAATAATAATAATAATAATAATGATAATAATAATGATAATTTAAAAAAAAATAATAATAATATCAATAATAACAATATGTCTTCTTTACCCAGGGTTGCCTCATCGGTACTAAAATACTTTTCTCTCTGAACGCCCTGCAATCATGTAAGCACTGCTTTAGCACGGCAGCCATGATGGCGCTCAATGCATTCAAGGAATACATCCAACGAAGTACCCACTCACTACACCTCCGTCGAGGTTCTTCCCAGAAGACGTTAGTGGCCGTTGCAGGAAATCGAACCCCATACCTTGTGATCTGTAGTCCGGTGACTTATCCACAAGGCCACAACGGCTCCACTCGTCTATGTATATCATGTATACAAGTATAATGAATGTAGACAGTGATATATATAAATATATATCACTATATCAATATATATGTATATATATATATATTATTTATTTATTCAAGGAGGAAATAAATTAGTTTTGAATCTTTAATAAATCCTTTTCTTTCAGGATGATATCGGTATATTCTAAGTTAATTGGTCGTGAATGAAAAGGGGGTGGAGGAGGAGAGGGGGGGATTTCCCATTCCCATTACACCCCTCTGTCTATGATTCAACCTGTCAATCCTGTCCGTTAATCATGATGATTTAGATCGTTATCAGTTAAAGTTAGCAGGTCGTGCTATGACACCCCTACTTCAATCCTTAATATCAATACGTCTATATGTTGATCAGTCTGATAAGATTTTATCGCCTCGTCTCATCTTGAACATCAGTATCACACAATACTTTACTAAGGGACTAAACCAGGGGCAGATCAAGGACCCTGTTTTGCTCGTCATATGTTTTTGTGAGTTTGACACCCCCCCCCCCCTCCCTCCTCCCGCCTTATTTTTCCTGACAACCTTTTTTTTTTCTTCTTCTTCTTTTCTTTGTTTTTTCTCTCTTGTTAGAATTCAGAATTTGGGGGATTTGGATCCCCTCTTTTACGAAATCCTGGAGAATAGATTCGCCCCTGTAAGGCTGGGGGCGCTGCCCCTCCACACCACAAATATTTCTACCCTGTCAATCTGGGTAACTGCACCTCATATTCGGGAAGAGGACTGGTGCCGTTGTAATTTTCTTCTTGTTAGCAATAAATTATGCCCCATACGTTACCAATTATTATGAAATTGTATTATGAAACTGTGAATATAAATTGACATAAAGAAATCCTTTTGATTGTTATTCTATGTTATCCAAGCTCTAGGAGGGCTATTAGTTTGATACAGTCATTAAATCTATTAAAACCTTTGACGTGGCCGGTATGTATGGGACCTAATAGCTTGGACTTGCCCAAATATGAATGACTTGCTTTGTGTTTAATGCTAGAAATAATACTCCGATCAGAGTCATGATGAATTTCAAATTTTTGACCTTTTATTTCAGATCATCTTCAGGAACTAAAACATAAGTGAACATGAAATGTTTATATATAGTGTGGAAGTTTGACATCAAGTGAACTTAATCAGATAAATTACAAACAGAAAAGGAATGAGATTAAAAACTTACAAAGGAGAGTGATTGAGGAGTATACCAACCAGTGAAATGTTAAATGGAACAAACAAAGTGATAACAGTAAGAATGTTGATTAGGGGTTAAATACATTGTATACAAAGGGAAAGTAATAGACAATCTACATGTAATTGTAAAGGGTATACTAGTGAAGAAGAGGTTGCAGGAGTTCAAGTATTTGAAAAGTAATCAAGGGAAGACAACATATGTAGAATGTAACTGAACGAGGGAGTCATTACAAGGGAACAATAAACACTACTGGTTTGCTTTGTGTTGTAATTCATCCTTCGGGGAGGGAAGAGAATGCCAGAGGACCATAAGTAAACGAAAATTATTCATATTTTGTTTTAACCACTGAGTAAATCAGTCATGTCAGTGCCAATTATGGGACAAATATAATACAAATCCGCATACCATGGCTCTTTGTAATGCTCACAGAGATCAAAGTTCAACATCACTTAAGTTGACCATTTTTCGCCAACTCTCACACAAGGAGAGTACTGACCGAACTATTTCTATAATGTATACCCCGGTCACAACGCCAAACCAACCGGCAATAGACAAAATTTCTGGTTCTGTATGTTGTCATTCTGGGCCCCGTTTTTGTTAACAATAACAACTGCGACATTCCTTTGACAAATTTGCTCTCAGCCAAACACATGCAAGGATTTCAGTAGCTTACCACAGTTATCGCAACTTGTTATTGATAACAAGTTTTATTAAACAGGGAGTCGGACATTGATGATTCCTCAGTCACTCCGTCAGACCGACCCAAACCAACCGATAACCAACACAAAATATTGGTCATTTGGGGTAACACAATTTTTGGTTTGATCTGTCAGCGGTCTAGTGTCGGTGAGACATGGGTATTGGTAAATAACGTTTCAATAATTCACCTTTCATTTCTGTTTGCTGAACTTCTTCGACCCGTGTTCATGATGGTATAAACCACACACGTGTTGATCCTGCTCAAACAGAGACGCGGTGTGTTCTGTTTAAACAAACCACATGCTGTAATCGTGCACTTATGTATTGATATTAAACGTTAACGGTTTGAGCATTTAAAGTGTTTGTCAGGATCTTGAACGCGGCTGTGATGTCATCTTCTGGGCGGGAAACAAACACATGGCGCGGTAACATTAGGTTGAGCGTGAATCGGAGCTAAAATAATCAAACAAAGCTAGACGCATACCACCGACTGCAAGGTGGTAATGGTTTCTGATGATACACCTAGGAAAACGGGAACCTCATCCACGTTTTTGAAATTCACTTAGGACATTCTTGGTAAACATACAAGCAGTTGCTGACAATTAAAGAACTGGAAGATGAGGCAATGAGTTCGAGGTAAGTTCTTGAATAGGGCTATACCGTCAGTTTGGAGTCAGAAGGGCGCTAACTTTGTGTTAGAGTATATGGGTTAACACCGTTCTGGCTTTAAGCAGAAGATACATATTATTATACACTGTTGCCCTGAGTTATTGTTCTTTGAGATATATATTTCAGAACCAAAATACCTTGTATCAGTGCAAGGCCGTTAAGGTTTTTAAATCATACATTAATATTACCATCCATTTTGCATTGTAAAAAGGTGGAAGGAATATGCAAGCAAGAAGTGTCTTCTAAAGTCACTCTATGCATATTACATGTACGGTAGAGTACTGCAAACTGTGTACAGTGAACATACGAGAGAAAGAAAAGGCCTTAAACTTTAAAAAATGATGATAATTTAAGATGGATAAACCTTATGTGTACATTTCACTCTCCTTGTTAAATATTATATGCACTTACTTGAACTGAAAAATATAGCATACAGCATACACTGATCCTACCGACTAGAATTTATTTGAATACCTCGATTGTGTGCAAGTCATAGGAAGGTGCAACCTCTTTGAAACCAATGAAGAGCAATTTTATTAGGCCGATGTGCCTTAACTTCAAAGATTTTTTTTTGTAGCTTATTTCCCCCTTTCTTTTTTTCCCCCCTCTTATTTCCCCCATCATTCCATTTACTCCATTTTATTACCAACACCGACCCTGTAAAATTTGATGCATCTACAACTGAAATATATTTGATGAATTTTTATTACTAGCTACGTGATCATGAAATGCCTAAATGTATTCCATTGAGTGGAGAATGTGCATACATTGTGTGCGTGCAAGCCAGAATCCGATGAACGGGGTAATACATGTAATATATCTGTAAAGTGCTTAGAGACATCGCCGATGTATTAGGCGCTATATAAAAGCGGAATATTATAATCATTATTATTATCACACAGACGAAGGGGGCAATAAAAAGCTACAAACATCCCAAACATCAAATATTTGTGCAGGCTTCATGACATGCAGGCTCGGCGGTGGTTGCTAGTATTGGATTCATAACGTTCTTAGCTCACTTCTATTTATAGACAATGGCAGGTTGACATTCAAAGGTGGCAGAGAAATTACTTGGAATAATTCCTACACGAAATAATATATGCAATAATTGTCGTTTTCTTAGCCATTTAATTTCTTAACGAAGATTGGTATTAGAGATAAAGCAGTTTTGTATAAATACAATATATTGATTTGGAATTCTTAAATTACATAGATAGTGTTCATGAAAGATACGACAAATTTTTGGAAGTATATACCCAATTATACGATGAGAGTTTCCCAATTATTAATGTGAGAAGAAAAGGGAATGTTACAGATAAACCCCGGCTTTCATATGAAGTAAAAAAAGATGTGTAAACGTAAATATATTTTGTACAAGAAGTTCTTAAAGAATCCTAGTTCTTATAGAGAAAATGTTTATAAAAGATATAGAAATGTTGTTCATAATTTTATCCGTCAGAAGAAGCGTGAATTCTATGACCATAAATTTCATAATATAAAATACAATGCTAAAGCAACATGGAAAATAATTAATAACATTTTAACAAAAAATAACAATAGAACAGATGATTACAAAATTGAAAGTAATGGAGAGGTAATTGAAAATAAGCATGAAATTGTCAATATCTTTAATACGTTTTTTAGTACCATTGGGTCTCAAATTCATGAAGCTACTAGTAACCGTTCAGGAAAAGAAGATTTTATGAAATACTTGAGGAATAACGTTTGCCAGTCAATGTATTTTACACCAGTATCACAGGCATTGGTTTATGATATTGTTTCCAAATTGGATGTTTATAAAAGTACAGGTTACGATGACATTAGTGTTAAAGCGGTTAAATGTTCAATCAATGCAATAGTAACTCCTTTGTGTAATATTATCAATCTGTCCCTTGAAAAGGGTGTATTTCCAAACTCATTAAAAAGTACAAAAGTAATTCCTGTTTTTAAAGGTGGCAATAGAGCATTAGTGACGAATTATAGGCCAATATCCATATTATCAGTAAAATATTTGAAAAAAATTGTATATGATAAACCAATTTCTTTTATATCTAAATATAACATAATATACAGTAAGCAATTTGGTTTTAGACAGAGATACAGTACTGTTCATGCTTTGATTGATTTTACAGAAAAATTGCTAAAGCATTTGAAGATAAAAACATAACAATAGGGATATTTTCAGATTTATCAAAGGCGTTCGATTGTATTAATTATGATATTTTAGTAGACAAGTTATTTTCGTATGGAATTAGAGGAACAGTATTAAAATGGATAATTAGTTATTTAAGCAACCGAAAACAGTATGTATGTATTAATAAAATTTATTCACAGTCTGAGGATATTACAGTAGGAGTACCTCAAGGGTTTAATTTAAGGCCTCTGCTTTTTTTTAATTATATATCAATGACCTTCAATATGTCAGCGATGTTTTATCTGCCACATTATTCGCCGATGATACAAGTTTATTTTTATCTGGGAAGGATCCCATCCAATTAAATGATATTTTAAATAGTGAAATGAATAAAATAAAGCAATGGTTTATAACTAATAGGCTTCAAATAAACGTCGATAAGACTTCTTTAATGATTTTTAAACCCCAAAATAAGAAAGTCGAAGACACCATAATAAAATTGTACATTAATGATACTAAAATTAAAAAGGTGCCGTTTACTAAATTTTTAGGTGTAATTATCGATGAAAATTTGAGCTAGAAAGAACATAGGTAACAAATAAGATTTCTAAGTTTATCGGAATCCTGAAAAGTGAATTACCTCTGCGCATTCTTGTTAATGTTAAATTATATAATACTATGATATTACCACACCTAAGCTATTGCAATATCATATGGGGCGACTGTGCAATTTACTTAATACAACAACTTTTTCGGTTACAAAAACGGGCACTACGAGTTATTACTAATTCGTCATACTTAGCTCATACACATGAATTATTCCTAAAATTGAAGATTCTGAAGCTTTATGATTTATACATTTTTCAAATTGCAACATTTATGTTTTCATATTATAGAAATATTTTGCCTGATATATTCAATAATAATTTATTTTTTTATAGTAATATAAGTAAATATTCAACAAGAAACGCTAATAAATTATACACCCCCTTTTACTGTTACAGCTTCTCAAGAAAATTTGTAAGTTATAATGGACCGACAGTGTGGAACAATATGCCATCAGCATTTAAACAGTGTCCTTCGCTGCAAACTTTTAAAAGAAAATACAAAACTTACCTTTTGAACTATCAATCCCCTTAAATACCAAACTTGCCTGGTACTTTTGTGTAAGCTTATGTTCTTTGTTTGTTATTTTTCGTTCTTGTATTGCTACTTATGTTTTATGCCAGTGTTCATGTCAGTACGGGGGGTAGCCTTGACAGGTCAATGGCCTTTGCTACCCCCTCACATCCACATCATCACTGGCCATTACATTATATTCATTTCTCTGGTATTTTTTTTTGGTCATATATATTCTCATTTTGTTGTTAATTCCCTTGTTATGTTGCTTATCTCCGATTGTATACATATATTGTTATATATTTTTTTAAGAGATGTGAAATAACATGAATTGAATTGAATTGAATTGAAAAAGCGTTAATCAATTATTTGATTTAAAGTTATTTTTCAACTTTTGAAAATGCATGATAAAATAGTCCACAAGGAGATAGAAAGCAAACTATGATGGTGGAGGTAATGGAATAAAATTTGTTTAAAAACACCTTTGTAATATCTTTTTTTATAATATCTATGATTCTAATCGTATTATGATTATTATTATTGTCATTATGAAAATAAACATTAATTTTCGCGAAACGTTTTCTAAATTCTTATTATTAAAATTATGTTGTTTGTTGTTGTTGCATTCTAAACCGATTTGATAACATATTTCACTTCTTTCCTCAACCTTGTCAAAATGTTGAATAGTGCCTTTGTCATGAGAAATAGAAAGCCATCACATGTAAGATATGGTACAATTACTGCACTTAACTCAAATAAATAAGAGATTTGTTTACCTCGTAAAATACCAGTACGTTAAGTTACTGAATTACACCAATAAAAACTGTTAAAATATTTCTTTTCTTAAAATGATATATTGCCATGACGTATCAGGCAGTAGGGCGAATTCTGCGGAGCTCCCCCGTTGCAGACCCAGGCTTTGAAAAAAAAAACTGGGGCACTGTAATATATTAATTATAATGTAT
Source organism: Heliocidaris tuberculata (assembly GCA_025618425.1). Lineage (NCBI taxonomy): Eukaryota > Metazoa > Echinodermata > Echinoidea > Camarodonta > Echinometridae > Heliocidaris > Heliocidaris tuberculata. The sequence goes on from CM046833.1 coordinate 1,581,380, forward strand.
GTATAAAGAAACTCCTGGCGCTCCAGTTTACCCCGCCTATAGCATGGCTGCTCTTATACGGCGCTCTAACATTTCAAGGAATTCCTGCCAGGTACCCATTTACCTCACCTGGGTGAGTGTGGCCAATGTAGATTAATGTCTTGCTAAAAGACACTAGTGCGCCAGGGATTCGAACCTCGTACCTTGTGGTTCACAGTCCGGGGACTTATCCACTATACCACAACACCTCCATAGCGACTTCTTCGTATCTGTTGACTGTGGTATTATTGCACGACTGTTTCACCTACTGCATTTTGGACGGGACCGCTCGCTATTCATAAGGACCGCTATTCATAGAAAACCGCTATTCATTTAACACGCGTTATGAATAGCGGTCCTTATGAATAGTTATGAATAGTGGTCCTTATGAACGGAAGTCCCTATGAATAGCGAGGTAATTTGTCTATGGGGGGTTTTTTTTCGCTATTTAGAAGGACCATTATTCATACAAAACCGCTATTCATTTAGTCATGCGTAATGGATAGCCGTCCTTATGACTAGCGAGGTTACCCCCATTGGGATAGTCGGTTCCTTGTTAGAATGTCCATGCGTTGGTATAGAAAGCTATCTTATGGATGACATTGTTCTCTTGTATATTTCGGCGCGTCTCCACTTCCCTAACTGAAGTGAAGTTTGGACACCATCCCATGTTAAGTTGTATGTTATCCATCGTTTTATCTTTGTGACAAAGACAGACGGAAATGCGTGTTTGTTTACAGTCAACAGATCGACTAAACAAATTAATAAAATTGGCGCTCAAAGTTCTTGCATTCCTTATCAATGCAGTCATACGTTCAGAAAACTTGATACCCCTATCACATTGCTGAACATTGCATTTCGCCGGCATTTCTAATGCGATGCTGTGACGTCATAACTCTGATATGGTTCTCAAATCGGTGTCCTAACCTTTAAGTAAATTTAGAATGGGTATTGGATAACAGTGTTGAGGGATCTATCTCACCGCTTTATGCTATGAGCCCTCAGCACCGATTTTCTCGGATCGGTGTCATATCCAGTTTTCCTTTTCCACATAAAACATAAACTTTCTGGAGACGGATTTGGGAACGAATTATGACTGCAGTTGTCGTTAGTGTTATCGCTCAAACGTGACAGGCCCTCATAGGTGTAGCCATGATTTTTCAATAGGGGGGGGGGGCAGACGTGAAGGATCCAACCGCGTATACGTAGCCAGGATTTCATTTTAGGGGTGGCGGTTGTGAGCACGCGAAGCGTGCGAAATTGGGGATGAGCATGCGAAGCGTGCTCCCCAGGGGGGGGGGGGGGGGGAGGGGGAAGTTTTCCCCCTCTCGCGCGAAAGCTCTGACGTTTTATAGCAAATTTATATATATTATATTAATAGTGCATGGTCTATCATGCACTATACTGGATTATGTGCAGGACAAAATACTAAATTATCCCGAGTGCAGTTTTGTTTCACCGAGAATGATAACGGCTCGTAGCAAACAATTTGTTTTTAGGCGAAAAGTTATGACTGCTTTTCAATTATTTGGACGCAATACTGCATTGTAGGCTATACAGGGAGGGGGAGCTTCCCCCTTCCCATGCGAAGCGCGAAAGCTCTGATGTTTTATAGCAAATTTGGGAGAAAGATAACGGCTCTTAAAACCTTCTTTTAGGCTGATAGTTAGTTTGACGCCCGGGCTGCTTTTCAATTATTTGGACGCAATACTGCACTGTATCCAGGTGCGTGCAGGGAGGGGGGGGGGGGGGGGGTTCCCGCTTCCCACACGAAAGGCCTTGCGTTTTTTAGCAAATTTGAGAGAAAGTTAACAGCTCGTTTGACGCGCTGCTTTTCTATTATTTGGACGCAATACTGCACTGTATGTAACGGATGGGTGCAGGGAGAAACTTTGACGTTTTAGCAAATTCTGAGAGAAAGATAACGGCTTGTAGCCGAAAAGTTATGACTGCTTTTCAATTATTTGGACGCAATACTGCATTGTATGCTATACAGGGAGGGGGAGTTTCCCCCTTCCCATGCGAAGCGCGAAAGCTCTGACGTTTTATAGCAAATTTGAGAAAAGATAACGGCTCGTAGCACCTTCTTTTAGGCGGGAAGTTAGTTCGACGCCTTGAATGCTTTTCAAATATTTGGACGCAATACTGCACTGTATACTGGGAGGGGGGAGTTTCCCCCCTTCCCACACAAAGCGCGAAAGCTCATATACGTTTTATAGCAAATTTGAGAGAAAGAATAACGCCTCGTAGCACCTTTTTTTTTTAGGCGGAAAGTTAGTTCGACGCCCGGGCTGCTTTTCAATTATTTGGACTTTAAACTGCACTGTATGTAACAGGGGTGGGTGTAGGGAGGGGGGAGTTTCCCCCTTCCCGCACGAAGCGCGAAAGCTCTGGCGTTTTTGCAAATTTGACAGAATGATAACGGCTCGTAGAATTTTTTTTTTTTTTTAGGCGGAAAGTTTTAGTTCGACGCCTTGAATGCTTTTCAAATATTTGGACGCAATACTGCACTGTATACTGGGAGGGGGGAGTTTCCCCCCTTCCCACACGAAGCGCGAAAGCTCTGATGTTTTATAGCAAATTTGAGAGAAAGATAACGGCTTGTAGCGCCTTTTTCGGCTTTTTTTCTCTCACTTCCCCCGCTTTTTTGCTCTCGCTTTTTTTTCAGGGGCTGAATGGGGGGGGCATGCCCCCCTGCCCCCCCCCCCCCACCCGGCTACGCCTATGCAGGCCCTTTATACAAATATTGTCAGTGGTTGAGAGTATGAAATAAATAATGTTATCATATTCCATTACAGATGTGCCGGGATGTTGCCTGAAGTCAAATTGCTGCTATGACTCTTATAAAGGGACCTACCTACCGACGAGAATCTTCCACGCTGGATAGTGAACTAGAGACACTTACAAGCACAGACATGACTAACTCAAATCAACAAGAAACGATCACCAAAGATGATTACGATGGCGACATTGAAGACGACAATGACACCGACTCGTATATCCAGCCGACTATCGCAAATCGAATCTCTCTCGCTCGGACATACATGCTTTGCATTACACTGGGATACCTTGGAGCGCATTACTACTATCTGGGCATGCGCACTAAGGGGCTATTATACACAGCGACCCTGGGCTTCTTCGGGATTGGTTGGATAATAGACTGGTTTCGAATACCATCTCTTGTTGATGCCGTGCGCAGGATACGTCGCGAGGAGGCTGAGAACGGATACGCACTCTATGCTGTGCCTTATGGTGAATTGGAAGAGAGATCGATTTTGAATGCATACCTTTACGCTACTCCACCATGGGGACTCTTTGGTAAGATTTGCCCAATGAAATAATTTCCTTTTCTTCTTCTTCTACTTACACTGCTGCTGCTACTGCTACTACTGCTACTGCTACTACGACTACTACACTGCTATTATTTATTTATTTTTTTATTTTTTTATTTTTTTTTTTTTTGCTGTTATTTTTGTTCTTCTTTTTGTTCTTGTTCTTGTTCTTCTTCTCTTTCATCCTCTTCCCCTTTACCATCATTCTTTTCTTTTTCCATTTTCTTTATTTTGTTTGTTGATTTGATGTATTCATTTAAACTCCCTATCTACACTGGTCTTAGGTCTGCCTACCTTGAAGTCAGTGCGTTATTCGTTTTGGAATTTATATTGTTCTGTGAAATGTGAAAAAATAAACTGCACTAAACTGAACTGACCTATATTGAAAAGATAAACAGGCGAAATTTTACAATAAGATTATGTGCGTATAAACATTAAAATGAGAAAGTATTAAATAATGCAGTTGTATTGATGTACTGATGATTACAGGTTCACGAATTATGGCCAACTGTTTTTTTTTTCTTTTTATTCTCATCTTTGTACAGGGATCCATCACATGTACCTCGGAACTTTCCGGAAAAACGATATCTTTCACCTGCTCTACACAGCAACACTCGGCTTCGTGGGTTTCGGTTGGCTCCTCGACCTTTTCCGTATCCCGATACTTGTACGAAGAGCGAACGAAGATATCCAATGCCTTCGTTCGGGTAAAGCCGTCTCTTCTCGTACAGTGGACACACAACACCTTGATACTGCGTATTCACTAGCTTTTCCGCTGGGCGTTTTTGGACTTCATCATTTCTACATGAGGCGTTATTTCTACGGATTTGTCTACATGTTTACCTGTGGATATGCTGGTTTAGGCGTCTTGGTTGATCTTATAAGATTACCCTTTATCTTCAAGCGAAATAAGGCGGAAGTTAAAGATTTCAGAGTCTCGCTATATCACTTGGATGATACTTATTTGCTGTGGTTTCCCCTTGGTCTGTGTGGACTCCATCACTTCTATTTACGGAACTGGAAGATGGGCGTGGCCTACTTTTTCACGTGTGGATTGTTTGGTGTTGGTTGGATAATTGACGCGTTCCGAATGCGCTCATTGGTCGAAGAAGCCAATAAGAAATTAGACGGTGATCTGCTCTGGGATCATCAATTCATAAAAGAAAAGAAAAGCAAAGGAAACATGAACATCTTTGTGCATAGTAAACTATACAATTATCCAATCACCGACGAGGATTCTAACATTCAGGTTTACGCCTTTCCTCTTCGGCCAAGCGGGAAACCTTCTTGGTTACTAGGATGGGCGTGGTCACCTTCATCATCATCCAATCAAAATGGATATGTCATTTCGAAAGAGATGCATAGGGAAACTGAAAGAAACAAAGCACCATTAGTGGACGAATCGTTAGAAGGTGCGGTAGGATGGTCAATAGATTCACACGAGAATTATGAAGTTACTATCGCATAATAATAGAGAACGATTAATATTTCTTTCAAGTAATCCATTATTTTGTTGTATTTTTTTCAGTATAGACCAAGGAACTTTTCTATGGACCATGTGTCTTTTTTTTTTTCATTATAGAAGCCTAGAGACTGACGCACTTTGCAATTCTCCATGTATTCTTTAAATGCAATAGAATTATTTCATTTAAATAGCGTTCTTACAAATTAACTGCTGTTTCACAGCTCTTTACATTGATAAAAAAATTGTCAAAGAATGCTTAGTGTTGATCACTTATCGAAAAGGAGAGTTTGAGAGATTTCAGGAATAAATCCAGAAAGGTGATAGACTTTTTTTTTTTTTTTTTTTTGCTTTAAGATACAGAGTCTATTCAGCAATGAATCGTGTAGGCCTATTCTTTGAACATTGTAATCTCTCAAGTTAGCAAACATATTGTAAACATCATGGAATTTGGCATGGATCAGCTATACAGAACCAACGCTGGCAATGTGTATATACAAAATAGTTGATAGTTCTGTTTCGTTTTCTTGTGAAAGATGAAAACGTGTAGCTCGTATCTAAAAAGTATTGAAAACTGATGATGCTCTACTACAAGGCTGACACTGTGACAATGTTTAGTCCAACATTTTCATAATTTTAAAGCGAATGAAGAGCAAAATAGAAGAAAACTAGGGTCTGGTTAAAGATTGAAAACGATTGGACAAATAATTAGAAATCTCAAATTTTGTGAATTGGTCATTCTATAGTGACATTATATTGTTGACAATAGTCCCATTGTTGCAAACTGAAATTACTATTGTTTTGATGTTTTTTTCAGGTTTCTTGCTGCAATGAGTTGTCCTTTGGTGTTGTACTACAAAGAAATATTACTCATAGTTTATATTTTAGTAATTTTTCTTATTTAGGGAGAGATGGGAGAGTTGCCTTACATTAAACCACAGCCACATTAGTATCAAATTCGCCAATTTGTAAAGAATATTGATATAAACTTTCAAGAATTCATAACGATCCCCACATATTTGTTTAACTTTCAAAGCAACAGTACTTGCCTTCAAGGTTATAAAGCCCGTTACAGCCATAATTGATCTAACATCTACTCATTTAAATGTCATTACTTTGTAGGCATGGGCGCAAATCCAGGGGTGGGGGGACAGGGGGATATGTCCCCCCCCCCCCCACACCTGTTAGAAGATAGACGAATGCCCCCCCCCCACACCTTATTGAATAACCTTTTATTTATTTATTTATTTATTTTTTGTTGCTTGTCAGAGAATTTTGGAGGCGAATGACCCCCCCCCCCCCCGATTTCAAAATGGATTTGCGCCACTGTTTGTAGGCTATTTTTCATTTATTCATATGCATGTTTATTTTTTAAGTATAAAATGCCGAACACTCCAATAAAACAGTAGTTTGCAGCTTCTTACAAATTGATCTGTATTCGTGTTCTCTTGTTGATGTGGATTTTCGGAAACATTTTTTTACAAAACCACATGTTGCATGCATGCCGGAAGGGTTATAAAAACCCGATCCCAAATCGTGTTTTGAAGGATAATTAAATCATTTGCGAATCTATAGCAAGATTTTATGGCTTTTGAGTGACATGTGTGATTAACAACCTGTTTTATTATTTTTTTTTTTTTCATTACGGTATTCATGCCACCATAACACCATAAATCATGAATAGACAAAAACAAAAAAGAAACATTAACTCTTTGTATTTTCTTATTGTTGGGGTTACACTAATCACCCCCCCCCCCCCCTTCTTTCTTACAAAAAAGTAAGACCTGTCAATCGGATAAAGATACTGGCACCGTTTCGCTTGGGGGGGCTGCTGACGTCTCCTGCTCGAATATGAACTTTCCCGTTTTAATAATTATTTGCGATCGATGCCAGCGAACAATTGAAAAAAACTCTATCATATAGTAAAGACTTCATTTTAGCATCAAAATATTCTAGATAAGACATAGAAATTACAAAGTAGTTCAAATACGTTTGCTGATGATTTGACGCTTACACAAATATTGGTCATTTCAAAATTCTCTGGGGACGGAGGAGGGGGAGGGGTCAGAAGCTGCAGCCCCTTCACGCCGTCTGGCCCCTGCCTTTTCAACCCATTTTCAAATTTCAACCCATTGCCTACTGCCCCTCCGGGGGGGGGGGGGGGGCATGTCTCATTGAGACCTGTACATCATTCACGTAAATCACTTTCTGAAAAGCACTTGCAGTAGGAGTAGTTTTGATACCTATAAACAGGGAAACCTGTCTAACGTACATCTCTGATTTTTATACCCTTAACGGTGATTTCCGCGTATCTTCTTCTTATCACCTCTGAATTTAATACCATTTTTCGTGATTTTTGCTGTTTTTGGTACCCTAAACGCGTAACCTGGGTTACGCGCCTAATGCTGAAAAAGTAGCCTACCCTTTTTATCCGTTTTCGTTTACTTTTTGTTTCAAGAGTATACGCGGATGATGTACAGGTCTCAATGAGACACCCCCCCCCCCCTGGAGGGGGGGGGGGCCTACTGGAACCGGATGGGCTCTTTATCAAGCCTATAGAAATGAGAGTAGTTTATATGACGCCGGATTCGACAGCGGCTTCGCTAGAGGAGGGGGTGGGGGTGTCACACCCCTCACTCAAAGTTACTGTCGGCAAATGCGCCACCTCATGTCGGCCAAAAAAGGACTCGGGGGAAAGGGAGAGGGAAGATGGAAGAGAAAAGAAAAGGAGGAAAGAGAAAGGAGAAGAGGACCAAAAAGGAAGAAAAAAGAAAAGGGAAAGGAAAGGAAAACAAAATCAGAAAAGAAAACAAAACCAGAAAGAAAAAGAAGGAAAAACTGGCCAATTTTTTTGCTCGCTCGCAAAATCACTGGACAGTTAATATTCGGGCAAGAGGCGTCCCCCTTCGGCAATAGTCGGTAGCCCCTCCCCCCACCCCCCCCCCCCCCCCCCCCCCCCGCCTGCCAAGGATTTTCAAAGCTCCGATATTCTGGCAACCAACCACTTCATATTCGGGCAGCGAGGTGTCAGAATATCCACATATTTGGGCAGCGAGGTTTCCGGATAATTACAGTGAAACTTCTTTATGTAACATCTCTACATTTTCACGACGAAAAGTTGTTGTTGTTGTTGTTTTTTTTTTGTTTTTTTTTTTTTAATTGAAATTGAAAAGTTGATTTTCGGGCAAAAGGCGTCAGCCCCACCCCCGGTGCGAAAATGGGCCCGTAGGGTTAAGATCTCTATACATTTGTGATTTTCTCTTATTATTATTGGGGGGGGGGGGGGGGGTTAGGGTGCAGAAAACTTGTCTGCGATTTTGGGTATTACACCCTAAAAAAAAAATGTCTACAAACTTGGGTGTCACCCCCCCCCCCTCCCCCATTAAAAAAAATGAAATTGAAAAGTTGATATTCGGGCAAAAGGCGTTTATAGCCCCACCCCCTTGCGAAAATGAGCCCGTACGGTTAAGATTTCTATACATTTGCGATTTTCTCTTATTATTATTGGGTGGATTAGGGTGCAGCAAAATTGTCTGCGAATTTGGGTGTCACACCCTAAGAATTATTTGTCGGCAAACTTGGGTGTCACACCCCTCCCCCCCCCCCCCCCAATTAAAAATGTTCGACGACGCCCCTGCCCGACGTTCACCAACATGATCAAGGAGGCCTGGAAGGATGAAGTAGAGTGAAGAAATCACGTAGTGGATTACTGGATTATGTTTGAGAAGGGGTTCTTTCTCATCACTGGAAGATTTTATAGCTAGAGATCAATGAAAATGATTTGAGAAACAAGATTAAAAATTTTCTACACATATTTACAAATTATAATTCATTGTCACTCAGTCCGGAACCGAGGATTATCAGCTGGCGGTAAGCATTTTGAGAAAAAAATGTGTAAAGCTGAAGCGGGTACAGGATAATTGCCCGCCCCCCCCCCCCCCCCCCCCCCCCCACTTAAAAATGGAATTATGCTAGGGGCAGCGCAAAATTCTGCTAAATCAAAAAGCTGCCCCCCCCCCAAAAAAAAAAAAAAAAAAAAAAAAAAAAAAAGGTTTTTAGGCATTTTGGAGGGTGTATATTTACTCAAAAATTTTCTGACAAGCAAATAAAAACAAAAACAAAAAACACCAGAATTATGCTAAAATTCTGCAAAATTTTGTCAAATTATACTAGATGCTAAAGCGGTCAAATTCTGCCAAAAAGAATTCAACTCCAGCTCTGGCAACGTTGTGTTCGTACGCCTGCGCACATCCCGATGAAGATCAAAATGGCGACGTCCATAGACCACTCTGAACCGCGTGAGGATGAAGGAACGAGCAGTAAAAACGTGGAAAAAGAAGACCATTTAGGTGCTTGTGCCGCAGGGTTGCATAATACAGATACAAAACCACCATGTCTTATAGTGCTAGGAATGGCAGGTTCAGGAAAAACGACATTTGTTCAGGTAAGTCTCCAGTAAAGCGTTAATACATGCCCCATATATTGCAAAAAGCGTTGCCTTTTCACTCACACTTACATGTACGTGGAGAGAGATGAATCTTGCCCACGATTTTTTTTTTTTTTTTTTTTTTGGTTAACTTGTCCCTCCGTATGGGAAACTGCTTCCCGTGTGTGGCTTGATACTTGATATTCAAAGTCATATTTTATAAAGCATCAACCCCGTGTGGCTAGGAAGGTACAGGATGCGAGGCAGCCCTTGCCTATGTGGGACTGTGTCCAACATTCACTGTTGCAGCTGTCAAAAACAGAAAACAAACTTGCTGTAAGCAAGATTTGATTTTCTTAAATTGGCTTGATTTCCTGATTTAGGGACTCTTCAACTCTTACTGTGCCACAGATTTGGGGATTCAGAATTGAAAGTGAAATTTTAAAGTAGGGTCTAGATCTAGATATTCAAAGCAAATCACAAATAGACCTGCTCAATAATGTATCTCTAGAAACTAGAAAGCTTGCAGATGGTAATCGTATAAGTTTTACGTTAACTGCGTGTTTGATGATTAAAAAATAACACAAATAAAAACACTTCTCAGCATCTGGGATATCCGAGCGATTCGCCAGAAATATACCGATGTTTTCGTGACGTCACAGGTGCCAATCCTGCCTAAGCAGACGACGTCCTTCTAGAGGTCTACATTATATCAAGTGAACGTAACTGCAATGCAATTATTTTTAAATTATAAAGAGTTTGGTTTGTTTCACCATGACCGTATTTCACATCATTCTAAAAGGGAAGTGAAACCGTTTCTAGTAACTAAAATCTTTTGTTTGTAAAAAGTCATGATAAGGGTCAATGATCAATCAAAGAAATCACACTTTCGAATTGTAAAGCCCGCTGAATTATAGCATGGATGGTATTCGTTCCCTCTTGAAACGCCGACATGCCGCGGTGCATGCAGCTGAAAATACAATGGCATCTTTTTTTTGTTTACATGTGATTGATTCCTTTATTTTTTTAACGCTGCATTTTTCATCAAAATAATACCATGCAGGAAATTTAGAGTGAGGCAACAAATAAGCATTTATACTGACGCTAGTGAAGTAAGAGAAATAAGTGAAGATGAGATAACAAAAAAGGCACTGAAAATGTATAAGATGTTATGGGACATCTGCTGCTTAGGAAGGATTGCTCCCCGGTATGACGTCACATATCTCAGCAGCGTTCAAAGAGCTCTATAGGTGCTATAGCGGGGCTGTGTTATATCATTTTATAATTGATAATAATCATTACTTCAAATGTTTCCAAGTGTTGAATTTTGATAAACTTGTTCAATCTAAGCTTCACCTATGCATTAATAAAAATTAAATCAATATTCAAAATCAATGAAATTCTACTTTAAATAATTTTTTTCCTCTCATGTATGAATGATCTAGACTGGAAAAAGGCCTGCTGATACACACAAAAGCAATTGAAGCCTATATTCACCAGTAAAAGCTAGTCTGGAGTAGCTATACGAGCTCTGTGGCTTATCAATCTGATACTGGCCACAGAGCTATACACTCTATGCCTATACTCACTCATAGGCCCTTGCCCATGTGGGACTGTGTCCAACATTCACCATTGCAGCAGTCAAAAACAGACAACAAAATTGCTCTAAGCAAGATTTAATTTTCTTAAATTTGCTAGATTACCTGATTCATGGACTCTTCCACTCTTACTGTGCCACAAATTAGGGGATTCAGAATTGAAAGTGAAATTTTAAATAATTATTTTCCTCTCCAGTATGAATGATCTAGCCTGGAAAAGGGCCTGCTGATACACACAATAGCTATTGAAGCCTATTCACCCATAAAAGAGCTAGTCTGAGTACAAGGTTATCTTCAGATAAGCTTGCACATGTATAAGTGGCCTATACTGTGTGTGGAGGGAGATATCAACAAAAAAATCTAGATCTAAATATCACCATTTCCCACATAATGTGAGCCATGCAAACCAAGCTCAGAGTTTGCTAAAGGGGTTACCTTCCAGGATCAACTAAGATTGTAAAAATTGAATGAATAAAAAAGAAAAAAACCCACAAAAATTGGCAGGTGTGCTCAGGTTTTTTTTACCTTTCATGTGTAACTTGTATATATGGGACTACACAAATCTCACCTTGCATGTGTAGTCCCATATATACAAGTTACACATGAAAGGTTAAAAAAACCTGATCACACCTGCCGATTTTTGTGGTTTTTTTTCTTTTTTATTCATTCAATTTTTACAATCTTAGTTGATCCCGGAAGGTAACCCCTTTAGCAAACTCCGAGCTTGGTTTGCATGGCTCACAGTATGTGGGAAATGGTGATATTTAGATCTAGATTTTTTTGTTGATATCTCCCTCCACACACAGTATAGGCATGGAGTGTATAGCTCTGTGGCCAGTACCAGATTGATAAGCCACAGAGCTCGTATAGCTAGTCTGGAGTACAAGGTTATCTTCAGATAAGCTTGTATATGTATAAGTAGATGCGAGGCAACCGTGTAGCCACACTTATACATGTACAAGCTTATCTGTAGATAACCTTGTACTCCAGACTAGCTTTTATGGGTGAATAGGCTTCAATAGCTTTTGTGTGTATCAGCAGGCCTTTTTTCCAGGGTAGATCATTCATACAGGAGAGGAAAATAATAATTTAAAATTTCACTTTCAATTCTGAATCCCCTAATTTGTGGCACAGTAAGAGTTGAAGAGTCCATGAATCAGGTAATCAGCAAATTTTAGAAAATTGAATCTTGCTAGAGCAAATTTTTTGTCTGTTTTTGACTGCTGCAACAGTGAATGTTGGACACAGTCCCACATAGGCAAGGGCCCATGAGTGGTGTAGCCAGGCCCTTGCCTATGTGGGACTGTGTCCAACATTCACTGCTGCAGCAGTCAAAAACAGACAACAAAATTGCTCTAAGCAAGATTTAATTTTCTTAAATTTGCTAGATTACTCGATTCAGGGACTCTTCAACTCCACTCATACATGTACAAGCTTATCTGAAGATAACCTTGTACTCCAGACTAGCTTTTACGGGGGAATAGGCTTCAATAGCTTTTGTGTGTATCAGCGGGCCTTTTTCCAGTCTAGACAATTCATATATAAGAGGAAAATAATTATTTAAAATTTCATTTTCAATTCTGAATCCCCAAATTTGTGGCACAATAAGAGTTGAAGAGTCCCTGAATCAGGTACATGTAATCTAGCAAATTTAAGAAAATTAAATCTTGCTTAGAGCAATTTTGTTGTCTGTTTGTGACTGCTGCAACAGTAAATGTTGGACACAGTCCCACATAGGCAAGGGCCTATGAGTGCTTCAACTCTTACTCTGCCACAAATTTTAGGATTTAGAATTGAAAGTGAAATTTCAAATAATTATTTTCCTCTCATGTATGAATGATATAGACTGGAAAAAGGCCCGCTGATACACACAAAAGCTATTGAAGCCTATTCACCTGTAAAAGCTAGTCTGGAGTACAAGGTTATCTTCAGATAAGCCTGTACATGTATATAGGATTTAATTTTAAGGGGGGGGCACTCACGGGACCATCACTATATGTGGCTGTGTCAATTTTGGCCTGTCACGACCTCTAAGTTATCTCCAATAACCTCGCATAAGTGTGAGGGCGGGGGGGGGGGGGCGGTTGTCATCAGTAGAGACGCACACGGCCGATATTGGAGACTGTTTCCTACTTCCGTCTTGGGAGACCATCTCTACTATCAGAGACTTATGTCAACATTTTTTAAGCCTATTTGGGAGAAAATCTCCCATTTAGGAGACCAATTTTCTTTGTTTACACTTGCGGCAAAGGGATTACCTTGGCTCAAAATGAAAATGTGATTGATTCCTCATGAAAAAGTACCCCCTTTCACCGTCTACTTTAAAAATCCACCATCTACTTTTGTTTTCATAACATTTTTTTTTATGATCCACACACAAAACAAATGGGCTTCTGATTTCTGAGGGGAAAAAATTTGGCAGATATAAAGTGCCTTGTTGTTGGTGTTGTTTCTATTGTCCTCTTGCTAGTAAAGTCTCCAATATCAGAGACTGTCTCCCAAATCGGCCGTGCGCCTCTACTGGTCATGGTTGTGAGCACACGAAGCGTGTTCACCACAAAGTGGCAGCGTCCCGGGGTTAGGGGGGGGGTAACTATTCACAGTGCTACATGTACAAGTCGGCAGTTTTCTCACATTGCGAACTGCAGATGACAAAGCGCGACTAGGATCTACACATGCTTTTCGCTGAAATTACAAATAGACTCTAGTTTTGAACTAGAAATTAAACTAAATAGGCCTAAAAGTTCAACTACCGATTGATTACAATCATTAAATTAAATTTAGTTTAAAAACTTGAAACTGACATAAAAACAATGATTTATTGCATTGCCTGCAAACAGTAGCTGAGCCACTGTATGGTAGAAGTGACCCAGAATGTAATCGCTGCACTTTGAAAGGTCACACCCGTGCGTAACTAGTATTTTGAATTAGTTCGGCGATGGACAGGTTTTGGCAGTCAAAAGTTAAACATACATTTTCAATTCATTTTGTACATTTTTTTTATTATTATTATTTATTCGACCATAAAAATGAATACAAGATATGCATACAGAGTAATAGATAAAATAGAACAAGATAAGACGGAATGGCATGTGGGTCAGGGTTCACAAAAGAGAAATTCTTCCCTGTTGCCCGTAGGCATGTGAACCCGCACATGCCATTCCGAGAAATATAATAGATATTACACAATATACATATATAATTATACAAATGAAAACAAATGATCGTCCAGAAAATTACAGTAAAGCATTGAAAATTGCAAAATGTAAATTACATCGGATCCGGATAAAACTGCCTGTCATGAATGTTGATTAATTTGTGAAAATATCTGTTTGATTGAGACCTTGAAAAAAAAAGGAATAATGCATAATCCACTATTTAACTCATAGCCCGCTATTGTCGACCACTGTCACTTCGGGTTCTCGCTTCTGTCGACGATCATGAGAAACATGAAAAAAATTACAATTTAGGGCGACACCGATGTGGATTTGGTTGCTATTCAGGTGTTCATAAAGACGGCGAGATCGGCATGGAATGTGTGCTGTAGATGTACAGAGTGCAAGGCAGTGCAACACTAAGCGGTTCCGATGCAGCATGCTAAATTATTTGTGTAAATACCTTGTACACCCCATGCTCACTCACCTGTGAAATTTTGTGCACATTTCATTTAATAAGACGTGTATTGCTTGTCTTCTGATGCTGAAAATTTGAAATTTGTTCCGATATCATTGAATCAAAGTTACGTATGACATTGGGCTTGTGAACTTTAAAAACTGGCCATTTTGCCTTTAGGGCATGCTCACTGAAGCATGACCAAATAATTTCCCGTGAATTTCACATGAAAGGTACAATGTACAGTGTAGCTGAGAAGTACAGCAACATTTCTCTGTATTCAGATTTCCTCAAAGGTTCCTGATTCAGTCATTACAGAGATTTGTTTTAGGGGGAACTTATTTTTGTGTTGTGTTTATTTCCATAACATTTATTAATTCCCATTACAGCGCCTCACTGCTCACTTATATGCCCACCAGCAGCCTCCATACATCATCAACCTAGATCCTGCTGTTCATGAAGTAGGATATCCAACTAATATTGGTAAGGATTCTACAGTCTTCTCTCCTAATCAAGTATAATATCTTTCACTGCTGCATTCTTCTGGTCAAAACATGTACGTGTGCATGAAATAAAAGAACATGTATGAATGAAAGAAGGTTACATGTGACTACAACCTAGGAAGTTAAATTTCAGGGCTTACAAACTATAATAGCTTGTTGCCTGAAATTAAACATGGAAATACATCTTGAAATTCAACTTAGAGGTCGACTGCTGCCAAAATTGACACAGCCCCCACATAGTGATGGTTCTGCATTATTAAGCGACACCAGCCATGCCAAAATTTCTTAGGATAAAGAGTGAAAAAGGTTTAAAGGGAAATACAACCTTAATTTTTTTTTTCTGTTGATATTATATGAAGCGTAAAATGCTGATTAATTTGATTCCAAATTTACCAGAATGGGACAGCTATGAAGAAAGTTATAGAATGTTTTAGATCCCCCAAACATGTCTTTCGCCCATCGTCTGCTGCACATGGTGGCCGCCATGTGCAGTGGACCCCGCAACGAATGACGTAGCTGCGGACAACTTTTTCACAACTCTTCTCACAAGTTCCCAAATCTAAAAGAGAGACTGGAACATTTTCAGAAATGGACTGCAGCCGTAAAAGTGGAAAAGTTTCTGCAGAAGTCGTATATTTGGTCGAGATATGACTTCCACTTTTACTGCTGCAGTCCATTTCTGAAAATGTTCTGGCCTCTCTTTCGGATTTGGGAACTTGTGAAAAGACTTTCCACTGCTGAATTTCCCACTTCTGTTCCGGCATCCAAACGCTTGACAGTACAGCATGATTGCTGCTTCCAATGCACAGTAAACCACCTGACCACTGTCGTCTGCTGTGCATGCGAATGATTTCGTTTTGAGGCCAGTTGTCGGCACCTACGTCATATGTTGCTGGGGGGGGGGGGGGGGGGGTCCACTGCAAATGGCGGCCCCCATGTGCAGCAGATGACGGGCGAAAGATACATGTATATTTGCGGGGAAAAATATTCTATGACTTTCTTCATAGCTGTCTAATTCTGGTAAATTTGGTATCAAATTAATTCACAAGTTACGCTTCATATAATATCAATAGAAAAAAATTAAGGTTGGATTTCCCTTTAAGATCAAGTTTCCCCTTCTACATACATGTACATCTTGGGGTTTCCCCTACATTAAAAAATGATAATGCTGTTTTTTTTTCTTCAGATATCCGAGATACAGTGAAGTACAAAGAGGTGATGAAGCAGTATGGGTTAGGACCCAATGGAGGCATCATGACATCGCTAAACCTCTTTGCTACACGCTTTGATCAGGTCATGAGCTTTGCAGAGAAACGCAGCAAAGAAACAAAGTAAGTTAATTTCCTGTAAACGACAAGTTTTGGATGGAGATTGTTAAGATTAGTGCATGATGGCGGACATGTTGATATATGGCTGCTCCCTTTACGATTGCACATGTCTGAAAATATATGATTAAATTTTTAGAAAGACAAATATTCTAAATTAATAAATGATGAAGCCTTAGTTACCTCTTTGCCTTAGATCTAACATAATTATTTATTTATTTATTTATTTATTTATTTATTTATTATTTATTTATTTATTTATTTATTTATTTATTCATTTATTTATTTATTTATTTATTTATCATTTATTTGTTTATTAAAACGTATTTAAACAAGACAAAAACAATCAGCACAGGGCTTTTTACCAGGCATTGTAGTCCTGTAGACTATATCTTTCAATTGTTGGATTAATCATTC
The DNA here is from genome assembly GCA_025618425.1 of Heliocidaris tuberculata. Classification (NCBI taxonomy): domain Eukaryota; kingdom Metazoa; phylum Echinodermata; class Echinoidea; order Camarodonta; family Echinometridae; genus Heliocidaris; species Heliocidaris tuberculata. Next base: position 1,598,073 of record CM046833.1, read on the forward strand.
AATTATCTTTAACTAATGTATATGCTAATGTCAGCATTACATCTAAAGGTAATTTATTTGGGGTACTAGTCAGATTTTGGTTTCACCTGCAGGGGTAGAACATGCCCCCTAAAGTTTTGTTCATACTAGATTTTACAGGATTTATCTGTCATATAGTATCGTAATGTCACCAGTTGTGGCGCACCCTTGTAATACAGCTTCATTACTGCAACGCCCTGTGTCAACCACCCTAGTCTCTCCAGAGTGAAATGAACAGATGCCATTGGCTAGCAGATATTGTACCAAAATAAATAAGGAACAACTATGCAGCGTTTGGCTCGCACAAAGAATGACGGCAAGCAATGTTTGTATCCAAAGAGAATTAATTATTCACGGCTTTTTTATGGTTCTGCTAATTTTTTGGTAGAACAGGAACTTCCTCTTTAGCAGACTGAAACAAAAATAAATAATCTGGGGAGCGTTTCATCAAGCGTTTTGTCAGTGATTTTTACCGACAACTGTTATAAGCTACTGAAATCCTTGCATCTGATTGGCTGAGAGCCAATTTGTCAGTAAAAATCACTGACAAAGCGCTTGATGAAACGCTCCCCTGTACCATATTTTCTATTTTTGATGTAACAGAGCTTAAGGTCCATAGATGTTGGCCAGACTAATTTTGTGTATGAAAAATACTTTGTAAATAAACTATCTTTGTTCAAAGTTAGCTGTTTTGCCGAGAATGCCTAGTATGCTCCTGTCGTGACGAACCATTCCTACAACACACAGATCATGACTTACATGTAGGCAGCCCGGCAAGCGCTTTACACAGTGTGCATGCGCAATCCCGCGAAAACAGTGCGATAGCCATATAGCTTCCTGTGTATGGTTTTGTAGCATGACATGTACTAGGTGAATATTTTTACAACAGTGATTTATCTTAGATTAATCCTTTCTTCACAATATCATTTGCGAATGGTGCGTCACCACTGGTGCAATTTGTGACAACACTGGAGAAGCAAGAAGCCCCACAGAAGCCCCACATTAGCGTTCGTGCCGTAGAAGCAAGATGCAGTGTTTTAAGTGGATTTTATTCACAAGCATATTCGGCATGGAATGGTGGGTGATTCCTCAACAAACATGGTATTTTCTCAATATTATCCAAAACTGTCAAACCCCTCCACAACTGGTGACATTACGGTATGTGTTCTTTGGCCAGTGCATTATTTTGTGAAATATTAAGTCAAGTCAAAGCATTGATTTTCTCCAATAATAAAAACACATTACAGAAATCACTTGCAATCTTTTTAAATATTGAAATGATTAAATTATTTAATTTTTCACTTTATTTGCACAGAGTGCAACATGCACTTTCTGTTCACTTGCAAATGTATTTCTTGACATGAACATAGATCGATGAGTGATCTGAACACACTATATCTCATGAATATCAACATTGTGTTGTCATTATAGATACATCATACTAGATACTCCAGGACAGATTGAAGTGTTCACATGGTCAGCTTCAGGAGCTATTATATCAGAGACATTGGTAAGACATCAATTCCTATCTCTCTCCCCCTCTTCTCTCTTTTTTCTCTATCTCGTTTTACCATGCTCTCCATTTTCTCAATATCTCCTTATCTTTCTCAATATCTCCTTGTCGTTCTCAATCTCTCCTTATCTTTCTCAATCCCTCCTTATCTTTCTCAATCTCTCCTTATCTTTCTCAATCTCTCCTTATCTTTCTCAATCTCTCCTTATCTTTCTCAATCTCTCCTTATCTTTCTCAATCTCTCCTTATCTTTCTCAATCTCTCCTTATCTTTCTCAATCTCTCCTTTTCTAAATATCTACTTATCTTTCTCAATATCTCCTTATCTTTCTCAATCTCTCCTTATCTTTCTCAATCTCTCCTTATCTTTCTCAATCTCTCCTTATCTTTCTCAGTATCTCCTTATCTTTCTCAATATCTCCTATCTTTCTCAATATCTCCTTATCTTTCTAAATATACATGTATCTCCTTATCTTTCTCTCCCGCCCCGCTCTCTCTCTCTCTCTCTCTCTCTCCTTATTTCTCTCTCCCTGTCTCTCACTTCCTTTCTCTCTCCTCTCTTTTTACTCTCCCCCTCTCTCTCTCTCCCTTGTTTTCTGGAGCTATAAAACCAGACATTCTGGCCCAAATTCATGAAGGATGTTTCAATTTTGACGTGCTCTAAACCAATGTTTCTGCCATTGTGTAAATCTCTACTGTAATCGAAAATACACATGAGCATTCTGCCTATTCATTGGCCCTGAGTACATGCACATACTAAGCTTATAGCTGTTAAAGGGCAATCCAACCATTGTAATAATTTAATTTTTGCGAAAGCAGAAGAATCAGAGAAGCAGATTGGTGAAAGTTTGAACAAAATTAGACAAACAATAAGAAAGTTGTGATTTTTTTTAAAAGTTGTAATCACTATACATATGGGAATTTCGAATTAGCCAAATCGAGACCGTCACCGTGATGGAGCAGCAGTCATCTTTCCCGTTTGCTCCAACACGCAAAATGACTAAGATGTCAATTTTTTTAAATGTATAACTTTGTATGATCTTTTTCTCTTTGGAGAACCTATAACAATGTGCTATCTACAATATATTTTGAGTACTGCCTCGAGGGATAAGGTGCTCAGGAGAAAACAGGCACTTAATGATGTTTTGGTGTATGACAAATGGGAGAGTTGGCCGTGTATATGTCACAATCGATTCACCGCATTGCCAATTTGAGATACGCATTGATCCAGTGATCTCACTTTTCAACATTCATAAAGTCTTAATCCTTGTTCGATTTCTTTCAAACTTTCTCCATCCTGTTTCTCCTATTTTTCTGCTTTCATAAAAATCAGCTTTTTACAAAGGTAGGATTGCCCTTTAAAGATAAATCTCTTGTGAATTTGTTCCTTTGGATGTCCTGTAGAAATGACGGAGGAATGTGCTCTTTTGAAAAACTGTTAACCCATTGCCCACGAGAACCAGGTCATCCCTGTATTAAGTCAATGGGAATTCGAGAATTTGGTAGTTAATGGGTTAACCCTTTCAGGACAGAAATTATTTAAGGGCTAAATTGATCATATTTGTTATTCAAATTGGCAACAATATTTTTCTTTTAGTGCTACATGGTTCTTATAAGATATAATGTCTTTGAAAACAATAAACATGGTGAGGAACTTTGTCGAAAAGTTGACAAAATTGCAAATTTCGATCAAAAAACAATGCTTTTAAACCTCTCAATATGTTGCCAATTTAAGGATCTTAAAGCTTATTTTCCTTTTTAAAATTCCTGGCGTCAAACGCAATATGGACATGCAATAAAAATGGATGCAGTGTGTGCAGACATTTTTGCTCTTTCTACTCATGCATCAGGTATCTTTTTTAGAGCTCTGAATCAAAAGTTATTGAACCATACCACAAAATGTGGCCAATTGTCTTGAAAGGGTTAAAAGAAATATTTGTTATTTTAGAAACCATCAGAAGTGTCACTTTCTTCCAAAGCACCAATATATTTTCTAAACATTATTATGTTCATTGTAATATATTTTGGCACAATGTATGATGTCACAATGAAATAAGATGTCGCAACAAAATCACAATGAAATATAATTTGTCCCAGTAAATATTACTTTTTCTTTTTCAGGCCTCTACCTTTCCAACGGTTGTAGTGTATGTGATGGATACAGCAAGGAGTGTGAATCCTGTTACTTTCATGTCAAACATGCTGTATGCTTGCAGGTAAGCTAATTTACTACCATATTGTATGCTTGTGTTTAAGCTATCGTTTTTATCATGTTCCGTGCTTATGGGTTAGATATGCTTGCAGGTAAGCTATCTTATAATGTTCTATGCTTATATGTTAGTTATGCTTGCAGTTAAGCTGTCTTTCCTATAATGTTCTGTGCTTATAGGTTAGTTATGCTTGCAAGTGAGCTATCTTTCCTATAATGTTCTTTGCTTGGAGGTATCAAGCTATTTTTAGTGTCATGCTGCAAGCCTGCAGATATTTGATGATATTTTGAAAAGCATATGGATATACTATTGGATTGTTTAGAGGATATTAGAATATACATGTACAGAATCATATTGTATATATATAAAAAAAATATCACAATATATTTGTCAAGGTAGTTGTACACAGTGCCAGTCGGAAATCCTAATTTTTTCCTTGAAGGGAATATTTCCTGTTGTCATTGAGAGCAGGCAAAATACATGTAGCAGTATTTAATTGCAGAGCTCAGAGGCCTGATATAGATGATTATAATTAATATTGACATGAGTAAAGAGTACTTAGTTTCCAGTAAGGCATTACATCAAATATTTGGTTTCATTTTCTTCTTATTACAGTATCCTGTACAAGTATAAACTTCCCTTCATTGTGGTGATGAATAAGATAGACATTGTTTCTCATGACTTTGCTCTGGAATGGATGAGAGATTTTGAGACATTCCAAGATGCTTTGAACCAGGAGACGTCTTATGCGTCCAATCTCACAAGATCTATGAGTCTGGTTCTTGATGAATTCTACGAGAATTTAAGGGTAAGTAAACATTCAAAAGAAGTTTAGAATTACGATCTTGTGGTATTGTTGTGATAATGAAGTTTTGGTGTTTTACATTTAAAGAAAAATATGACACCTTACCCTTTGTAAGGTGTTGACTAAAGCCCTCATAGTATTATTACCCCTGTAACTGGATTCCGTTATGATTCTGCAGTTGACAGTGCACACCTTTCCCTCCAGTGAGGAGCATTTTCTGACACTGTACTGTAATATTTTTGTCAATTAGAAAAATATAATTCATCAGGCTGCTAGTGAATTGTATAAATAGAATGTGATATTGAAAAGATTTATTGATTTTTCTGTTGTTGTGATATTATTCCAGGCTGTAGGTGTGTCAGCAGTCACAGGTCAAGGAATGGAAGACTTCTTTACAGCTGTCACTCAAGCTGTTGAAGAATATGAGACGTAAGTCATTAACATAGCAACTACAATACATCATGAGGATAGAGTTATAATTACCGTTTGTATCTTTTATGCCTGATGGACAATTTCTCATTAAACAATCTTACACATTCTTTTTTTTTTCAGCAGATTTAAACTTCATGAATCTCACATTTTTGTGCAACAAATGTCTTCATCACAATGGACTTTATTTTGTTTTTGAGTCTTCCATTTCAGTTTTCTTTTTCTTCAAATTTTCATACATGTATTCATACCACCTCATAGCCAGTGGAATGTTTTGTCATATTCTGTCATGTTTTCTTCTATATGTTGAATTCTTCAATTCACTAAGTTATGAAAATAAAACAGAGAAATGAAAGAGCAAGAGAGATTCATCTCTTAGCACACACACTAAAGAATTTTTTTCCTGATTTTTTAAAATTTTCCAACCCCTTCAAGATACATAAATTACAATGCTACCATTTCCAGTTTCACTCAAAGAGTTAAATATATTTGTTTGTTGTGTCTCTTTATAAGAGTAGAATTTAGCATTGTGGGAACCTGTAAAGACTCTTTTGTCACATGTTTGTTTATATTGCAGTGAATACAAGCCACAGTATGAAAGATTGAAAAGAGAAAAGGTATGTAAAATCAGTAGTTAACCCTTTTAAGACAATTGACCACATTTTGTGGTTTGGCTCAGTAACTTTTGATTCAGAGCTCTAGAAAATATACCAGATGCATGAGTAGAAAGAGCAAAAATTTCTGCACAAACTAATGTATTTTTGTTTCATGACCATATTGCGTTTGATGCCAGGAATTTTTTAAACAAGAATAAGCTTTAAAATCCTTTAATTGGCAACACATTGAGAGGTTCAAAATCATTGTTTTTCATCAAAATTGGCAATTTTTCAACTTTTCAACAAAATTTTTAATCATGGATATTGTTTTAAAAAACATCACACCTTATTAGAACCATGTAGCACTAAAAGAAAAATATTATTATTGCCAATTTGAAGAACAAAATGTGATCAATTTAGCCCTTAAATAATTCCTGTCCTGAAAGGGTTAATTTGATAGGCTGCTTATTAAAATCCGATTATGGATGATTGAGCACTAGCCAAATTTAAAAAACATGTCAAAAATCGCCTTTGCCCAAGTTTGGAATGGAATGTGTTCAGGAATAATTTTCATTATGTGTGAGTGTTTCAGTTGGAATGGAGACCATTCAACTAAACCTTGGGTCGAACTTTCATTCCATTCAAAAATTGGGCGGAGAAAAATTTGACATGAACCAGGAAACATGCTACTTTTCAACTGTCGATTGTCAGATTTTATTGATCAAGGTATCAAATTAAAGAAGACATGATAGGCTACAAGGTGAGTATCTTTGATTAAATCGATGTATACCAATGGCAGTGATATTTAGGGTTGAACCTGGGTTTCCTTTTTATTGACTCACACTGTATGTTAAGATGATGTGTTACTCGATGATAAATTTATTTATTTGCAGTTTATTTAAACAAGATTGCCTCTTCAGATGATAAACTGCTGTCACTGAGGGACCTGTAAAAGCAATACAGATCATGACATATAACTGTAAAAAAGATATGGACAGAGTGAATGGGTGCTGGTAATATAATATGTATAATATATATGAATCCACATTCCAATTAGGTTTAACATATTTGTTTTTCTCTTTTAATCAGATGGAAGCAGATGCAAAAGAAGCACATAGGAAGTTGGAGAAGGTAAAGAAGAGCAAAGGTCAAGGATCAAAGGTCGGACTGACGGGAGTCTCGATGGAGGAAGGTAATTCATTAACATTATAGAGCTATAATCTTTGTACTTTTTCTTAATGATGAAATTAAATAATGTTTCAGTAATTTAAAAGCCACACCAATATATGTGATAGAAAAAGAAAAATTGTGTCACTGTAATAAGTAAAACGTATTCTCACCAAAAGAATATAGCTCAGTATTATACTGAGCTATGTTGGGGGGTCACAAGAAATATAATGATTATGAAAAATGAATATTTTAAAAATCATATCACATTATGCTAAACACGCATCGGTTTGTTGGATGCTGTTTTGTCTTTCAATTGCTACTACAAAACTTTGTTATCAAGAACGCTGGTATAACAAACTCGAGGTAACTTTACTACTACTAGCCCCTTCTGTAATTTCACTTGATCATAGGGGGTGTGGTATGACAAAGGTACATTGTTTTCAAGATCATATAATTGTAGAAGCTAAGATTTAAAGGGAAGGTTGAGTTCTGGGAAAGGTACACAATAATTTGTGAGCTTTTTCATTCTCATTATGTTAGTTTGGAAGATTGTCATTGTAGATATGTCCCCTGGAAAGGACTGCTCTTCAAATGCCCTCACATTCCGAATATGACAAGAAACAGCTGAAATGTTTTGACCGAACATTTCTGTGTGCAGTGCATGTGACTCTCAGCAGGATTGAGTCAATTTCTTATCATTTTGGTGATTCCAAAACCTTTGATTATACACCAATTCCTATGTGCTATAATTATAATCAACCTTTCCCAAATGCTTTGAGACAGTTTCTTTCACAATTAAATCTCAGGACCAGAACTCAACTTTATCTTTAAAATGTTGGTATCAATTCTTTCTGCTTTTCATAAAAGGTGCTGACATCAAAGGGCCATCTGTTGAGCTGAGATTAGGTCCAGATGATGAGGAAGAAGAAGTAACGCTGGATTCAGATGATGACAGTAAGATGAAATGACTTGATTATTGATGCTTATTTTTTGTCAGAGCTATTAAGAATATTATTGTAAATGTTTGATTTGGGGGGGGGGGGTTGTTTTTGTTTTGTTAAGATAACCTTGAGTATTGTTGACATATCTTTGTAGTGCCTTGAGTGGTACTGCACCAGAAAGTGCGCATTAGAAATACTTAAAATTATTATTACAACCACTGAACCTACTCTATGTCATGTAGTCCTGTCCGAGGGACTTACACCACTATTCTACCACTGAGCCATCACCCCTCCTCACTTCGACTGCCTGTGTGAAATATTTTATTTTTATACCATTAAAAGATTACTGTGAGGGCATTAGTTATAGTTCAGTCATCTGTGCTTTGCCACTGAGCCATCAAACCTCCTTACCCCAATTGCCTGTGAAATATTTATTTGAGTACAAATAACATAATGATGAGAATGCATTAGTTGGAATTAGTTCACATGGTAACTTTTGAATTGTAGGAAGCCTTAACAGTTTGTTAAATCTGTAGATGACTTTGGATATTTATTATGTGTGCAAATGGCAGAAATGTAATGTATCCAAAATTACAAGTTTACCACAAACTTTATATTACAGGAAAATGCCGGAAATTGTTTTTGAATGTATGTGATAAGAGTTTTTTCTGTCTATAATTAATTTCCTACACAAATATTTATTAAGTTACTGATTTGATCGTTTAACTAGATGAAGACGAGCTGAAGGAGGCTGAATCATTTAAGAGGTTTTTACAAAGTCAAGGAGCTCACGCAGGCTCATCTAGCCAATCTGCAAGCACCAAACAGTCGGGTGACACGTGACATCACAATAACAAGCCTGTGATGTAGCAAATCAGCAAACTGCAAACAGTCAAAGTGACACGTGACGTCACAGTAGTTAGCCAACTACACAGACTCATATTGCCAATCAACAAGCACCAAATAGTCGGACGACATGTGACATCATGAAAGGAAGCCAGCTACACAGACTTGACTCACATAGCAAATCAGTGAGGAATTGTTGGGTACCCTTGGTCAGTACCCTTGGCATTTTCTTTCTTATATCCTTTACACTTGATGTGACTATCAAATGAGAACCCTGATGTAAATCCCTTCATAAGCATAAAAAGAATCAATAAACATTCCTATACAGTCATCCTTTGCATATATGTAGGCCACCTCTCTGTCATGGTGAAATTGATCGGCAAATTTATGTGAAAGCGTCTCATCACTATAATAATCAACTCACTTCAGCCAAACGAGTTTATCATCGTAATCAACTGAAAAATTGTTCTCCTCGAGATCTCTTCAGGAAGGTTGATCACCTGTTACGACCCCAGTTAAAAACCTTACCAAACAATATCAGTTTTGATATATCTCTACCACAGCGTTTCTTGAGATATTTTGCAGAGAAAGTTCGGTCAATCACTGATGAATTACAGTCATCAGCGGCTGATAATAGTAGGGAATTTCCTGAGAAACTTGCAACCTCATCATTCAGCAAATTCAAATCAGTGTCTGAAGATGAGGTTGCCAAGTTCATTACTACCTCTTCTTCCACAACATGTGAACTTGACCCTGTCCCAACTTCATTTCTGAAAAAATTTCGTGAAGAATTATTATCATTTATGACACAGGTCATTAATGATTCTTTCATGACTGGTTCTTTCCCAGAAGGTTTCAAGCATGCAAATGTTATTCCTAGACTGAAGGGTTCGGCTACTGATGTTGAAGATCTGAAAAATTATCGTCCGATTGCGAACTTGAGATATTTTGGCAAACTCTTAGAAAGAATAGCTTCATTCCAACTTCAACAGTACCTGAACACATTCAGTTTATATGCAAAGTCACAATCTGGTTACCGCTCGTTTCATAGCGTCGAAACAGCTCTTCTGCGAGTAACGGATGACATTCTTTTATCTCTAGACAAAGGAGAAGAAGTCATCCTTGTGCTGCTAGATTTTTCTTGCGCGTTTGATACTATTAAGCATGACATCTTGTTGAAACGTCTGAGACTTCGTTTTGGTATAAGTGGTCAAGCACTCGCTTGGATAGAGTCGTATCTGTTTCGGCGCACTCACACTGTTATTATTGGAAATGAGCGGTCATCCACAGAAATCATCCCTCAAGGGGTTCCTCAAGGGTCCGTATTGGGCCCAATCCTATTTACCCTCTATACCTCTCCCTTAGAAGATATTATTGATACTCACAAAATTCATAAGATGTTCTATGCAGATGATCCACAACTGTACATTTCATTTAAGAGAACTGATAATATTAATGTCACTTCACAGATATCAGAGTGTGTGCAATCAATCAAAGAGTGGTCTCGGGTAAATGGTTTAAAGCTCAATGATACAAAGACTGAGTTTCTTCATCTTTCTTCACGCCATAGGTCAAGCAACCTCATATCAACATTGAACATAAATGGTACAATTGTTCATGCAACCAGAACTTGCAGAAATTTAGGTGCTATTTTTGATGATAAGTTCACATTTGAAAATTTTGTCTCACAAAAGTGTCGCTCAGCTTCATTTGGATTATACAAAATAGGTAAAATTCGCAATTTTTTAGACAAACCAACCACTGAACGATTAATTCATGCTTTTGTTATGTGCCATTTTGATTTCTGTAATAGTTTACTTTCTGGTCTCCCTTCTTCTCAAATTCAAAGATTACAACTCCTTCAAAATTCTGCAGCCCGACTTGTTACACGCACGAAGAAACATGAATCAATAACTCCAGTCTTAAGAGATCTACACTGGTTGCCCATCAAGTCCCGTATCCAATTTAAAATACTTATGTTAACCTACCAATGTTTACATCAGTTGGCTCCTACTTATCTCTCTGAAGTACTAACTCCATATAAACCCGATAGAATGTTACGTTCCAGTTCCAAGTCCCTGCTCTGTGTTCCACAAATAATGACAAAATCATACGGGGAAAGGTCTTTTACACATTCTGCCGCTCTTTTGTGGAACAAGTTGCCTGAATATCTGAAAAGTATAAATTCCTATGAAAACTTCATTAATTCTCTAAAGACATACCTTTTCACCACTTTATAGTTAATCAGAATCATGAACCCAGTGCATCTTTCCTTTCTTTCCTCTCCTAAAGTGCATAGAGACATGCAATTTTGCTTATGTGTAATGCGCTATATAAAAATGTTTGATTATTATTATTATGGTCACTTTTAAATATTTCCCTTTAAGAGAATACATGGATTGGATAACTTGCAAAAAAGGCAACATGTCCGGAGACTCCAACCCCAAGCATCTCCTGAATGGGAGATTCTCCTGCCTGGATACCTAGCAAACTGGAGACTCTGATCGCGCGCCTCTAATCCAGGGCCCGCTTAAAGTGATTGATTAACTTTGTGAAAAATTGGAAAATCAGCTCAAATGCCAGTGAATTGTGTGCAGTCCTCTAACTACATATATAATTAAGAATATGTGAAAGTATGAGAGAAAATGGAACCCGTTTACTATCCTAAAAAAGAGAAAATCGCGATCAATCGCTAGCGCAAGTCGCTCGGCTTCTTCGCTGCGCTGCAGTCACAAAAACCAAGCACCGGCGCTTGGCGATTTCAGAGCGGGTTTCCAGCCCGTACGGTATTCTGTGATAGAGCGAGGTATGCCAACCGTAAGAGTTCTTTAGGGTTTGGTGGTACTCTATCCCGACATCAATGTTCAATCGTAGATATCTTGATATATAAACGACCGATCAGCTTATAAAACTCAGGCGATTCCTGTCTGAGCTAAAGGTTTGCAATTATGATTACAGCATTAGCTGGAACAGTGATTTTTTTTTTCAATCCTGGGCAAAGTTAATCAATGCCTTTAAGGGCCCTGGAAGCTCTAGGGTTATACATGTAGATGCTCTCTGGTGCTATCTTCAATGATCTTAGGCTTATTTTTGAACATATGACAAAACTAAATTGTATAATCCAATGATTAAGATCATGAATTTAGTTTTATGTTTTAGAAAGAGGTAGTTGGGTGGGAGAAAGCTAATTTTAAGCAGGATAATACAGCTTAAGTGGTAGACACACAGCTAGAGCAGGAGAAATTCAAACTCGAGCAGGAGAGCGGGAGATCTTGCAAAAATGGCCTCAAAGCTGGAGAGTTGGAGTCTCTTAACATGTCCCTCAGCTGACTTTTATAGACATTGTGTATTATTTGGCTTCCTTAGATGGAAAATGTAATCTTGATATATATTTACACACTGGTGTGTTGTGACAATTGCATGTCTTGGCACAGTGAACATTACCAAACAACCGTAGCAAGATTTAAACTAACATTTAATCGCTCAAAGTCTGCACAAAGTCTGGACATGATATAAAACTATTTTGTAAATCGCTGTTTTCATTGATATACATGTAGAAGAAAGAAACGGTGTATTCATCAAGTTTATTTCCCGTGTATTTTTCATAACCAGAACTGATCTTGGCCTTAATTTAAAGCTTCTATATATTATTGCCTCAGAGCCCAAGTTTAGTATTTAGGTTAGAAAGGTCTAAAACTGAGCAAACATCAGGATGTGAGCTTAAATTAAAATGTTTCTTCATATCATTTATTGTCCAGATAGCTTATTCGTCTTTGATTCTTATGACATGATTAAAGTTTGCTACAAAAATGTCTTCTGTATTGGAATGTTTCAATATTGGACTAATCTAATTTTACCAAGACAAATCACTTTTAGCTACATGTATAATGCATGATGAATGTTAAAAACGATTCACTATGTAATCTATAAACTATGTAGTATAGATTGCATTTATGTAGATATGAGAAGGACATGAATAAATTTGTGTATTATTTGTTTAAAACAAAAGCTTTAAAGTGTGTTCATGAATGAAACAACTGAAAACTAGTATGCAGTATGAACAAACTCATATTTCATATATTTACCAATCAGTAATGATTATCAAGCTTAGGATTGATTGGAGAAATGATCGATTGATTGAATAAATATTTGATTGATGGCTGATTGGTTAATTTGTTGGTTTTTGATTGATTGACTGATTGATTGATTGGTTTCATTGACTGATTAATTAATTGGTCAGATGGTTAAAAGAAACATCAGTAATAATTAGCAAGCTTAGGATTGAATGGTGGAATGATCGATTGATTGAATAAATATTTGATTGATTGATTGATTGGTTGGTTGGTTAAGTTGTTAGTTTTTGACTGATTGCTTAATTGGCCAAATGGTTAAAGAAGCAATCAGTAATGATTATCAAGCTTAGGATTGATTGGAGGAATGATCGATTGATTGAATAAATATTTGATTGATTGATTGATGATGGCTGATTGGTTAATTTGTTGGTCTTTTATTGATTGACCGATTGATTGATTGGTTTCATTGACTGATTAATTAATTGGTCAGATGGTTAAAAGACCCATCAGTAATAATTAGCAAGCTTAGGATTGAATGGTGGAATGATCGATTGATTGAATAAATATTTGATTGATTGATTGATTGGTTGGTTGGTTAAGTTGTTAGTTTTTGACTGATTGCTTAATTGGCCAAATGGTTAAAGAAGCAATCAGTAATGATTATCAAGCTTAGGATTGATTGGAGGAACGATCGATTGATTGAATAAATATTTGATTGATTGATTGATGATGGCTGATTGGTTAATTTGTTGGTTTTTTATTGATTGACCGATTGATTGGTTTCATTGACTGATTAATTATTTGGTCAGATGGTTAAAAGACCCATCAGTAATAATTAGCAAGCTTAGAATTGATTGGTGGAATGATCGATTGATTGAATAAATGTTTGATTGATTGATTGATTGGTTGGTTGGTTAAGTTGTTAGTTTTTGACTGATTGCTTAATTGGCCAAATGGTTAAAGAAGCAATCAGTAATGATTATCAAGCTTAGGATTGATTGGAGGAACGATCGATTGATTGAATAAATATTTGATTGATTGATTGATGATGGCTGATTGGTTAATTTGTTGGTTTTTTATTGATTGACCGATTGATTGGTTTCATTGACTGATTAATTATTTGGTCAGATGGTTAAAAGACCCATCAGTAATAATTAGCAAGCTTAGAATTGATTGGTGGAATGATCGATTGATTGAATAAATGTTTGATTGATTGATTGATTGGTTGGTTGGTTAAGTTGTTAGTTTTTGACTGATTGCTTAATTGGCCAAATGGTTAAAGAAGCAATCAGTAATGATTATCAAGCTTAGGATTGATTGGAGGAATGATCAACTGATTGAATAAATATTTGATTAATTGATTTGATTATTTGGTTGGTTAATTTGATGGTTGATGATTGATTGATTGATTGATTGGTGTCACTGAATGATTGCTTAATTGATCACATAAAGGACTGATTGAATAAATCATTGATTTGTTGACTCACTTGGTTGAGTGTTTTATTCATGCAGGTATTGGTGAGATGACTGAGTGATTGAATGGTTGATTTGATTGGTTTATCCAAATCCATTCATCAGATTCAATTCCAGGGCCCTGATTCATAAAACTTGTTATCAATAACAACTGCCACATTTCTATTTCAAATCTGCTCTCGGCCAATCAGATTCAAGGTTTTCAGTAGCTTATAACTAGTATGGTAACTTGTTATTGATAACAAGTTTTATGAAACGGGGCCCAGGAACAGGGTGTGAAATACCTTGAAACCCATGCTGAAATGACGAGAGTGATAATTAGTCTCAAATAAAGTGAACAGTTCCCATCCAATATCAGACATTACAACTGCTCTACAAATTTCTTTATAGAATTCGTCAAAATGGTACCTGTACATGTTTAGAAGTCACAAAATAATTTATACAGAGTGCAATCTTTGCAGTATTACATGAATCAATTAGCTTATTTTTAGGCCTCACTATTACGCAAATGAAATTTAATCTTTATAAATTCGTCATGATAAGAGAACAACTCAAGTGTTGTTACAACTCATACTTTAATTGAAAGTTGAAGTGATCTAGTAAATTTACTATTTAAAAATTTTAGAGACAGTTTCGGAGATATAATGTATGTTCTAAAGTACAAATCACCAGATGAAAATTTATTGAACTTTAATATTCCTTTATGGGTGAGCTCACTATTGTGTTTCACTTGAAAAGAAAGTTGGATCTGATGAAAATATGCACTACTGTCTAATAGTTTATTCAGAGTTGGTAATGTCAAGTCATGTGAAAGCAATACTTATCAATACTCCTTGGCGAGGAAACAGTAAACGTGAAAATAATCAGCCATTACTCAAGGTTATTAATCAACACTCAACAATTCAACAGTTTAACATAACTTCAAGAGTTATTGCAAGTACTGGCCTTTTAACAACTTCCTGTTATTATTTCTAAATTCTTCCAAAGACAAGGCAATCAAGCAATTCTTGTTTGATCCCTACTTCATTAACCAATACCAAGAATTACGTTTTAACATTCCCCTGTGACTGATGTGATTTCTTCTTCCTTTTCCTTCTAGATCTTCTCTTCACTTTTCTATCATCTCTTACTGGTGTTTCTCCTCTTAATTTATGTTCTGAACCTGGTAAATCATCATACGTGTTCCTTTCATGCCTGTCATATGATGGATTTATTTGTTCCTCTTGTAGCATGTCTGGAGTGGCACCACTTTGTTCAATTGTCGTGACTCTCTGAGGGCCTAGGTGTCCCTTCTCACCTCGGAGAGCACAGGTCTTAGAAGACTCCTGTAGGTCTCTTTTGCTATCAGGATGGTCCAGAGGATGCAGTTGTCTATATACAACAGGGGTGCTGATGTCAGCAGACAGTCCTCGTTCATCTTCTGTTAAATGTAGGTGTCCCCTCTTTCCTGGATGCTGATCATAGGTCCTAGAGGATTCTTTTGACCTTTGTTCGGGGTCTGGAGATGGTAGATGTCCCCAGATCTTTGGCCCTCTTGAACCTTCGTGCCTTGCAACACCATCCTTGATTGAGGCCTTCATATAACGAACGGTAACAAACAAACAAAAACATTTATACTGCTGATTGTTGAACTAGCATCTAGTAGTTGGAATAAGTTTCAGGGAAATAAAATTGTTGGTACGCCTATATAGTAGCAAAGTCTTTAGGAACAGGATATAGCACAAATTATTTTAAAATATAGTGAGTAGAATGATTGTTATTACCTTTTCTGTTATTATTATCATTGTTATACGAGAAATTGAAAGATATAGAGGGCGCTGCACAGTAGCGACCAATTTACATGGTATTTCGTCTCTATACCTATATATGAAAGTAAAGAAGAATTCTTCCAAAACAGAAATATAAAAGCCCTGTCTTCCAATGGAAATGGCAAGTAAAGTTTTATTTTGTTTCCGTAGTGCATTCAGAAAGTAAATACATGTACTGTATTGAAAAGAAAACAAGAACGGGTGAATTTACTCACTGTTCAATCGCTTTTACTTTCTTGTCATTTAAAACAAAGAAAGAAATGCAAATACAAACATCTTGACACAAACCTCTTGTTCAGAAGGCAGGCTATGTAAATGGGATCTATTTCTGCCTATTGCTTTCCTATATCTTCTTTTTTGGCTTGATGAAAGGCCAGACATTTTATCATTCAATGCTGGGTTCCTTTGTAACGTCAAATCAACCGAAGAAGGTTTCCTGGTCTTCGTTTTGTTGTTGTAGTATCTTCCTATCTGAGACCAGCTGTCCATGGTACCATCGTACAGAGATGCCCGAATTGAAGATCGATCCGTGGAAGACATCTTCCTGGAGCTTCGCTGGTAATCTAGAGATCTTCTGTGCTGCTCTTCTATCAGGGTCTGGTTACCGACCAAAGAAACCTGTTTGATAGGTTCTAATCTCATGTGCTCCAGGACAATGTTACCAGTCCTGGAACTTCTCTCTGTCCCGCCAACACTACCCATGGAATACCTCATGTGACCTGACCTTGAGGCTGACTTTGACAACGACCTTGAAAGTTCAAGATCAAGGTCATTTTCCTCAATGGGAATAGACAAGGTATCCCTTCTGTCTCGTTGTTGAGCCGAGCTGCTGCCGAGGCGTCTGGAGTCTGTTCCGATGGAAGTGGACATGGTTCGTCGACTCTGGTCGGTACTACTGAGGTTTGTTCGTCTCCTCCAATGTTCTATACGCCACCTGAATTGAATTGGATCGAAACTCCCATTCATTTTCTTCTAACAAAATATGGTACAATATGTTTGACAACAGAAACAAATACAGATTATGTCAAAGAAAGAAGCGAATACACAAAGAGCGGAGTTTGTGTTGAGAACGTACACTAAGGAAAATACAACACACAAACAACAACAACAACAACAACAAAAACCCTCGCCTATTGCCTCAGGTTTCAGGCAATTGCCTCAGGTGTCGGATTGTTCCAAATGTATAATTTTGTGAACAGTTCTCCTAATATCATTGGTAGTAAAGCCATTAGGGAGCTTTCATCTCATTTTGAAGTACCTGAATGCAGAACTGGCACTTGTAGTCACTTCTGATTTGATTCGACTTATGGCATCCTCTCCCTTACTGACTCGTTCCCTTCGTGACGGATCACCATGATGTCTCACACCAATGTCCCTCTCGGGTCGGATCTGGGACACGGACGTAGAGGTCGGTACTGATAAAGCTGCCATATGCTCTCTCCGCTGAAAACACAGGAAACAATATACATGTATATCATTCAATATCTGGGCCCCTACTAAAGGGTCACTGATCTTTACCTTGAATTGAATAACCTCTGGACTGTATACTCGTGGTATAAGAAAATGGCGGTGTTTTTAATCGAGACTGGGTATATGATCAGATGATGCATATCTATGGATCTATACAAATAAAGGTATCTGTTCCAATATCAAATGTTGACCCCTTGTTAATAAGCGATTCTACAAAAGCTACTAGTTATCTACAAAACTATCTTCCTACTAGGCCTATCTGAAGATAAATAATGTAACCCCATTTGTTGATTAACTTACCCAACTGTCTCGTGATGCATGCTTGAGGGCGGTCTTCATTTGCGAACAGATGAAGTTATGAGCTACAAGGAACCCTAGACTCTGAAATACAACAACAAAATCATCTGTATATCAAATTCTCAATGGTCCAGGAGAAACATTCATAATAGTTATCACATATTCCGTAAATCAAGCTAATTCATAAAACGAATGCACATCAGAATTCAATAAAGATTAACTTAGTATAAACAAGTATAAGTATCTCGCCTTTATTTAAGGCTACATTTTTCACATTTAAAAAATTATGAAACAAGAAATGTCATTTATCGGATGGAAAATCGAAAGGATATTTCATATGTCAACAATTTTAGAGATAATGTCACAGATTTGTTACAACGCATGCGACGAACAAAGAAACATACATGTATATTCCCCGTCAAATTTTGTTCGTGTGGATGTAAGCGCGCTGAGTTTCATTCATTGAACATTGATTTATTTTAATATTTCATAATTGTTTCCCCTTGTCACTCTACCTGTGTGATTGCCAGGGCACAAAAGATGTATCGTAAGACAGACGACGAAGTTCTGGTCAAGAAGACTAAACCACATGTCCAACATAGAACCAGAACAATTAGACACACGATGTTGCATTCGATCTCGGACCTATAGGGAATCAAAGATTAGACAATCAGTGGGATGCTAGGTACATTTTTGGGAGCAACCCAAAGGCTTACCAAAATGAAAGAGCTGACAGTACAATGTAACCAGGGAAGTGTAATACAGGCATAGTGCCTGATGATGGTTAATTATTTAGTATTATCACATGCACTTCAGTTAATTTTATCAATATTTAATCGATATATTGTAATGAGTAAAGTGACGATGATTATAAAGATGGTGTTGACGATAAATCCTAATGGTAGTCTGAAATTTGACATTTCCTTTCCTCGCTAGAGGGTAAGACCAAATGGCAAAGTTTGCATCTGTGACACCGGAAAATGGAGTATTTTTTTTATTTGTACAATAAAAATGATGATAATGATTTATTTCGAGGACATTTTTCTCTAAATGAAAAAAAAAAATGCAGGCGCCTGATCCCGCTGTGCCTGTTTTTACATGGTTTTCACGTTTATTTGTTTTTTAAGTGGCAATTACTCTCTAAGGAATGGGAATTTTGACTTTATTCAGATGTATTTTCCTCCTTACATAATACTTGAATAGTCGTTCCAATGATTCAAATTGGCCCACCTCAGTGAGGGTAGGCCTATTCTTTATGCTTTGGGGAATGTTGGTGATTATAAATGTAACCATTATTCATTATAAATACAGAAATACAGGGGTAACCTCGCTAGTCATAAGGACCGCTAGTCATAAGGACCGCATGACTAAATGAAAAGCAGTCCTTTATAAATAGCGGTCCCCAAAATATATGTACCACCAAAATATATATATATATATATATATATATATATATTAAGAACTGCAATACAGCATATAAATAATAAAGTTCTTATACATGTGATAAAGTGTCATTGAATGTGACATCCCGGCCAGTTTACCTTATTCCCTTTTTGTGTGGTTTTCTTCTGAAATGTCCCCTTGGAAATGTTCTCCTGGACCTTCTAAGATGGGGATGCAGAGCAATCAACAAACAGATGTTGATCTATGATAGTACATAAAATCGAAATAAAAATTATCGTTCAACTATAAAGATTTATGACCGACATTAATGAAAGTTTAATTAAAGAAATGAAACTATTTATACACGTTTAATTGCATAATATGAAAAACAAGAAAGGCTGATAGTTCTAAATGATATATGATCCTCTTCCTTAACCCTGCTTTTTATTGCTTATAAATGGATATTCAAATAAGAAAAATCATCTAAGCTTTAAATAAAATGCATTTTATGACATATTTTGAAATTATAGTTTGGGAAGTTTTTTGAAAATGTGAATGTTAATGTACACAGATCACATTTCAATCCAAAATCGGTAATAATATCATGAATTTTATATAATCAGATCATTCTTAATTATCACAATTTTTTACACTCGATAGAGTATGTGAATAACTATAAATGAATATGATTATTTTTCTACAGCTTACCAATGCAATCAGTGCTGTAGCAACAATAGCTGATAACTGTGCATTCCTTTGCAACCAACAGTGTCTGAGAGTCAAAGGAAATAAAAGTTAAATCATACACTTATTTTACCTCAGGTCCTCTACCATTCAATAAGCCCTTCAGAGTCTGAAATCTGTGGCACATATTTAATATGATATTTTAAGACGGCTAATCATATTGTACAGCTGCTAACAGAAAGGTACTGTTACAGTGTTCTTAATAAAACACCGCGCCCTATTTCAAAGAATCTTAGCTTTCTTGACAAGGTTTTATATTACACATTGTTTTCACAATGTATTCATTCTGTGGATTTACTATATCCTTTCATTTTCTCTAGAATAAGTTCGAATGATCACTGACGGGGGGGGGGGGGGGGTTGTAAATACAAATTTAGAGTGAAAATAGAGTGAAATTCACTCTTTTCTTTTCAGAGAGCAATCGATATTCACTTGATATTCACACCTAAACAATTGATCAGTGACGTGACTCCCGCGAAAGTGAAATAGAGAGAAAATTCACTTTTTTTTTTGTTAAGAGAGTAGTGCATGATTCTGTTCCAAGCAGCTGAATCACCATTGTCCAATGAAACTACTCACCCATTCGCTCCACCAAAGTCATCAATCCAGAATGCCAGGGTTATACCAATGGGTAGGAGTGGAGAGACTGGTTTTTAGAACAAGATGAAATTTAGAAATAAATTAAGCCACAGGTCACGTTCATTCCTCAATTTAGAATACAGCAAATGCGTTAAAAGCTCGTTTGAACTGGCTAAATTATTTGGTCTTTGTATATTAACAATTATTAGCTATCACTATCAACCAAAATTCTTCAGTATAGTTAATTCATACAGGGTAAAATTTTTAGATATTGGAACTTCTACAATATGATTTTTCAAGCATTCATCTTCCTGTGTGTTTGATTTTTTTAATTATATATTTTTTTAAATATTATGAAGGAAACACGTTAAAAGGATATTGAATTTTCATCATCCTAACTGATAGATCTAATAATTTTTCTTTAAAATCTGTTGGATCTTTATTTCCCAAGATTTAACTACGATTTAATCAAAATGATATTGTACCAGTTAAAGGACCATCCAAAAATAAATTTCATCAAATGATTTCTATACTATGATCTAATAATTTGAGCTAAACTCTCTCTAAAGTAACCCCTATGCCGCGTAATTCCGTGTCACCTTCGCACCGCTTTAAGTCACTGAGCGAATGCACCTGTTGTCGCGCAGAGTACAGTCTTACAAAGAAATTCGTGGTATCCCAACATGAAATGAGCAACTGATATTAAGTTTATAGATGACTTACTCCAGCCAATAATTTGCCAGAGCCAATAGCGCATTGCATGCTGTCCTCCTCTTGTTGATAACTTCACGCATAGGTAGACAGCGCCCTCTACGTTTTTGAAGAATTGACAGATGATGCCGTAGTAAGTCAAGCCAGCCAATACTTGACATGTGACCTATAAATGAGAGATCATTCGGTTATACGTATGTCAACGATTCCAATTCTTAGTGGAATATAATCGTAGTCCTTAATAATCGAAAGTGTAAAAAGATATTATACATTCGTGACTCACATTTGAAGGTTTACAATACCTCACATAAATTGTGAGAGATCACTTATGAATTATATAGTGTGAGTTGAGTCAATAAAAAAAGGGGGGGTATTCAAGCCCCAATATTTAAAAAACCAAATTAAATCGCTGAAATTCATTATAATGGTATAATAGCTGATAATGTATCCTTTAATTTGATAGGCTGGGCACTGACGATTTTTAAAAAGCATATCAAAATCGTCTCTGCCCAAGTTTAGGCTGAATGATGTTTAGGAGTTACTTTTATATTTTGCGAGTGTATTCAACTAGAATGGAAATCATTCAACCAACCATTTCATTCAGAACTTGGGAAAAGGCAAATTTCACATGAATGAGGGAAAATGTAACTATAATTCTGCTGTCCATGGTCGGATTTCATTGATCATGTTGTCAAACTAAGGGAAACATGATATAATAATAATAATAAATAATAGTGGGTTCTTGTATAGCGCACACATGTTTGTCAGACTTGACACTCATGGCTACAATGTCAGTATGTTTCTATTTAAATTTGTAAGTACTGATGACAACAGTATTTAGTGTTGAATTTGGCTTCCCTTTTTATTGCCTCACACTGTTTAATCTTGCTGGGAAAGTTCAAAGAAAACATTTGAATCAAATTTTTACTGGTTAACTATTCACATTAGTCAGGAATAAATCAGACAATTTATTTGGGCACAGTACATACTTCTAAGTTTGTTCGGTTAGACTGAACGTGACAATCTGGCAGGAAATTCCCGAGGTAACTGCTCGAGTATTTTGGTAAAGTTTCGAAACCGTCATTCTTACCCCAGAGAAGATCTTTATCGATGGTAGGATGACAGATGCGAAAGCTAGAACGCTGGCTATGTCTTGAGATACATGAGCACAAATTATTCCACCATCAATGTATCTAAAGATTCAAGAAAACAGATGATCAGCGTCTAACAATAAACCAAGTAAGTTCTCCTGAGTTCAAAATAAACGATGATTATAAACTTCCTTGTTATTATTACTATTATCAATATTATTTATTAATTATTATCTTCATTATTATTATCATTATTACTATCTTATTACATGTATTCATTATTATTATCATTATTGTTATTCCTAATATTATTATTATTATTATTATTTTTATTATTAATATTATTACTATTATTATTAATATTATTCCTATTATCTTTATAATTATTACTAAGGGGTCCACTCGCTATTCATAAGGACCGCTATTCATTTAACACGTATTATGAATAGCGGTCCTTATGAACAGTTATGAATAGTGGTCCTTTTTAATAGCGAGGTAATTTGTCTATGGTTTGCTCGCTATTTAGAAGGACCGTTATTCATTTAGTCACGCGTTATGGATAGCGGTCCTTATGAATAGCGAGGTTACCCCATTATTACTAGTAGTAGGAGCAGTAGTAGTAGTGGTAGTAGTGGTAGTAGAAGTATTAGTAGTAGTGGGAGTAGCAGTATTAAGAGTAGTAGTAATGTTAAAAATAATTACTATTATTGATATTATCATCATAGTTTGCTTTATCGTTACTAGCAAACACATTATTATTACGTAGACGTATGAGCCATAGTCATTCTACAAAGATCATTAAAACGATATATCGAAAGACATTACCGATAAAATATATGCTGTTTATCTTCCAAAGTTTTAGGTTTCAACAATAAATTGTTTCCTTAAATTTTCCTTAAAGTTATGGTGAGGTAAAAAACAAGAACAACAACAAAATCCATGTTTGTAGGAACATATACAAAGCCTGTATGTTGTACAATGAATAACCATAAGAATTTTTAAAGCAAATATACGTTATTGTTTAAACTGAGCGAAAGCATATTTACAAACATTGAGAGACCTACAGGATATTTTCTGCGATTGCAGAGAAATACAAGGTGTTATGAATACAAGAAGGGTAGAAAGAAACAAACTATATACGTAATACAAAAATACAACAAGCATACATCGTTGAAAAAATATAGAAAATTAAAGGACATAAAAAGAGGTAGTAAACAAGCATGTAAAAGGAAACATCCAGGCAATCTATTTGTGTGTTGTCGAGAACGTGTTACTAAGAGAATTACATAACTAATTTCACGGTAAAGTACTAGAGGTGGATAATTTATGGAAATTTATAGGTTCATAATAAAAAAACGTGATTTAGAAATTACATCATCTGCTGAGTAGTAACTGTCTGAAAATTAAACTAAATATATATGTGTATTTGGAGATTAACAACAAAACTACTTAACACAACCCAAATTTTGATATAATAGAAAAAGAAAACAGGAAGAAGAGACCAACCAAAGAAATTGTCGTGCTGTTGCCAGCTGATGTGATATACATGTATTATATAATATGTAATAAAGCTACAATAGCATCAATCGTCACAAAGGAGACATTAGTCTCTTATTCGTAAATATATATGACACGAATTCTGGAGATAATAAGGTAACTTGAGTCTAATCACTGTCGATGGCTTATAATTACTTTTCTATATAAACGCCCCTTTTCTCACTTTACCTTAATGTAAAATTGTAAGGGAGTGCCCCCCTCCCCCTCTTACCTGAATACAAAATGCAGTAGAATATCCACGACGAGAATCAAGCAAGCTACACCGGTTAATACCAAGTGTATGACATCAATACTGACTGGGGACGTGTCCTGTAAAATATATACAATGATAGAAAATAACTCTGGATGTATCTAACATAAGGTTTTCTTAATTATTTCTAACAGGGAAGGTTGAGTTCCGGGAAAGGTTAAAAATAATTTGTGAGCTTTCTCATTCTTTTTATGTTAGTTTGGAAGATTATCATAGTAGATATGTCCCGGAATAGGATTGCTCTTCAAATGCTCCCACATTCAAAATATGACAAGAAACATCTGAAATGTTCGGGCCGAACATTTGTGTGTAATCCCATATGCACATTGCTGTGTGCAGTGCATGTGACTCTCAGCAGGACTGAGTCAATTTCTTATCATTTGGGTGATTCCAAAACCTATTACATACACCAAATCTTATTTGCTATATAATCAACCTTTCCCAATTGTTTTGGGGCGGTTTCTTTCCCAATTCAATCTCATGACCTGGGCCCTCTTGCATAAAAAGTTACGTTTAATCGCAACACAACTTAATTTTCAGCCAATCAGGATCGCGTATTTGGGACTTGCGTTTAATTTTTTGAGTTGCGATTAAACGCAACTTTTTATGCAAGAGGGCCCAGAACTCAACTTTATCTTTAATCAAGTCTTTATTTAAAAGAAGAACTTGAAATAAATAATAGTTAACAGGATCATGGTCCCATTCCAGACTCATGACAGGTCATACGATTACAGCACGATACGATAATACATTAAACAACATGCAATAATTCACATTTTTGTAATATACTTCGAAGTTATGTGACAGTTATATGGACTAAACAATATCATTATGATGAAGTGGGTGTGTATTCCAATTGTATTATATAACTATATAATTAAATAATCAGATATTTCCCTTTACGGAAAAACAAACACAAAACGAAACGTTAAAATACATTCATGAGACTAACAATGGTCAAGAATTAGACATTTAAATGCGTAATACCACTTCTCATACAGTTACTGTGCTTTGTAATCTTGTGATATGTTGGTTTGTGAAATTGACAAGCATTATTATCAGCGTTATAACCAGCAAATGCCAGATTCATAACTTCCAGGTTGAAACGTATGTCTGCAGAAGCCATTTATTGGTTAATTTCATCATAAATCCATGATGATATTACAACTCAAGTGCTAGGGTGGGATTCGGAATTTGTCTGGATATGGTCGAAATCACATTATGACTTCATAAAAATATCATCATAGTCCTACCTGTTCAATCTCTAGAAGTGCAAATGTTGTCATGTGGCTGCAGCAACATGTTGTGGAACGGTTTCCCTTTGCTTCTAGCCAACAACCATCTGTTGACCATTCCGAGTCACCACTGGTAAGTGGTATTATGGAAATATAAAATATAAAATATAATAATGCAAGATTAGTAGATTACACATTACTAAATAATTTTACAGTCATGTAATGCATTTGAACCAAATGGATGTTTATTTATCTTACCATCTTCCTACACGTGAAATATAATCAGTTAATCACATTACTAAATACCGTGAAGACAGCAATACTGTCTGTTTCATCCTTTTAATTTGAACTTATCGTTTCATCATGCTCATGTATTCCATCATGATTCCGAATAACTAGAGGTAAACAAGCTATTGGAAGAGGTTTTAAATTTCCTGCGTTTAAAATTAAAAAAAAAATCGATTGAACTGAACGACGTGAACCATAAGAGTTTTTTTTTTTTCATCTGCACAGTATATCATTCATCAACTGGCTTTAAAAAATTGCACAACTTGCTTTTGACCATACTTCAACATCACTTCACATCGGCTTGGAATATTGGTAGATAAATAATGGTTTATTGTCCTTATGGCTATTTTACTTACGTAGTTGATCTAGCGATGAATGCACACTTCCAGCTACTGTTCTGATCCTGCAGACCAACAGAATAGAGACTATTAAACCGAAATTATTTGAGTAAGAAATAGAAGATATTACAACAGAATTTGTACGTCCCTCTTGCAAACTTGCCCACATTGTACAATTTGGCATGGGTCAGCAACATGCATAAATGTTTAAAATAATAATTTACAACAATTACAATAATACTCTTCCTCCAATATAAAATATGAACCTCGTTTTGCTATGGATTATTTTCGGCTTATATATTATGTCACTAAAAGTCGGTTTTTGTGTTTTTTTTTTTTTTTTGCATTTCAAAGATACACCGTTCCTGTTCATGAAGAAAAATCTGTAAAAAACAAACAAACAAAAACAAAAACCCAGCAAACTGACCGCAAAAACTAATGATTCATTACCTGAGGCCCGATTGCGAAAGACATACAGAATGGTGAATTGTACTGTTTGATATGGTCGCTGGTACTCTGATGGATAGTAGATGCTGTAACTATTGTTGGATATACGTGTGATACGCTGGAATGGAATAAAACAAAGTATTAGGCATGATCGGATCAGAGCGGACGTTAACATTATCTTATCTTCAATGATAGATTTATATAATTTTTTTTTTTTTAACGATAAGATAAATGTTGTAAATATTATTGGCTGCCTTAACCCAAGTGTATGTTAGCATAATATCATGCCTACGGGAGCTGGGCGGTTCCTACATTAAGCCTAGGATGAGATAATTGAGTAATCAACGAGAGATATTACTTCATGGATACAGTCATATTCGTCTTTGATTTATACAGTCATTCCGTTTCTGCCTTACTTTATTTGTCGTAACCCGATTTGTCAATAATGACTTCTCTACTTTTCAACGATGTTGTTTCATGATATTTAGCAGATTAAGTAAGTAAATAAAACCCATAAAATTCTGCGCATCTCCTCAAGGTGTACATCAGTGCAGTCCATTTTCAAACAAGTTATACAACTTATCTAGCTATTGATAGAAAACACTGTTTTTACACATATAATAAAAGAATTGATGAGAACTTACCTTTGATCTGATCCTGTTTTTATATTTTTCATCAAATCAGCTATGGTCGGGTAGAAAGCTATAACCAACGTTACTGAAAATGGAGAAATAATTGACAAAAAGTTCTTTGATCAACATATACTTTGAGAACCCCAAATATGGCCTTTCTAACCATGCTAACCTATAGGCACTTAATACCCTTCGTCCATTTTACTACTTATACGACTACTGTTACAACTACTTTTTTTTTTTTTACTACTACTGCTGATGCCGCTGCTACTGCTACTAGTATAAATACTACTACTACTACTACTACTACTACTACTACTACCACTACTACTACTACTAATGGTAATAATGATGATGATAATAATAACAATACTAATAATGATAATAATGATGATAATTGTAATAACAGAAGTAGTAACAATGATAATGATAATGATATCGATAATAATGATATTTACTTACGTACGTACATACATACCTGTGTCATTTAGCATGTCATTGAGAGTATAGAAGTCAGAGTTAATAACTATTTCTGCATATCCTCCTGTGAATGTTTCACCTTCGTACAAATCAGTTTGGAACTGCATTTTTCTGAAATCTGAGTTTGGGTTCATGAAATCAATGAAAATGTGATGAGACTGTATTTATTTCTTATTCACTTGAGTTGCTTCAGTTTGGTGCATAATTGAGTCCAAGAACATCGGGGGGGGGGGGTCCTTTATTTTTTATTTAGTTTTCTTTTTCTTTTTCTTGTTTGTTTGTTTGTTTTTTGTTTTTTTATTGTGGTGCTTTGACATATACAATGAAAAACGTCATCAATATTGTGCGTTTATCTTTTTCAAGAGGAGCCAAAATGTTCGACTCATTGTTTGGAATAAGTAGGTTGCCATTTTAGAAACGATACATTGTGATTTAACAAATATAATATAGAAATGATGGTAATGAAAAAAAATGATAATACGAAATTCGAATTGATAAAACATTATAGCAACAAAGTCTTGATTATAATAGTAATGATAACTGAAAAGTGTAATGTAAATTATTATATTATAAGGTTAAGATATTGAAACATAACGATTAAAGAAAGTACCAATGTTTTCGTAGATTCCTTCGAAGGTCTTCATATTTCCAGAAGGATTCAGACTTAGATGACATTCGTTGCCAGAGGTTCTTGCTGCAAAAGTATCTACAGCTTCGATCAGCTTTACAGCCTCTTCCCCAGCCTATGGAATAGTTTGATTTGGAAATGTATTAATTAAAATGACCATCCAGCTCATCGTTGAGAACCAGGTACAAAACTAGCATTATTCTTAGATAATATCATTATAATTATGAAAAAAGGGTCAGTTTTCAGTAGCATCCATGGCAAGAAATGTATCGTAAAGTTTACCAAATATTGTATAGAAAACAAAATTCATCAAAACGACAGTTAGTGTGGTATTTCATTTACATATTTTCGTAAAGCATCGATTTTCAATATGGTAAAAGGATGTTTTCAAAAGTTAAAACTGTTGTGATGAATTTACGCTTCTTGTTTATATTTGTCCAATTAATAATTTGACGATTTTAATGATTCATCATATTTCAAAACAACTTTTATCGAGCCTAATATTAGCACTATCTATATCAATTTGAAAAAAAAAAAAATATCTTCATCTGTTGTTCACAGAGACTTACTCCGGGTATTTGACTCCATTTCTGTACGTTTTCCGCGAGAAGAATAGCATTCACCGTTTGCAGGAATAGCTGGATGTGATCACGGACAAGGAAAAACAGATATTGCATGACATTTATCATTGTAATACAAACACAACAAATTGATTGTGGCGCCTTAAATCTAAAATGATACATTAATAGTTAACAGTATTATTATTTTTTCTTGAATTGTATTATAGCAATCAAACAGTTGTTTAACATAACAAATCTATATCCAGAGAACATTATTATTTCCAGGCGTAAGCTGCTCCAGTTACAGGTTATCTTGCCGGTTAGCAAAAACTAGATATGCAACAAGATTATTATTATTTTCTTGTTGACGAAAATGTGTATTTCCTTTCATCTTTAACGGGTGATAGTTGTGTGTTACTGTTTGATTGGTTTTGTATTCCTTATTCAAATATGCTTTAGTGTACACGTGAAATGGAATGTTTGGTAGCTAATAATCTTTCATTCTCAGATGCTACATTTTATTTCATTTCTATTGAATACGCCCAAACGAATCCTTATTTACAAGAACTGCCTTTTTATGCATCCAATATTCTTAGGTATTGATTCCTTTTAAAGCTGTTTTTGTTAAAATCGAAACAGGCCATTCTCATAATGCATTCAAGTCTAATGGTTACCTCTTCATCAGACTCCTGGTAATGAACTATTACTTCCACCTGTTACAGGTCATTGTATTTTTAATAGTCAGAAAGCAGATTGCTTACATTAATTGTTGCTAGGTCGGACAAGCGAAAAATTATATCCAACCTAACAACACCTAATACATGCAATGCGAATTCTGACTATTGAAAAATAATAGTCTTTTACAGGTGAATGTAATAGTTTTTCACTAGGCAAACCTGTATAAATTTGAATACATTATGAAAATGGCCTATTGGTTAAAGGTAAGGAGTGAGCATGGTTAATGCATGAAGGATCAAGTATGAAGCCTATGCTTACATTGCCATATTCAAGCTGGTATTCAATCAGGCATTCCTTCACTCTACTCGGTAGCTCAGATAAAATCTGCATGGCCTCCACGTATGCAGGCAGGAGATCATTCCCTTGTGTGACGTCATGATGAGCGCTGAGCTCCTCGGCAGAACGCGAGAGACGATAGGCCAGTCGCGGTAGGTCACGTGGGTCAATGCTCGGTTGGTATGAAATTGATATCAACTGAAGATAGATATTTGTTATATGGGACAATGTTAGTGGTTATAAATGGGCATTGTCTTTGAAAATCTTCTATAGGAACCGAACATGCCATGTGCATAATGCATTAACAGGGCCCCCTTGCACAAAACTTGCGTCTGAACGTAACTCAGGAAAATCAAACGCAACTTTATTTTCAGCCAATCAGAAGTGCGCATTAAGGACTTGCGTTTGATTTTTAGGAATTGCGATTAAACGCAAGATTTGTGCAACGGGCCCCTGTTCAATTAAAGGTACTACTCAACTTCTGGGGGAGTGGGTTGAGAGAGGCGGATCATGTAATAGAATTCTTTCAACATTTCAAGATAGTAGAAATCGAGATAATCTGAAAAAGGGCATTTAAGTAAAACATTCTCTCAGAAATGAAATATGTAGGTAGGTTAGTGAAATTTTCTCTAAGGAGAGGGGTTGTGAGATATGAACACTGCAATAAAAATGTATACATTTTTAGAAAACTAAAAACACACCGTATGACAAATATTTTATCTTAAAAAGGTCGTATTGTAAGCACCGTCAATGCATTTGTAATTACTGAATCTTAGTTTGATCGTAGGCGCCTCGGGCATCCTTTTTTGAATGGATATGTTGCGCGTTAAACGTGTCTTTATTATCAGCTAGCAATGGGTGAGTCGGCGTATGCCCCCCTCCCACAATCCGTTTGAAGGCACATATAAATAAAAACAAAACTATCACCGTGCATAGTTTCTCCTCTTTACCTATTTTTTTTTTAATTCTACTGTGATTGCTCAACTACCCTTCCTTGTTTTGTACCTAATAGTTTCTCCTGTTTACCTATTTATTTTATTTTATTTTTTTATTTTCAAAAAATTCTACTGCGATTGCTCAACTACCCTTCCTTGATTTGTACTTAATGTTTCATTCCATCTAACTCACTCATAAAGGACAAAGATATTAAACAAAGACAGTACTTATCTTTATCAAAGTGTCTTCCTTTCCGATATACGTACGTTATCGAGTTGCTGTCCGATAGGAGGTATCGAGCACGCTTGAGTATCGGGTTCAGCCCAAACCCGTGATGATAAGCATAGTCGTGTTATTATCTCTAAAATGAACAACGAAGAAGTATTTTCTTCAAGTCATTCTTCACATTCACAAAGTATATTATGTAAAGAGTAGCATGAGTATAAAAAGTAAAAAGCGCGGTGATGCAGTAAAGAAAGCGTAGAATCCATAAAGCAAGGAGCTTTTGTTGGGTACACAACAGAGGCAAATTTTGAAAAGAAGGGGAGAAGGGGACAGACGAAAAGATGGAGAAAAAGAAATGGAGATGGAGAGAAGAGACTGAGAGAATACTGCAATTTCGTAGGGAGATAATGTATAAATACACTTTAAAATATTACTTTGACACATCACTAACCATGGAAAATATCACTGAGCTAAGAAGGCCCATTTTAATGGTTTTTAAGCAATTCCATTTTTAAAAGATGGTTATAGTTACCTTCGCATTACCAAGAGAAGTATTTAATTTTTTTTAATTTTTTTTTTATTGAGTACTAAACAATACAAAATGAAGCAAAAAGAGAAACATTAAATCACAATACGATACGTTACTCGGCCTGTTTTGTTCTTAAAATCATCAAGTGAAATTGAAATTATCTTACAGGTCTATTCTCGCAATATAATTGTTTACCTATTTCAGGTATTCAACTCACCATATGGATTATCAAGACATTGTGTAACTGCTGTATGTCCGACTTGGGTTTGCTCCCATCTCTGTCCTGCATATATCTCCGCCATGCATACCTCTGGAAACAAAACATATATTTCAATGGTCAAAAATAAATAAGGGTCTTTCAAAGACATTTACTAGCACTTTTAGAGCATAGTTCAGACCTAATAGGAAATGAAATCGATGTTTATTTCCCCTTTCTTTTAATAAAACTATTCCTAAGTCTTTAACAGTGTTAACCTAAAAGACACTAAATGACCAAATATCTTGAAACTTCTCATGTAAAGGCACATGACGTGCAGAAATATATTTATTGCAATATATACATGCATATATAGATAAACCAGAATTTGCCTTTCAATGTGGTTTTAAAGATGGAGGAATAAATTAACTTGGCAAAATAACATTTGCGATTGTATAAGTTATTTCAGGAGTTGACTGTTGTAATAAGAAATTTATTGTAAAGTTTGAAATAAAATAACTATGCTCCCTTTTCACCTCCTTGTTTTATATTCAATGTTACAATGTTGCATCTACAGAGTAAAAGACTGAACTTACCATCCAGTGTATTTGTGTCATTCAGCGTTTCCGCTGTAGGCATTTCTCTTGTGACGGATGTTGTGCACGTTGGGGTCTGTGCTGTACCATGACCATAAGGTTTGCAATTGGCACTGGCGGTGTTTGTGCTAGAAGGTGTGGTTTCAGGGGCCACCGTAGTGGTTAGTGCGGGAGTGTTAATAGTGACCAAGGAAACAGTGCTTTTAATCTTTGGCATCGTTTTTGGTTCAGAACGTTCTGGGATGTCTGTGCTTAGTGAACCTGGAGAGGACAGAGATTGTTGATTTCTGACTGCATTTGAATTGGTTGAAGTATCAACGGGGTAGACGCTTGAATGCAATGGTGTCCATCCGTCGAGAATTGCCTGACTAGTTGCAGGAAGGACCAATAAACCAGAGGTATACCCGAAGGTCCATTCGGTTTCTGTACCTGACGACTTGACAACGACTTGTGTCAGTTTAACTGAGTGTATAGGCTCTGCTGTGCTAGAGGGTGCATTGTTTATTGATAAACCTAAACCAGTCATGATTGATTGGGAATGCTCTGGTGTTTCAGAAGGATCTGCTAGAAAACTGCTTACTGATGAAGGCGAGTTTTGAGAAACGTCTCCGACTGATTCGATCTGGCTATGAAAAACGGGTGATGCAGATTTTCTGTCTGATCTGTCAGAGAATGGGATAGAGTTTACAAACTGACTAGATGAAACATTCTGACCCACAAGTTCTGTACTGGGGATATAGTCTGACAAGTTAGTACTTGGTAAAGTGACCATCGAGAAAAGAGTTTGTGCAGTGAGTGAAGGGTATTTCGTAGATGAAACATCGTTTTGGGTTGGCATGGTTAGCTGAAAGCTAGTAGTGACTGCAAGAGGTGAAATGCGGGACCTTTGCTGATATACAGAAGTGTCAGGTGTTGTTTGGGCTGCAGTTTCTGTTAACGGGGTTTTACTCTTAGTGTGAGTGGCTCCAACTTCGGTATTTGAAAGAGAGCCTTTTAGAGACTCGTGCGTGTAAGAATTTGAGTGCAAAGTAGAACGTCCTGACTCGTTGATAATATATATAGGTGTCTGATTTATGTGCATTAGCGTCTTTTGAAAATGTGTTTGGTTTGTGGTGCGTGTAACTATATGTCTTTGGGAAACACTGGGAAGTGCATTCGGTTTCTCCTCGGACCTACCATTTGAAGATGTTACTTGCGATGTGGAAAACTGAAGACTTGGAGTAGGCGTCCATGATGAAGATGTAGGGAGTGAATATGATGGCGATAAGTAGGATGTCGTTGGGAACGGTGTGGTACCATCAATGAAAGAAGACGAACCTGAAGGAAAATACGACGACAATGATGAAATTAAGTGTAATGATGATGATGTGACGCCGTCTTGCAAAGAAGATGACCGGAGTAGCTCTTCTGACGTAGAACTTTTGGATATTTCGGGAGAGGACGTTGATGCTTTTAGTTCAGCAGTGATGACTGAAGACGATACTTTAGAGTGTTGAATTTCACTCGATATGTCTAGCAGAGTCTTGACCTTTGTTTGAAAATTAGTAAGAAGATTTATATGTTCTGAACGTTTTATGTGCGTTCCATGTGGTGTTGATACAGACATTTCTTTAGTAGTGAAATCAGTAGCTGCTAAGGTGTGCGATAATGAAATAAAGGAGAACAGTGTTTCCGAGTTCAAAGTCTGTAGGTAATCTTCAGAAGATTTTCTTAAAGACTGTGTTGATAAATCTTCTGCACTGGTTCTCATACTAGGAACAAAGGAAGGAAACGACACGGTGCTGACTACAGGGGTTCCTATATCACTATAAAGTATAGAAAATACAGACTGTGGCACTTCTGTCTTTCTTATCCGCCGTGTGGAAACTGAATGATCAACTAAGGTTCGCACACCATTTTGAGTTGATTCTTCGCAAGACATTTCCCAAGAGACAGAGTGAATATCGGACTTTTGAATGACAGAATTTCCGGATGTATCTGGAGTGATTGCATACATCTCCGAAAGAACGCCCTTATTCGTGCCAAACGCATTTGTAGTCCAGCACGAACGTTGAAAGATTAGCTCATCCGTGCTTGTTGCAACAGACGTGTACTGCCCAGCGACAGTAACCAAACTAGTTACGAAGTGTTCTCCAACAGAGGAAAGCAATAGTGTATTGTAATCATTCGTGCCAGAAATGTAAGAATCCCGCATTCTTGTGACGTCCTTTGTGCTTGAATAACTTGACAAATCCAGTGTCTTACCGATGGATTCATATTCCGTCACCGTACTGGTATATCGTGGAACCCTTGTTTCAACCGATGTCAAGAGTCTCTGTTCTTGTCCTTGGGTCGTAGTATGGGGCAGCGGTGGGATCGATGTTACTAATGTCTTTAAGACGTCAGATGTCTTACTGGATGGCCACTGCGTGGATGGGGTGCTTAAGAAGCCGGATAAGTCACTCGTCAGGAACACAAAGATCGATGACAAATCAGTTATCGTTGATAATTCATCTGTTGATTAAAACAGAGACAAGATAAATATTAATGCTTACAATAAAGGAGAAATAAAACACAACTGAATTATTAACGGATTTGTTATAATGAGGATAAGTCTATGTTCCTACGTCCACACAGTATACGAGTAACTGTAGGTTCAGTTTTCAAATGTCAATCAGACCAAGGGGGAAATTGATAAGGTTGTTTTTATTGTCTACTGACATGGGTCATGTCCCATTGGGGTTTCACTGGACGCATTAGATGTAGGGTCAAAGAGACGAGGGATTTTAAAGAGACAGTAAACTGGATCCCTAAATAGCGCCATCTTTCAACAGGATTTGATAAGTATCTGTGCCTCTCACTTTCCCATCATGCTCCATTCTAGTTTGTAAAAGCTTAGAATGTACCTGCACACAATTTTCCACAATGTCAAGTCAAAAATAATAGTTTGAAATATGAAATTTGCCTATTATCTAAACAAGCTGTTTGTCAAAATTCCGAATAAAATGCAATTGATTTTCGAATTATAATCTTAATTTAGCAATCACTGTAATATGTCGTTTTTCAATTTCTACCAGTTTAATGCCACGTTAAAACTGTAATAAACGTTGCAATCAATTGTTTTTTTTTTCGGCAGTCACTTGTAGATTTAGCTAACGTGATAGTCTCCTACCTTGTTGGTGATTGTACAAACTCGTAATGTTTGATATAGATGGTGCATGAAGTGTGCTGTGCACTGGCCCCGATGAATGGACGCTGTGTGGATGTGTATTGTGAATAGAAAAGAGAATGTTGTGTTGCGTTGTCACAGTGTTTTCACGATGAGGAGATTCCACTGTTCGTGGAGCTAATAAGGTACTGTCAGTACGGTGTAGCACCATGGTATTTGATGTGATTGGGGGGATTTTGCCAGTGAGTGACATCCTCGTTTGTGGTGCCACTATGCTGCTGTCGCCATTGCGAGATGCCATCGAGGTGCTTTCATTATATGGTGTCAATGAGGTGCTGTCACTAAATTGCGATGCTGCTGATTTGCTGTAAAAATGGCGTGCTGGCTTTGAGGAGCTGTCACTAAACCCTGTTTCCACTAAGGGGGTTGGACTATAGCGTGGTGCCTCTGAAGCGCTGTCACTATAGCTTGGTGCCACGGAGGTACTTACAATATAGCGTTGTGCCACAAAGGTGCTGTCACTAAATAGCCGCGAAATGGAAGTGCTGGCAGTAAACTGCGGTGCAATTGAGATACTGTCCCTAAAACGCAGTGCAGCTGAGGCGCTGTCACCATGGCGTGTTGCCACTATACTATCAATATTTGGTGATACTGAGGTGCCCTCACTAAATCGTGACACCACTGAGGTGCTGTCACTATAGCGTGGTGCCACTGTGGTGTTTTCACTATAGCGTAGTGAAACCGGGGTAATGTCAGTATTAGGTGCCACTAAGGTGCTGTCACTATAGCCTGGTAATATGGAGGTGCCTTCACTATAGCTTCTTGTCATTGATGTGCTTTCACTAAATCGTGGTGCCACTGAGGTACTGTTATTGTAGCGTGGTGCTATTGAGGTGCTTTCACTAAATCGTGGTGCCACTGAGGTACTGTTATTGTAGCGTGGTGCTATTGAGGTGATTTCACTAAATCGCGCTGCCACTGAGGTAATGTCACTTATTCGTGGTGCCACCAAGGTGCTGTGACTAAATCGTGGTGCCGCTGAGGTGATTTCACTGTTATTGTAGCGTGGTGCTACTGAGGTGTTGTCACCATGGTTTGATTCCTTGGTGCGTGGGGTAGTTGAGGTGCTGACCAAAGAATCTGTAAATCGTATGCAAGGAAACTATGATCAGCGGATAATTATTTTTTTTATTTTATTTTTTTTTTTTTTTTTGGGGGGGGGGGGGGGGGGGCTTTTGCTGATTTTCGCCACCCATGTACTTTGAATAAATCTACAAGGTGATCCGACACTTTTACACCGGACACACTATCTTGCTCCGGGGTTTGTTATAATAAGGTTAAGATTAGGTTTTAAATTAAGCTTATTTTTAGGGTAAAAGTATAGTGTTTAGTTCAGGGTTCAAGTCAGAAAGTTAGTCAGGGTTGAACTTGACCGCAGAGAAAGTGTCGCCAAAACAATTGTCCTTCAATCCGCAAGACATGTAGGTGAGATCTTGCAATAGCAAATTCATTTTTTTTTTTTTTTTTTTTTTTTTTTACAAAGTGGGCCCTGTTTCATAAAACTTGATATCAGTAAAGACTTCTAAAGACCATTACAATTTTGCTTGTAGCTAATCAAAATTGATGATTTCAGTAGCTTATATCAATCATCGCAACTTGTTACTGATGATGAGTTTGATAAAACATAGCACAGGGGCCCGTTTCATAAAATTTATCAGTAATTATTGCCACATTTATGTGACAAATTTGCTCTCAGCCAATCAGATGCAAGGATTTCTGAAGTTATAACAACTATCGTAACAACTATCATAACAGGTTTTACGAAGCAGGGCCCAGGTCTTCCTACCCCTCTTCTTCTCGCATATATATCCCTGTCTGGTTCCACACCATATATCTCTCCATACCCCATGTGCCTTGTAATCACCGGCCAATAGATCAACACAATGCTCCATACCTGCCGAACAGAAAGTAGACAACATGAGAATAGTAAAGGTTACTTGCCTTTATTTGTTATAGGTATTCCAACACATATTATATAGACATATGATGCTGATGATTATAGTAGTATTCTGCGGTTTGGTTCAATAACTTTTGATTCATAGCTCTAAAAGTTATGCCAGGTACATGAGTAGAAAGAGCAAAAATGTCTGCAAACATTATGTCCATTTTAGTTGCGTGACCATTTTTCGTTTGATGCCAGTAATTTTAAATATGGGAATAAGCTTTAAAATCCTTAAATTGGCAATACATTGAGAAGTTCAAAATCATTATTTTTCATCGAAATTGATTTTTTTTTCAACTTTTAGACGAAATTCCTTACCATGTATATCGTTTTCAAAGACATTACACCTTATTAGAATCATGTAACACGAAAAGAAAAATATGACTGTTGCCAACTTAAAGAACAAAACGTGATCAATTTAACCCTTAAATAACTCCTGTCAAAGGGTTGATAATAAGAATGATAATAACATAACAAAAGCAATAATATTATTAGTAGAAATGGTAGTGGTAGTAGTAATGTTAATATCAATAATGATGATAACATAACAACAGCAATAATCATAGTAGTAGTAGTAGTAGTGGTAGTTGTGGTAGGAATGTTAATAATAATTATAATGATGATGAAAAAAATAACAGCAATAATTTCAGAAGTAGTAGAGGTAGTAGTAATGTTAATAGTAATATTTGTAATAACATAATAACAACAATAGAAGTAGTTATCTGGATAATTTTATAATTTTATAATTTTATTCATTCTGATCTACATAAAATCGTGCAAATTTGTTTTCCACCAGCATAACAGGAAGCAACATGAAAATAGTACAGTACAATGCAACATAATACAATGTAAATACAATTAAACATAGGAATTCTCTGCATGGCATAAATTTTTTCTAATTAATTTGCCCATTAATTTGCATTCATGTTCGCTTCTGAAAAGTTAACTTGTACCCGTTTCCTTCTTTTTTCTCTTCAGTCTATTTCATTCTATTACTTTCTAATTCGTTCATTACAGCTTCTCCTTCTTCTCATCATCTTTTACTTTTTCATATCATATTTCTGACTGTATACCATCTTCATACATAACTAATCATAACTTGTGTTCATGTTTAAATATGTGCTTATTACTTGTTTGAGGAATAATAGAATTAAGTATGTTTCCTTCTTTTTATTCTTCTTTTCAACTTCTTTTTTCTTCTTCTTCTCCTGATTTCTCATCTTCTTTACAATTCCTTTCTTGTCATATTCCTGTTTTACGTCCTATATTGCTGAAGAATAATATACATCCATTTCCGATGCATCGTTAATATTATACATTCACAGGTTTCATCAGAGATCTGATATAAACTTACCAAAAAGTAGTATAGTAATAGTAGTTGTGGTAGTAGTAATAGTAGCAGTAATGTCAATAATAATAATGCTATAAACATAACAAGAACAAAAATAGTACTAGTAGTAGTAATAATAATGATAATAATAATAAAAGTAACAAAAAAATTGTAATGAAAAAGATAATAATAACAACAGTGATAGTAATAATGATGATGATGAAATCACCGTCCAGTAAACGAACACGATGTTCTACCCTTGCCTAACAGGTAGTACATATTAATATAACTACCACCACAACAATAGTAATGATAAAAAAAGATAATAATAATAACCATAATAATAACAATACTACTACTAATAATAATGATAATAATAATAATAATAATAATGATAATAATAATAATAATAATAATAATAATAAAATAATGATATTAATAATGATAAAAAAATATTAATACTAATAATAATGAAAATGATAATGATTATAATAATAATGTAATCACTGGCCATTAGATCAACAGAATGCTTCATTCCTGCCAACGCACAATAGACAATATAACAATAGTAAGGTACCTTGTCTTTATTTGTTATGGGCATTCCAACACAAGCTTTGCTTTACGGATTTTCGCCTCCTATTTTCTGAATTATTTGCTGTACTGATCAATATGTTTACTACATTGTTAGAATGATGAGAAATAAATTAATGTA
This sequence comes from Heliocidaris tuberculata, assembly GCA_025618425.1. Classification (NCBI taxonomy): domain Eukaryota; kingdom Metazoa; phylum Echinodermata; class Echinoidea; order Camarodonta; family Echinometridae; genus Heliocidaris; species Heliocidaris tuberculata. The sequence continues at coordinate 1,637,332 of CM046833.1, forward strand.
GATTATACTTGAATTTTAAAAAAATAATTATTATTATTATAATCATGTGTTTGTGTCATGAGTCATGTTTTTTTAATGCCAATAAAACCGAAATTGAATCGAATTGAATTGAAATATCTGTTTCAATAACTACCGGTATATGAGTGTATTTAATAAAGTTTTATTTTCTATGACAGTGTCTTATGCATTTAAGAAAATCTAAATTGAATGGAGAAAGGTTTATTACTTGACTTCGCACAAGGAAAAAAAACACGAAAAAATGACAGAACCTATGATTATATTTGAATTATTTCATTATCCAACCTGATGTATCAAAGTTGATAGCTTTTTGTTTTCCTGTTTGATTGTGTGTCAATTACCATGTGTGAGTTTTTTTACTGGTATGTCTGCAAAAGCAATGACCTTGCCAATGTACGTTGGACAAATGAATGAAATGAAACATATGATAATGATAATAACATCATTTATAATGTGCACATATCCGTCCCAAAAGATGCTCAAGGCGCCTAACAAACATACATAATGATTATACAAGAAAGATAAGAAAATTACTTGAAACATAGTAAATAGTATTGAATAGAAAACACTGTGAAATACATCATAGAAATAAACCAAAAATAATCTGACATGAGATATGTTTTCAAGTGTTTTTGAAACAATTTTTGAGTGGGTGACATTTTAATTGGGTGGGTATAGGGAGTTCCAAAGCTGGGGTGCAACAGCAGTAAATGTTCTGTTTGTAATTCTTTGAACTTTATGGAGGCGGAGGAACGGAGAACTGTACGAGCAGCTGAAGAGGAATGAAGGAGAGAGGAAATATACAAAGGGGCAAGATTATGAAGCGAACGGTAGGTAAGTAGTATTTTATATTTGATATTAAAACGAAGACGAAATGCAACAAATTTCTGTCTGACGGAGGTCCCGGACGGAGGTACTACGTTCGTTGACAGGTGCCATCTTCATAAAATAATAATAATAATAATAATAATAATAATAATAATAATAATAATAATAATAATAATAATAATAATAATAATGATAATGATAATAATAATAATAATGATAATAATAATAATAATAATAATAATAATAATAATAATAATAATTGATAATAATAATAATAATAATAATAATAATAAATAATGATAATAATAATAATAATAATAATAATATGAACTCTTGTAATGCACCGGTATCCATCATGTGTAGGTGCTCATGGCGCAGTGAAAGGAAGATAGAAGATATAAAGAAATATATGAGAAAAGGGATGAAGGAAACATTTACAAAAAGGCATGTCTAAATAACCAGGTTTTGAGTGGGGTCTTAAAGTTACCGAGAGAGGATAGAATACGAATGTCTTGTGGGAGTTTATTCCATTGTAATGGGCCAGCATATAGAAATGATCGATCCCCCCCCCCCCCCAAGAATAATGACTTTGTGATATGGCAAGTAGAGATGAGTTTCAGTTCCATGCAGTGAATGAAAGACAAGTAAGAGCAACTTAAAGGCCAAGTCCACACTAAGTTGATTTGAATAAATAGAGTAAAATTTAACAAGCACAACAGTGAAAATTTTATTGAAATCGGATGTAAAATAAGAAAGTTACGGCATTTTGAAGTTTTGCATTATTTCTTGAAACAGTGATATGCATAACATGGGCGGTAGCAAATGAGTAAACCGATGATGTCACACACTCACTTTTCATTATGTATTTTATTATATAAAATATCATATATTTCAATTTTTTGCTTCTATAATGTAAAAGATGTTTTGATATTGAACAGGTAACCAGTGTAGAGAGTTGTTAGAGGTGTTGATATAATCTCCGAAAGCGTTGCTGTCATTAAACATAGATTTCTCCCAAAAGACATGCTAACCGCTAATACAAGAAATTCATTTTTCAATTTTATATCATTTTGGTATATGCATTTTACAAGCCATGCCTTGGCTTTTCACGTACACCAGTTTCCGATCAATTACTGTCTTCTCTTTTTCTTTTCTTTTTTTAATTCTGCTTTGTTTTGTTTTTGTTTTTACTCCTTTTCATTGTTTCCTCTTAATGTTATAATGTACACAGCCGCTGATTTTTCCTTTTTTTTAATCGAATTTTACCTTTGTATTTTATGTTTGAATTGAATTGGAAATAAATCTTATCTTATCTGTTTTGATGCTGGGTAATTGCGGCGAAACGTTAATTTTTTTCCCGCGTGTGTTATCACTAAACATCCCTTTTTTTTCATGTGAAAATGACAGATTTGTTTTTTAAATAGAAGCAGTCTTCGAAAGAGCAGCTGTTTGTGCAGTTGGATTGAAAATATAATCGATTTATCTTTCGCCCTTTAGAAAACGTTAAAGGAATTAACTGGAATTAAAGAAATTGTGTTAAAGATGGAATTGCAGGTTTTTCTTTTGTCAAGACATTGATCTACATTTGACACTCTCCACCCAGGTGAAGTAACTGGATACCCTTTAGGAAGATAAAAACCCTCCAATCCTTGAGGCCTTATCACTATAGTTTGGCTTTGTATCCTCAAGAAAAAGCGCTTTATAATTTCAGTAATTGTAATTTTCATCATCATCATTAGTATTACAATCGTTATTATAATTATTTTTATTCTTATTGTTATTATCATCATCAACAACACTGTTACTATTGTTATTATTATTAATATTGTTATTATTAGTGTCAGTACCGTATTATTGTTATCATTATCATCATCATCATCATCATCATTATCAACATTATTTTTTATTATTGATACTATTATAATATGATATTGTTATTATTATCATCATCATCACTATCATCATTATTATCAAAAATGTTATTACTAGTATTATTATTATTACTATTAATACTACTACTACTACTACTACTACTACTACTACTACAATCACCACTACTTTTATTACTACTACTGCTGCTCCTACTACTACTACTACTACTACTACTACTACTACTACTACTACTACTACTACTACTACTACTACTACTACTACTACTACTACTACTACTACTACTGCAATCACCACTACTTTTATTTATACTGCTGCTGCTGCTACTACTACTACTACTACTACTACTACTACTACTACTACTACTACTACTATAATACTATTACTACTACTATTACTACTATTACTACTACTATAATGCTATTACTAATGCTACTATTACTACTAAAGTAGTCGTGGTTATTTTCTTTTCCCTTTAAAATATAAAATATTACATGCATGCTTACATGGCGGTCTGTTCGTATATTCATATCTTTCTTCAATAGGACAGCGGGTAAAACGAAATGACACACTTCTTACCGAAATAATTGTTTGGTTGTCCGTTCTCCCAGTATGTTAAGTTATCCAACAGTTCCACCCCTGTAACCCAGTAGTATCGTCCATTAGAGTTGTAGTTACCAGTAAGACCGATCCATAAGTAGGACAGCGGAAAGGGAGGGCCAATTATACCGTTGATGAACCTTTCAGGAGAAATTACAAAATATATTCATTAACAAATATGGGGAAAGGAGACAACGAAAATCTAAAATTGCAATATCAAAATTCTAAGGTTTATATATTTTCCACAAACGTATATCTTTTACAATTTTTTTTAAACAGTGCATATGAAAATTAAGAGTAGGAACATAACAAATATATGAATTGAAACATAGATCAGAACATCATTTAATGGACTTGGTTATGGTTTACACTGATAAAGTGATAATTGGTATAATGTAAACATTGTAATTGTAAAGGAAAACATAAGTGGAGGAGTCTATTTATTAAGCATGGCTTGTATTTCATAGACCCCTTAGATAGATAGTGTGTGATCTATTAGTCAGTAAACATGTATTCACGATTTATTCAGAATTTCGAAATTGCAGATATATTTCAATTTGATTCAATTCAATTAAGTTCTTTTATTATCCAAAAGAAAATGGAAAATTCAAATGCCGAGATCAAATTTCGAGATTTAAATATTTCTTCGCTATGTAACTATATTTAGTCTAGAAGCGCACAGGGACGCTTTATCATAACGTGATATGCGCTATACAAGAACGTTTTTTTGTTTGGTTTTTTTTTTTTTGGGGGGGGGGGGTTGGGGGTTGATTTTGTTTTTCTGGGGTTTTTTTTAGTAGTAGTAGTAGTAGTAGTAATGGTAGTAGAATGTGTCAAGCATATTGCTTTTTGAAGTTCGTGTCTATCTTAATCAATCATAGTTACGTATTTTGCCTAATACTTTTAATCTTGCAATTATTTTATGTTGCTTTTAACATAAAAATGAGCGTTAACAAATCAGCGCTCCATTCAAGAAATACAGTTTACGGCTTACATTAGTTCTCCTTCGGTTTCCATGACAACAAGATCGGCCCCAGCCACATCCAGCCCACATTGGTTTCGTGCCTCGCTCCAATTGACTGACGTGTTGTAGTCGAAGAAATAACAATGAGAGTTGAACTCGAGCCAGTTGACTGGACACTCTTCCAACCATTGTGTGTGAGTCAAATCTGGACGAGATGGAAATGAGTGAAAGCTTAAAGGTGATGTTTAGTTTTGGTGAGCCCTCAAAAACTTTTCGTCAGATTTATTGGATTTATGTTGATAAATAGCAAGATACTAGCAATACAAAGATGCTGTGAAGATTTCACGTCCTAATGTGGCATATTAAACAAATCAGAGGCAAAACATAATTTAGGAGCTGGGTCAGGGATATAAACTCCCAACAACGTCAGCGTGAACTTTACAGCATACACCCTTTCAAAACCTACACACATGCTATCTCTGTGCGAAGCCTCGAGATTGTTGTGCGGGGAGCGGTCGGGGTGGATAGGTCCTAAAGTTGCCATGATCTTTACATATCCCTATATATATCTACAGTAAAATTCACTGCGGGAATCACTGATGAAATACCAAATCATCTCGTACAAACATCTTTTGATACATGAAAAAACAACATGAGACATGGGACTTAACTTTCCGACTTCCTTTTTGCTACCAAAACTGTACATGAGCTTTAAATTCTTGTTTCGAAGAGGTGTGTGTGCTTAAGCCTCTCTTTAGTAAAGATATATGTGTGTGTGTGTGTGTGTGTGTGTGTGTATATATATATATATATATATATATATATATATATATATATATATATATATATATATTATATATTTACGAAAGGGATCATGAATAGGTTCTGGTAATGAAAAAAAAGTTTGTTTTTTTTTAACTTGAAATTTAATAAAACATATAAATTTTTTTAAAAGTTTTTTTTTTTTTTGAAAATTACAAAACAAATAAAAGGAGCGTATAGCTCAGTGGTAAAGCAGTTGTTAATCGAGGGTCCCGGGTTCGTATATAGGCTAGTGCCCTTTAGTTATAGGCATGAACCTCAATGCTGAGTTCCTCGGATAGGACTTTAGCCGTACTGAGGTCCCCCTTATCGATTAGTACCTACCTACAAGCACTTACTTACGTGCTTGCTTAGCAGTAAAGTGAAATAGAATAAGAATTGATAAAATGAAGTCAATAAGAATCCATAAAAATCACCCTGATTATACTACTACTACTACTACTACTACTACTACTACTACTACTAATAATAATAATAATAATAATAATAATAATAATAATAATAATAATAATGATAATAATAATAATAATGCTATGAACACTTGTAATGCGGCGGTATCCATCATGGGCAGATGCTCATGGCGCAGTGAAAAGAAGATAGAAGATATAAAGAAATATATGAGGAAAGGGATGAAGGAAACATTTACAAATAGGATTGTGCAAATAACCAGGTTTTGAATATATATATATGTAATATACACTAGAATGATGTCCTTTATTTGATTTCTGAGGTAAAAATTGAATATCTCTGATCGTAGTATTTAATTTTCAAGAAGTTCTCATTCTATTATTTACATTTTTTCTGATCCAGGCAACTTAATTACGACATGATAGACATTATCGTTATCATCTTTATCATCAGCATCATTATCACCGTTATAAACAGCATTATCAATATTATCATTATCACCATGATCATAATAACCGTTGTGCTCATTGTTACCATCACAATCATCATCATTTGCATGCATATTTGAAGTTAAGAGAAAAAATACATATAATGCAAAGGCTCAGGCTTCATAAGAATGGATGACTGATAATGTGGGTGTCATTAGCTATGATCATTTTATTTTATCTAGACTTTGTTTTGTGTTGTAAACTTATATGATTCTAATGAGCTTGAGCTGATTGTACAATGTGAGATTGCGCCATGCCTCACATGTGTCAAGCGATTTATTTAACATTGAATAACAAAATAATATTTCTTTCAATGACATCTATTCGTAATGGCAACTTACCAGTTAATATTTGTAAGAGTATGACAGCCGAGAGAAAGCTCCTCATTCTATCTAATCCAATGTCCATGATCCCCTTCCTTGCCATAGATCAGAACAGGCATTAGAGTAATCATAAATAAACATTACCATGGATACCGTGTTTCAGGAGACGTCATAATGATAATGAGTGTTAATAAGTCATATATCACAAGCATCGTAAAATCGACGAATAGCGAAGTGAAGTGTCTATCTGTAGCTAGTCTCAATGAAATAAATCCCTTCTTTCGATTTACTATCTCCTCTGACATAAGCTTTACCAAGAAGAAACACAATATTCCGAGGTCCAAAAACACGGTACAATTTCCCTAGCAACTCGCATCGTTCAACTGGTGTTGGAGAAACCAGCGCATCATCTCTCCATCTCCGCCTGAGACTTTACAATAGGGCCAGTCACATCTCAGCGTTGACCACAACAATAATCATCGGTCTATGTAGAAAAGGTATTGGATATCGATGTCACTGATTTATGCTTAGGAGCCGCCCGCACAAATTTTCTCGAATCCAATACCTTTTCTGAATCGACCGATTTTATAGATATGGTTATTTGAATTGTATTACCTTGATAAGATTTCCTGAAGAATTCAACATCTGAGCTACAAGAAAATACATGAGATATAGTACATAATAACAAAATCAAGGAGAGAAAAATCAAATCTTTCCTATGTATTCACAATGAAGTGACAATATTTTTAAAAGATAATACTTATTGAAGAATTCAACATATCAGTTAAAAATAAAATGCATAAGATTGTACAGTGCATAGTAGGAAAATGAGCAGAGGAAAATCTCATCTTTTCTAAATGAATCACAATGAAATAACAATATTTCAAAAAGAGGATGTTTATTGGAGAATTCAACATATCATTTAAAGTAAAATGCCTGAGATAGTACAGTGCAATGAAAATGAACAGAGGAAAATCTAAATTATGTAAAAATAACAATGAAATAACAGTCTTTCAAAAGAAACAGGATAAAAACTACTTTCAAAAATCAACTCAAGGCAATTTCAATAGCCCTGTCTATCACCTTTAGAAATGTGCTAACATTACAATGGTGTAGTAGGTAATCCGAACCTAATTTCTATGGGCAGTACAATAAGCCTTTGAAATTGCCCTTGAGTTGATTTTTCGGAAGTAGTTTTTATCGTGTTACCCATTGAATACGGGAACCACATCGTCCCTGTATTAAGCCTATGAGAATAAGAGAATCCAGTAGTTAAATGATTAACATAATATAACTCCATTTATGAGATACATTGTAAATAATTTGCGATATAGTTGTATTTATCGCTGAAATATGACTGGCACTTTACTGTGTTCAGAGAAAAGCGTAACGTTGATGGAGAGGCAGTACTCAGAACACCTGCCCGACAGGAAATGGGCGCTCGCCTCATTCAAAGGCGATGCATTCATACGATGAGCCTCTTTGAATGGCCTTCAGAGAATTGGGAACGTGTCACTTTTATTAATAGCACCCGGAATTCTTTCAAAAGCCATCTTTACTGTATACGAAACTTCAAAACGTCGCAATGCAGTCACATGCCCTCATCATAATTCTTCTCTATTAAAGGGAAAGTCCACCCTATTAATAAGTTGCTTTTACAAGAAGCAGACAAGTTAAAGAAACAGATCAATGAAAGTTTGAGTAAAATCCGATAAGAAATAAGAAAGTTATGAATTTTTGAAGTTGTAATCAATAAAACACAAATTGGCAACTCCGTGACGTATCATTGCGAGTTCCTCTCTTATTTGCTCCGTACACATAAACTTTTATTGTCTTTGTTTTTGAGGAGGGAACAGATTTTTATCATACAAATTTTGTGTAAAAAGCATTAAGTGAGATCATTATATCTAGGGTGCATGTATGATAAAATATTTTCTTTAGAGAAAATGGAAATTTATGATTTTTTCAGTACAGGGCAATCACGTTTCTTTCCAATTTTTCGTTCTTCTGCCAAAACTACAAACTTACAGAATTTCCGCGAAACTTTGTGCAGGTTTAGAAGACATCCTGCAGATACTGCCTATGAGATTTCAAGGTCACAAGTTCTATAACTCCTTTGTAAGAAATGAAAATTTTGATTTTGTCAAAAATTAAGCGCTTTTTTTTTTCGAGTAGAAAAAAAAAGTGTTACCAAATTGTTGTAATTACTTATTTAAAAGTAAATTATAAACCTTTTCACATCCGCACAAGTTTTCCAATTATAATTCTTTTGTAATTTAGCGCATACTCACACAACTTCAACATTTAGGGGTGTAAAATGGATGAAGCACCTTAATGCACTTGGTCTATGGGATACGCCGCACCTAAAAAATATTTGAGTGAAGCACTGTTGCATGGCTGACTTTTAAGTGTGTCTATTGCTCGGTACATATAGCATAAAAATAAATGGGTGTGTTGGGAAGGTTCTGAATTTTCACGATTTTGGGAGTGTAAATATTGTTATGTTTTTTTTAAAAGCAATGACAATTCAAACACACCAATCCATCAAACAAGGAAAAATAAAAACTGAACAAGCAAACAAGAAGCACGGCGACTCAACATCCCAACTTTTTAACTACGTGATCTTCAAAAAAAGATAAGCACTTGTAAACAAAATAATTACGGTTTTATGACTTCGATTTATAATTAAACGATTCAACTGGTTTTCTTTGACAAAATTGAAAGAATCGCTTACAACTCAAAGAAATGCCTGTCGGGCTTAGTCAATAAATTGAAGACAGTATATTAAATACAAATTTATATGGAATATTCGAAGAAATATCACTTCTATATGAATCAATTATATTCTCTTTTGGAAAATATAACAGAGTAATCCCTTGATTGAGGAATAAATGAAATATAAATAATAGGATATTAAACTAAACTATCAAAGTGCTGCGAAGACTTGCAGATGAGCAACACGTCGAAAGGTTGACTTGGTGGTCTGTACAAAGGTTCTACTTGGGTGACGCTAAAATGTTCGACCCGAACTTGAATGATGAAGTACTGTATGTACAGCGAAGAGTGAAAATCCAATCCAGATGTATCGACGATACCTGGAAAAGAACTCGTAAATGGTGAGAGTCTCAGTGGGACCTATAATTATCAAGATAAAATAGACAGTGTCCGAAATACACTTATAAAAACTATCGTCGTCGAACAAGGATAAACAACCTCCAAAACATCTAACAACGTAGAATTTTATATCTCGTAATAATGATGATAAAAATTAATATCTATTTAGCAGCATTTCTTAAACAAAAATACAAGTACATGTAGGCTATATGCCTTTAAGAAATTCGACAAGAATGACTTTCACAAAGTCAAGGGCAAATAAAAATGTTCACTATCAAGTATAGCTACATCGGAAAAAAGTTCATAATATCGACAACTAAATATCGCTTAGATTCAAAGCTGAATGACATATAAATCATCGTCAATAATTATAAAGATGGACTGTTTTCGTTTTCATATATTGACAATTAAATTAGACGATATTTTTATATAAAGAATGAAAATAAAGTCGTCTACAAACATACTTAGCATAATTGATTCAGTACAATATCTTTGTCAAGAAATCAATTAAATATATCTTTTCTCTTTTGCTAAAATGGCTATTATAAATATCAGAGTACATACCCGATAAATATCAGGAAAAGTAGTTAAAAGTCAGCTAACGAAACAACGTTAAGCCTCGGTCACAAATATCATTAAGAACTGCCACGAACGCTGTACGAACGATTTTTAGACCATTTCGTAAGATGTCTTGTTCAAGATTTTTTTCAACCCCCTCTTAGTAAGGCGGCCGTACGAATGTCGTAAGAACATCGTAAGAACCACGCAAGATTTTGTATGGTGGAGAGACAATTCTAGAAGGCTTAAATTCTTACGATGATCGTAAGAACGCCTTAAGTTGTTAATAGGGGGATTTTACGGCGTTCGTAAGAAAGCCTTACGAACGGAGATTGGTAGGGCGCTCTTACGAACGACTCTTGGTGTTTGCAAGGCGTTCGTAAGGTGCTCGTAAGGCGTAGGTACACAATTTGTGCAAATGTTGAGTTTTAGCACTACTGCCATCTTGAAAGTATTAAACTTTCAACAGTCACATAATTTTCGACAGAACACGGCAGCGCCTTTTTGCAACCCGACAAAATATACAAAATTTCGTAAGATCTTCTAAGGGAATGACTTGAGAGTGCCGTGAGTTGCACATACGACCATCTTGCGACAACAAAATTCGTAACATGTCTGTAAGTCTGACGAAAGAATAACTCAAGGCATTCTTACGAAAAACGTACAAACTCTAGGGCCATTGTATAACCGAAATTAACTTCGTTTCTCAAGAAGGTCTTAAGTTGTTCTTGCGAATTAAACGGCGTTCGTACGAACTCCGTAAGAAGGCCGTAAGAATCTATGCCCCATCTACGAATCTCTACGAACTCCGGAATTCGTACGAACCTTTGTGACCGTAGCTTTACAGGAGTCAATTTCTCCTCCTCTACAAATTGCCCAGACTGCATCGGTGAGGTATAGGCTGTTGGGAGCTAAGCCGACGATCTCGGGGAAATATTGGTTCGAATCCCTATAGAAAAAGATGTAACCAAAATTACACACAAACTGCTCTGCTAATGTATCAGCAACCAAGGTTGGTTTTTTTTTTTTTGTTGTTTTTTTTTTTTTTTTTTTTTTTTTTGTGTGCTCGTAAATTAAATCTCACGAAACCGCCCTTAAAGGGCGAGTTCTAATTGGTTATTTTGCGTAACCAAGAATAACATTATTTACATAATAAATTACACTGTCCGTGTCTTAGATTTTACCACGTATCGGAAATGCTTTATTTTGAAATACCCGTTTTTGGAAAATAGTGTCTCTAGAAAGAACAGGTGGAAATTTCTTCGCTTCCAACTAAAAGTAAACATTCTAAATTGCTTTAGAGTCGTGTTTACACAGTATCACATAAAATTAAATAGTACTTCAGTAATCTTCTGATTTCATAAATAAACTCAGAAATTGTCACTACATGGGAGCGTTTCATCAAGCGTTTTGTCAGTGATTTTTACTGACAAATTTACTCTCAGCCAATCAGATGCAAGGATTTCAGTAGCTTATAACAGTTGTCGGTAAAAATCACTGACAAAACGCTTGATGAAACGCTCCCCAGGTGTTACCGTTCGAGCAATTTTCTCTTATAATTCTAGATGAATGGCACTCATCCTGCATATGTAATGGACTATCAATCCTGATTACTTTTTTACCTAGCATTATGAGATTCTCTCACTTTCATAACGAACAATGTGCTTACTGAGAAGTGCACCGATGGAATATGGAGGAGGAAATAATGTAACAGCTACTACATGATAAGATACGAGACTGTATAGAGTTTCATCTATCATTTATCAGAAATAAAAATTAGCAACATCAAAATAACAAGGAAATATTGATTTTCGCGATTTCTGGATAATTTCCTGTTTATTTCTTCCAACTTCTAATAATCAGTTATTATTTCATCATACTGTGTATTGGAGGAACTAAATATCAAAGATAGCTCGTTTAATGAATACCGTTGATATTTATGCGAGATCAAGCGACTGTTTGAATACGATACCAATACGTACATGGAACCCTTTTCTACAGAAGCACTAAATGCTTCTGGGGGGAAAAAGAGGAAGTTCCTTGCCTTCAACAAGCAAAGTAAACGTGCCATTGAAAAACATTTATAGCCTTTTAGGGCTTATATTTAGGTTGAGCGACAACATGTGTATTAATTCTCTACATAGCCATATATAGCGAATACTAAATCTTGCGTATTGTTCACAGTACAAGTATACCATTTCGATCATTTTTAAAAATCATTTTATACCAGCATCGGTAGAGTTGTTAATACTGAAAAACAATTGTAAAGACTAGAGGTGTAACCATTACTTGCACTTTTCATAATCATTGCTTGCAGTCATCTTTTTTTTTTTCGTTATCATGGTTACTGGAATCCTGATATATCAACAAAATGAAGCCTTCTTCATAGCATTTTATTTTTCTTTTCATCCACCTCGTCCCCATGGGTGTACATTACAAAAATATAAAAACTGACAAAAATTTCCATTGGGAAGGGGGTGTATCACGCCCCTGATAAAAACACCAAAGTGCCTCTAAACCAAGCTTTGCTGCCCAAAATGCTCTGGATGTAGAGAAAAAAACAATTTTTGGCATTAAACCTTAATAACTCCAAAGTGTGTCATTCAATTCAGGGAAAATTTACATAGTGCAGTCTTAAGTATTGTAACCTTTTTGGTGTGGAATTTGGTGTAAAATGATCTTTTCAATAATAAGTTATTAAGCAGTCATATGATATTGTCAGGACTATGTAAACACACCCATTGTCTATCTGCGCCTGTTTGACAAGGTATAATAGTGAGCTTGCAAGGTATTTTTGTAATTAACACATGAATAGTAGATTTCAGCTTGGCAACCACATAGCCTAGATACTTAACAGGCTCCTCTGTTATGTCTTGTCACACAGGTGCAGATGGACAAGGCGTGTGTTTACATGATCCTGACAATATCATTTGACTACTTTTTAGAAAGCTTATTATTGAAATGATCATTTGACACCAAATTTCACCCCAAGAAAGTGACAATACTCGAGATTGTACTATGTATTAAAATTTGACATGAATTGAATTGAATTAGCGGCCTTTTCAAAATTCTATTGATGAACAGACGAAAAGGAATTCAGACATTGATCATTACATTGATCCCACAAAAAGAACCCTTTCCTGTATATGTAATTTACCTTTATCAGTCGGCTTACGTACAAAAAATATGATATTCTTTTTTAATTTTCTTTTTTAAATAATGGATACCAATTTTTATACAAATGTTTACCAAATAAAAGAAAAGATAACCACAGTCAAATGAAATACTGACTCTCCGCGTGCATGATGGGGTGTTTTTTCGTTCGTGAATTAAGTCATTTGTAATGTACTTATTAATCATCTTCTTTCTCCTGGTCCCAAACTCTGGAATGACTTCATTAAAACATGCCATTAACTTCATACATTTACTCGTACTGTAAAAAAAATTGTATACATAATTACAACAGTCAGTAGCACATATTGCATTTTTTGCCTTCTCTTTTTTTTTTTCTTCTTTTTTTTTCTTATCTTTTATAGTTTTATGTATGATATAATTGTTATGTAATATTATGCATAATGTGTGTTGTTACAGCGACCCCAATAAAAGCCATATGCTCACAAGGAACTTCGCCCCCTTTCCCCATGTTTCTGTTTATATAAATTCAGTTTGTGCGTATTTGATTATGAGAAAGAAATAAATTTGTTTGAAATCTGAATCTGAAATCAGCGGGTTATACTGGTTAAAAAATGCAGTGAATGTCATTGGTATTTCTTTGGGAGCAGGTGACTGTATGAATATCATACCAGGTAAATGTTACTCAAACTATCCTGATTATACCAACCGGTATCATTTTTGTCCTGGCCGTCAAAGCGACTTCCCTTTTCTCTAAGCATTGTTAAAAGGGAAAGTCCACTCCAGTTACAAGTTGGTTTATTTTCCCCAAAGAAAATATTCAAACATACATGCACCTGAGATATAATCATTGCTCATATGTTTTTACACAAAACCTATATGAAAACAATTAAAATCTAAGAAAATGAAAATCTATGAAATTTTCTATACAGAGAAAAAGGGAGAGGGGCTCGCAAGATACGTCACGGACTTGCCATTTTGTGTTTGATTGATCACAACTTTTAAAAATCATAAATTTCTTATTTTTTATTGGATTTGGCTCAAACTGTTACTAAATCTGTTACTCTCATTTTTCTGCTTTTATTCAAATCAACAAAATATGAGGGTGGACTTTCCCTTTAATAAAGATATAGTCCTATGATTTGGTGTTATCAAAAGTATGTGCGGAAGTTCACGCGGATTTCACAGACCTTGGACCATTTATTAACCAATAGCAGTAGTCTCATTACCATGCCAGAAACATAATATATATATCACGAATACCTTTTGGCTCCTAACTCAGTTAAGTAATAACTGGTAATTGAAAACATTTGCCTGAGGTACTACAGGTCATGGGAAACGTTCACAGTACAAGTATCATTTCGTTATGATTATCATTCTAAACCGGAATACAGAGAGTTGTTAACACTGGTAAATAAACAAGGACTGCGCATAACAGCCGAGTATTTGAGTGCACATTACATGTCAAAATTAGTGCTTGCAGTTATCTATTTCTTCTCTTACTCTTTTTTCTGACATATCAACAGAATGCAGTCTTCGTCAAATCAAATTATATTTCTTTTTATTTGCGCACTCAGCATGTCTGATTTTCTCTGTAAGTACGAATTCATTCAGTTCTAGGGGAAGTCATCAAACTTTCCCAAAGAACTGTTTCATAAACATTTAGTATACTTTTATTACTTGACATATGTGAGTTAAATACATTGATAACAACCAAAGTTGATAACCAATTTCAGTATTCATTTTTTCCAAAGTGGCTTTATCTCCATGATTTAAGAAGCATACTGCCATTTTTTTTTTTTTTGTGTGTGTGTGTGTGTGTGTGCACACATTACTTTCTACAATGAAGTAATATGACTTAACATTCGTGCAGTGCATATTCTCTAATCCACTCGCAAACATGAATTATTTGTATACGATAGAAAACTGCAGAATATCATTTTCAAGAAAATTATTATTTGAATTTTTAAACCAATTTAAGTTTTAGTTAGAAGTTTATTTATTTCCACAATCCGATAAAAAATACATAACAATCAAGACAAAAACAAGAATACAACATAAGTATAATATAACAGAAAGTGGTTTGATTGACATAGGCGTATGCAGGCCTTTCTAAGGTCAATCCCTAAAACAGCAACTAAATAGAACTACAATATGAAAACAAACGGGTGGGAAAGGGGAATAGGAGAGGAAGAGAGAAGGCAAATTAACATAAATTTAAAAGATAATTTTTATATGTTCGTTTAAAAATTGAAAGACTTTGGCAACATTTCAAGGTATTCGAGAGATTGTTCCACATGATCGGCCCTGAGTATTTGATTGTACATCTAGAAAAATTATATTTATAATTAGGAACATAGAAATTATTGTTCTGTCTAATGTTTTACATATATTTTTTCTTAATAAAACAATTATCCAGAAATTTCGACAAGGTGTTATTGATATACTGATACATAAATGTGCAGGTTACATATTTATGAATATCATATATAGTTAATAAATTCATTTTTTAAACAAAGGATCTGAATGAGTGTAAGGCTTAGAGTTTGTAATTATCCTGATTGCACGTTTCTGAAGAATATGAATACGATTTTTAGATATTTTGCACAATTTCCCCGTACAATATTGCAATACATAAGGTGAGGCAAGATCATAGTGAAATATAGATTTAGAAGATTATGAGTTGGTACAATTGAACTTATTCTACTGATTGCACCAATTGCTCTTGATATTGTACAACTTATGTCATGTAAGTGATATTTCCAGGTAAAATTATTATCTAATATTACTCCCAGGAATTTAGTTGTATTTAAAACTGGGATATCAAAACCAGCAATTTTTACATTAATACAATTTAAATCAATAAATTTGTTTTTGGTGTGGAATACCATGCATGGTGTTTTATCAGTATTTAGTTTCAATTTGTTAGCTAAAAACCACTGGTTTAGCTTGCATAATTCCTTGTTTAATATTGCACAAACATTTTGTATATTATTTCCAGTTATAAAAAAATTACTATCATCTGCATATAAAACTGAATCTAAGATATTACTGATAAAATGTAAGTCATTTATATACATGATAAAAAGCAAGGGGCCTAAAACAGATCACTGGGGAACACCAATATTACTATTTTGTATAGGGGATGACTACCCATTCATAATTTATGTACATACTGTTTGCGATTGTGAAGGTAGCTCTTGAACCAGTCTAAGGCAGTACCTCTTATACCGTAATATTTCAATTTGTCTATAAGAATATCATGGTTTATACAATCAAAGGCTTTTGAAAGATCAAGGAAAATGCCAATAACAAATTGTTTGTTCTCAAACGCATTAGCTATTTTATCACAGAAATCCATTAAAGCCATATAGGTTGAGTATTTAGGTCTAAAACCAAATTGCTTTGTAGATATAATATCATTATGACATAAATAAGACAATAAACGTTTATGAACAAGTTTTTCAAACAGCTTAGAAAATACAGATAAAATGAAAATGGGTCTGTAGTTAGATAAAATAGTCTTATCCCCTTTCTTATATATGGGTACGATTTTGGCTAATTTCAGGGAAATAGGAAATGTCCCCTTATCTATTGACAAATTAAAAATACTACATAGAGGTTTAACTAAGTAATGGATAGACTTTTTAAGAACACAATTGAAACTTGGTATGCATGTTTGGGTGGCATAGAACCACTTTCTTCCACCATGTCTACTGATTACACATTTTAGCTATATTGTGATGAGCTATTACGTAATTGTATTCACAGTTATTAGTAGTACAATGAGCTTATGTCTTATTTCAGTCTGGTACCATGTATTATGACTTTGGCAAAGGTATTCAGTATGTGTAGTGAAGATCGTTTAGAAATTGGAGATGTTATTTTTTAAATTTCTTAGTATATCCTATGACCAACTCAAAATAAACTTGCCCAAACCACAGAGAATGAAGAATAGCTTTCGGATAAAAGAAGGCTAAATAACTATGGAACAAGATCCTTTATGCATATTATTGAATGAATATATTCACCGGTATTAATTATATCAACAAGAAAAGAGACTTATGCCACTGGTGACGTGTCAAGTACTTTACATTTGTTTTTACATTATCTGTATCCATGATTAGATTTGATTCGGTCTGTCCGGTTACATTTTTAGCTTTATTTACTTGTTTACAAATTTGCAAAGCGATATATTTTAATTCGGAGATCGATTACAATTAAAGTGCATTGACCGAGCGCCGTCTGCCACAATTAGAAATTACCGACGCTGATTCGCCGAATCTGTACGTTGAAGCGATGAATACATTACCATAAATGCATATATTACTGAATTTGACCTTTCTTACTGCGCATGCTCTAAGCTGATGCGCGTAATGTGTTTCATACCGCGTACAAACAAATGCTACTCTCGGGGAGCATCTTACAAAATGAATCATGCATTTACGCTCATGAATTATGCAAAGGTGCTTATCGGGCCTTCTAATGGACCCCGACAAGATGGCGTACCTTTAGGGGCCTGGTTTAATCGCAAATTTTTATGCATGAGGGCTCAGTATGTCTGTCTCTTAGGCTGTACAACCTAATCAATTTTTTTTAATTGGATTCTACGGACCCACCGGGAACAGAAAGGAAAAGCAAAAGCAAAAGATTTTTTTTTTAAAGTTCATCTTAAAATGCAAACGATATAAACAATGCATACAGTGTAAAATTGTATGTGCATGTAAACTATTAAACATTATGTTGTGACAGACAGTCATGGATTCCGGGGAACCTCGTGCTATAAGCCCTACCCGGCATAACATTATAATATCCTTGTTCTTGTTTCCGCAGCTATTGAGTGTCCATCGCCACCCGTAGCTGCCTATTCGACGCTAGATCCTCCTCTCGTTAAAACTCGAGTTAATCAGACGATATCATATTCATGCAGAGATGAATACACTCTGATTGGAAGTAACTCTAACACATGTCTCCAGGACGGTACATGGGAGAATAACCCACCTATCTGTCAAAGTGAGAACTTTATCTTTGTGCAAAACAAGTTGTTTTTTAGTTCAAAATGTGAATTCAAATTCGTAAATGCACATGTACGGAAAAGAAATATTTAAGGGGAATTCACCCTTCATAGAGATTTATTTCTTGTGAAAGGAAAATAAAACTTTTTAAAAATTAAAAACAAAGACAAAGACAAAAAAACAAAGGTTCTCACAGGTAAAGAGCAATGAAAGTTTGAGATAAATCGGACCAATTAAGGAAAAGGAAGCTATGACTTTTTGAAGCCATCATGATAATCAAACATGAAAGGGGAAAGCACAATTCGCAATGAGTCAATTTTTATGTATCATTTGTTTTGTTTTGTATAATAATCAAAGTGTTCACTTTTTTTCACTTGATGGAATCAGCACTTTTCACTTGAGTGCTTATAAACTAAATGTTATAAATAATTGTACAACGCACTGAAAAAAATAATGAACGTAAAAGTTTAATCGTCTTTTTAAAAATTGAGGAGTTACGGCGTTTATCTTTTTTTTTCATCTAGCTCTGCATACTACTGAATCCCAAAGGATAAAGGTTAGGTATCCAGCATAAAAGTGCTGAATCAACCATTTTGGAAGAGTCTTAGCGCCTCGTCCATTTTAAATATTGAGGTGATTCTTTAGTTTTAGACTGGGGAAATGGGAGTCATTTCTATCATAAGAATGGGAAAAAGCGATGTTAAGACTATTTTCTTCTACCCATCATACTCATTTCACTTTATAAATCATTAACATAATATGCCGATATTAGAATAACGATTGAATACCTCATAAAATTGATTCATGGGGTTTATTTTAACAAGATGTCCACTATCACATATTTCAAATATGATATTTCTATTATATTATTACCTTTCAAGGGAATTGCGTTGCAAATGCCAAACGGTATTCCGATCTCACTTGCTACCTGAGACGTAACTCTCGAGATTGGGATAACTCGTTCGACCTCTGCGATGGCAACGGGGAAATACTTGCTACAGTGAAAGATGTTGAAACACAGGAATTTCTTGACGACTTTCTTAAGACGTTTCGCACTGAGTATAATGTTTGGATCGGAGCAATGGAAGGACGAGATTGGAAATGGAGACAAAGTAAGAATTAAAAAGTACGATAAGGGCCTTTGCAAGGGCAATGTGAGACCTCGAAGTCATGCAACTTTCCATACGAAACAGAAACCATTAAGCCAAGGCTTATTTTCTGTAATCATTGGCATACGACCGGGGGACCTCTAGCCTGAATATCCACTTGACAGTTAATAATTTTGATAAAAATGTTGACACAGTGTAAAAATGCACTAACACACGAACTTGTTATTGAACCTGATACCCCCCATAACACACCTCGATCTACTTCCTGTGCCACCATACAGTCAGAAACAACTTCGGAATACCGAGCACACAACCCTTTCTTATTTGGGGAATTATGAACCTTCCGAAAAACGAGTGCCTTCCGGGGGTTTTTTTTCAGTCCTTCAAGACCTATCATCTCCGAAATGTGATAAGCATTTCTCACTCTCATCGCTAGTTTGCAGATTTCTTGTCACAGCCCGGGGGTGAGGGGGTCCGTGTGAAAGATCACCCCGCCCCCCCCCCCCACACACACCAATTTTTTTAAATGCCTTATAAACATTTTTTATTAACGAATTATCCGGGGGACGTGCATCTCCACCCCCTCCCCCGGGTTCACCGCCTCTCCTGGTTTGATTGTTACCGCTGAGACATTAAGCATGATATTTGTCCGGATTTTGTTCTTTATTAATTTATTCGAACACAAAACACATAGTAGGAAAATATATATTTATATATAAATATATATATATATATATATATATATATATATATATATATATATATATATATATATATATATATATATATATATATATATACTATCACTATATATATATATATACACATATACATAAATATATATATATATATATATATGTATATACATATATATATATATATATATATACATATACATATATATATATATATATACATATATATATATATATATATATATATATACATATATATATATATATATATATATATATACATATATATATATATATATATATATATATATATATATATATGTATATATATGTGTGTGTGTGTGTGTGTGTGTGTGTGATTAAAATGATTAATTTATCACTATTAGGTGACAAATACATCGAACGCTTCTTTTGGCATGAGGCGTTTCCTGGTTCAAGCTCAAGAGACTGTATCGAGTTGTCATATCAATCTGATACACGAAAATTTACATGGAATCCTCAATCACGGAGAAGCAATCAAAGCGTCTTGTGTCAGTATGGTAAGTTTCTTTAGGATCGTCTTGTCCGATGCAAAAATAAAATTATTGTCAAATTTCAGTAAATGTATCCTATAGATATGAGGACAAAAAAATCAAACAATACAAAACAAGACCGACATACCTTAGATACATTCTACTGTAGTATTTTTGTGAAATATTCTGATACATTCAAAAACAATAGAAAAAAAAGATTTAACGAGAGTTTGGAATTTGTCTCTGATATTTGCCATGTCATATTCAATAGCAACGTGAGTATAAAATTTATTTTCTTCGTAAATATTTTTAGATCATCCTTGCCGCAGTGCTGAACTAAACCCATCTGACATGGTGTTAGACTACATAGGCAACTGCTTCCATTTCGTGGATGTTTCCCTGGACTGTGCGGATGGGGCCCAGGAGTGCAATATGAGGGGAGGATTTCTGGCTGAAATACTTGATGAGAGCACCAACACCTTGCTGGTAGACCGAGCCTTGTATCTCAGACAAAACAACATAGTAACTGAAAACACTGCCTGGTGGATTGGTGGATATGATAGTGACAGCGGACGGTCCTGGTATTGGTCTGACAGTAAGTCATTATCATGATTATAAACAATTTGTAGTCGAACTTTAAGCAATTAATAATGCTTAAAGTATAACTAAATGCATCTTTCTTCAATTTTATAACTATGGTTCACGTGTATTAATCGATAAAATTTGTGATTGGCAAAATTGCGTTAAATTCATCAAACCTCACTTCTCACTTTCACTAAACAAAAGCAGTGCTATGTTCAAAAGTCAATGCAAACGGTTTATTTACTATGTGAATGAGCTTTGCTTTTGTATGATTAGCACACATTTCTTTGTTGTTGTAGTAGTTTTATCCTTCAAGAGGCAAGTTAATAGAATATTTTTCAAATTTTTAGGATATGTAAAGGAGGCAGTTAAAGGAATACACTCTTTCTTGAGTGAAATAGAGACCACTCCTTTTTCACTCGAAAAGGGCTTGTCCCTCATATAACTCCTTGTGAGTGTGG
Organism: Heliocidaris tuberculata; assembly: GCA_025618425.1. Lineage (NCBI taxonomy): Eukaryota > Metazoa > Echinodermata > Echinoidea > Camarodonta > Echinometridae > Heliocidaris > Heliocidaris tuberculata. The sequence continues at coordinate 1,658,851 of CM046833.1, forward strand.
AATTTCACTCTCTTTTAAGTGTTTTTTTTTTCACTCTTTGACATTTAGAGGGTATGTGATGTTTGAACAAAACATTTTGAATAAGGGCATTTAATCGGTCTTTACAGATACAAATAAACGCTCAAACCGTCCCAAACAAAATTAAACATGACACACATAGTAAAACACACATACACACACACACACTCAGGAAAATGAGAGAAAAAAGCCACAGACACGTTTAGTTTTTTGTCTCATGGTGTACTCAGGGCGTCGGCAAAAAAAAGGGGGGACTGGAAAAAATGGAGAGGGAAGATGAAAGAGAAAAGGAAAAGAAGAAGAAAATTTGGGTGCCACCCCCCCCCCCATTCAAAATGTTCTGGCGACGCCCCTGGGTGTACTCATCATAAGCAGACATATCATGTAAACACGAATTCATCACAAATGCACCCACAAACAAGCACATAATCATGGTGTTCATTTGGAGTAAAATAAACATAATTAAAGAAACAATATTCTGATTCAATTTGCTTTGTCAAACTCTTATTTTTTGACTTGCTGCCTCAAAGTGTTTGACGATCATGATATGATGATGTTAATTGATCCTCAACTCAAAAAGTCCATCTTGAAATTAATTTGCGTAAATGTGTACCTCTTGTGTCTGTGTGTGTGCGTGCGTGCGTGTATGTGTGTGTGTGTGTGTATATATATATATATATATATATATATATATATATATATATATATATCTGGTTCGGTCTATCTTAGCGTAAAGTGCTCAATGTCTACGCAGAGCAATGAATATATATTTATATATATATATATATATATATATATTGTATGTGTGTGTGTGTGTGTGTGCGTAAGGAAATGACTTATATAACGTGTATATTTGATTCTCATTTTCAGGTTTAACACATTCGTGTTATCTACACTCTCGAACATTCTTCAACATCAAAAACACAACCGATGTGATTGCGTAGGTCGTCTATTTTCATATCAACATTCCAATAAAACAAATAATTTCTTCTTATGCCTCTGCATAGCTGTCATATGTCAGGGAAGTCCCCCGGTAGGGGTTAATTCATCAAGTGTAACACTGGGATCAGCTTATCAAGACATTACTTTATACACCTGTCAAGATAACTACGTTCCTAATAATGAACCGATTAGCTTCTGTCAGCATACAGGCACATGGAGTTCACCTAGTTTTACCTGTACTGGTAAGTTGAAATCGCAGGCCAAGTAAAATGAAGAAAAGAACCTTAATAATCATTATCATGCAACCTTTTTGTGAATCATATGACATTCATACATGGCTTTGATTTCTCGATGATTCTAGACTTTTATAGCGAAGACTGATTTGATTTGTGTAGGCGTTGCATCTGTCTTTGTCTAAAGACTAACTAAGAGAACAATTTTATTTTCTACTTCATGGATGTTCGGTTTTCAAGGCAATTGGTCTTAAATACAGACGAATATAGACATTTTGGCCTTTTCTACTTTTGCAGTTTCTGCCTCGTTCACTTTATTTTTATATAAGAATATAATACATTTTTATAGAAAATTCTTAGAATGGAACTATGGGGGGGGGGGGCACTCAGTATATAGTGTGTGGTGGGTATGTGCCGCAGAGTAAACCCCCATTTTTACACTCAAATTTCCGTTCCAAAGCATACCATTTTTTTTCTTGTTAAGAAAAAGAAGAGAGAAAACCGTTCCAAAGCACCGCTTTTTTTTTCTTCTTTATTCCGTCGTTCCGACCGTTCTGGCCCGCACCGGCCCGTTTCGAAGACACCATATTCTTGCCATGACACACACAGCGTATTTAGCGAATGGGAGCGTGTGTACGTGTGTGGGAACCAGGGTAGCGTTTCACCAAACGGTCATAAGTGCAGGTTCGCCGACATCCCATTGAAACGCGTGTATCAAACTTAATATGCATTTCAATGGGATGTCGGCGAACTTGTGCTTGTGACGTTTTGGTGAAACAATGCCCAGTTCCGTAGCATCATATTTATATTGTAATCCAGTTCCAAAGAGCCCCGTTTTCAAAAATGTAAGTAGTTCCGAAGACCATCCTTTTCATGATACGCTCGTTCCGAAGCCCCCTTTTTCTGTCTTGCCGGCGGCACATACCCACCACTTTTTGGGTCGAGTGCCCCCCCCCCGGACTATGCTTCTTAACCATTCTCCATAACCATAATTTTGAACCCCCTAGGGGTGCACATATGCACCCTAAAAGGTTCAAGTCTGCACCCTAAAGGGTGTTGCTATTGTACTAACGGCCTGCACCCCTACGGGTGCAAAACTGGGCCCTAATTTGTTAGTGTGTACTGCTTCTTTCATTATTTCGTTCGACCCCCCTCCTCCCTCAAAAATAGCTCTCCACCTACTGGCTTTTTACATGGTAACCATGGTAACAGACTTTATACTTTCATTTGGGTATGAATATAAGAGACACCTGTGTTATAAACATGAGAACTGCTAAATGCGTAAGAATAAAAAATTAACTTTATTCCCCCTGAAAGAATCCCTGAAAATTACCAACTTATAGCAGTTATCAAAATGCTGTTTTCGTCACTTGAAGCACCCCTTTTACATATCTATATCCAATTCGTCATTATCAAACGCTCACATTTATGTTCATGACTCTTTTGCAGACAGACCACTTTTGAAAACCTCTCTTCAATAAAGTCCTTTTTATCATCCCATATTTAGAGAATCCAAGAGGAGCACCGTCGGTTGTAGGTAAGGATTTGAGATAGAGATCTGATCTTGAAACATTCTAAGGGAATAAATACCTGTTAAATACACCAAACTATGACTATGGCAAGTCAGTAATTGTGTCAAGTTACATCGTGTATTATAGAACTTTGTAGCCAATATGTATGATTGAATGAAACTAATAATCATGAATAGTGTAAGAAGTGAATGAACTGTTCAAGCATTGTGTTCTAACGAGTTTGAACAAATTTGTTTCATGAAACATGGAGCCATGATTCATGAAAAAAGAATGGGATACTTTTTCGAGGGAGAAACAAGTTATAATCTATGCTATGAGACGTTTCTAATAAAGATCACGAAAACTTTAAAGTAGCTTACAAAATGTTCCAGTGTGGGACATACGTTTCATCCTCCAATCCACAATTTTTATGAATCAGAATCGTAATCCTTTTTCCCAAAGATTTGAATTCGGTAAATTTACACACAGATTTGTAGTTCTACGCTGGTACTGCTTTATAGGCCTACCAACGATAGTTTCACCTGAAATTGTAATGACTTGTTAACAACGTCAACAATTGTTTTCAACGTAAACTTACTGGCCATGCTGATATACGATGACAACTGCAACACTTCACATAAATCACCATAGTTTGAGAGGAAGAGATAAAAGTTTATATATCATCCCGTTATGTATTGAAAATGCTCCTGTTATGCTTTTCTTTTCTTCTTCTTTTGTTAGCTATTGCATCGGGGAGTGCTGTAATCATACTTGTAGTCATAGCTTGTATTGTTGCAACAACAGTCATTTACAAAAGGTAAGTTCATGAATATGTATGAGAGATTAGCATAATTAGTAGTGAGCAGCCAGCAGAGCCCCCGTTAGCGAGTCCACGAAACGGCTTGTTACCGAGGGCTTTTTTTTAATTTGACTTTTATTTTAAAGTATTTCAAATCAGGGGCGGTGGAGCGTCTTTCAAAGTGGGGGGGGGGGGGGAGGCACCAGCAAAAAAAGGGCACTTTGGGGGTGAAAATGGGCACCTACAAGGGGTGAACATAAAGCAGTTGTCATTGATAACAAGTTTTATTCGAAACGGGCCCAGAGCAAATGTCGTCGAAACAAATGTCGGTATTGTGATATTACCCTACAGTCTAATCAATATAATTATTATCAAGCATCACCTTCTTCCTTTTTATTGTGGTTCTGGTCACTACTTCAGCTTCCATAATTAGCAGTTGTGCGTAATGGTCTAACGATTCATGTGCGAGCGAGCGAGCATTGTGCCCCTTTTGCCTCAAGCTCCGCTGCCTTACATTGTAATTGTAGTAATATGGGTACCTGTACAGCCGCACCGATTCTTTGAAGCTAGATATGGCTCTTTGTGTTTAAAAAAAAAGTTTGGAAATATAGGTAAAAGGGGCACTTATAAGAAGAGGAAAATGGCACATATTAGAAGGGAAAAGGGGTACCTATCAGAACTGAAAAAAAAGGAGAAAAGGGCATATATTAGACAGAAAAAGGGCGATATTTAGATTCGAAAAGGGGTACTTATCAGAAGGAGAAAAGGATTCTTATTAGAGAGATAAAGTGGCAATTATCAGGTTTGAAAAGGGGCACTTTTCAGAAGGCGAAAAGGGCACTTATTAGAGAGATAAAGTGGCAATTATCAGGTTTGAAAAGGGGCACTTTTCAGAAGGCGAAAAGGGCACTTATCAGAAGGGGAAAGGGCACTTATTAGAAAGGAAAAGGGGCAAATTTAGTAGTAAAAAAGGGCCCTTATCAGAAAGGGGGCATTTTTCAGAAATAAAAAGGGCACTTTTGAGGTACTTAAAAAAGTGGGTGCACTGTGCCCCCTACCCCCTCCCCCCCCCCCCCCCGGGCGCGTCGCCCCTGTTTCAAATGCTCATTCTTAGAGGAACAGCAACGAACTTCTAAGAAAATTATAAGTTTTACAACATTATTGCATGTACTAAAGAAATATTAATCGACGAAAATAGAGAGTTCCAAAACACGATATACAGAGTTCGATGGCTTGTTAGCAGAAATCCGCTAAAAACATTCTAGGTTAACAGTTACAAGTCATATCGCGAGCCACCAACAGTATATTCAACCATTTTTAATACACGAAAACAAGGATAGCACTTAATTTGAATTTATTATTCATATCAGGGATCTCTTAAATTTTCATAATGGATGAAATTATTTCATGCTTACATCTATCCGTGTCCAATAATTTCTGGACTAATATCCCATCCTTAACGATATAAAATGTTATTTAAACATTCTTGAAAGAGAAAAATCAAAAGAGAATCTTTACTGTAGTTTCAGAAAAATTGAAAAAAAAACGAAGAAAGATGTGAATTTTAACAGATAATATCACTAATGATAAGAGGACTCTTCCCTTGGCAATGCAGTTATAATTATTGTGGTGATGGCTAGATGGAGAACTCTCTTTTTAAAAGAAAATGTTCTATATCTTTCATCAGGCATGGCAATGTTTCTTCTAAACAACGTGATGCTGAATACAAAAGGGAGGACCGTAAAGAACACTGCTACGAAAATAAGAATATGATTGATGCACATCGAGTTCAACCTAACAGAGATGATTCTATCACACATGCTCAAGATGCGGATGGGGATGACTTAGGTAGCGCAAGCTCCACAACGGACAATTTCACAGAGCATGTTTATGAGCTGTCGATTTTGAACAAGCCCAGAGATAAATCAAGAGCGGGGATGGCCGACAAAGTTTTACCACATACTTATGAAGAGCCGTCTTTGAAGAACTCAGGGGAATTCACCGAATCAAATGCGGGAATAAATGAATTCCTGGGGCATACTTACATGCAGCCAAATGTCAATGAATCCACAGATACAGGGGATATAGTCTTGGGGCACACCTATATGCAGTCACCTGTTGACGACCTCTCAGATGGAGAAGCATTTGGACACACCTATGACAAGGCGTATTTCAAAATTGTTTAAAGTGATTGATTAACTTTGTGAAAAATTGTAAAATCAGCTCAAATGCCAGTGAATTGTGTGCAGTCCTCTAACTACATATATAATTAAGGATATGTGAAAGTATGAGAGAAAATGGAACCCGTTTACTATCCTAAAAAAGAGAAAATCGCGATCAATCGCTAGCGCAAGTCGCTCGGCTTCTTCGCTGCGCTGCAGTCACAAAAACCAAGCACCAGCGCTTGGCGATTTCAGAGCGGGTTTCCAGCCCGTACGGTATTCTGTGATAGAGCGAGGTATGCCAACCGTAAGAGTTCTTTCGGGTTCGGTGGTACTCTATCCCGACATCAATGTTCAATCGTAAATATCTTGATATATAAACGACCGATCAGCTTGTAAAACTCAGGCGATTCCTGTCTGAGCTAAAGGTTTGCAATTATGATTACAGCATTAGCTGGAACAGTGATTTTTTTTTTCAATTCTTGGCAAACTTAATCAATGCCTTTAATATTTGTATTTTTATGTTATGCGTATTGTGAAATATGAAAAAAAATTCAAATTCAAATTCAAATTCAAATTCAAATTCAAATTCAAAAAACTTATTATATGTCAATTAAAGACAATGGAGATGGTCTCGGGTCCAAAACGTTCTATTATTCCGTTGATTATTAGCCTCTAACGATGTTTGTGCTGCTTAGCGTTATATAATATATTATAATGTTGTCGTCTAAGGGAATGGACCGACCGATCGATCGAAAAGATTTTTCTTTTCAAATAATAAAATTTTGTATTCTACAGCACCATAGAGCTAATATATGAATATATGAATATAATTGTTTAATAATTTTCTGTTTCAATATGTCAAAACTTTCAGGGGATAATACATTGACAGAAAATTTTCCCGTGGAAGTCTTCCTCCCCCCCCCCCCCCCCCCCGTCTTCCGGGTTAGGGTCCATGGTGATAATATGATGATATTGACAGAGATATGGACAGTCTGCGCCGAGGATCCCGTCACAGACAATAAATAGCCTCCGCTTGGCGATGTTCTAGTCATTCTCCTGAAGACGAACAGAGCATACTGATCGAAACGTCGAGAACCAAAGAGGTCTTAGAGAAGCTTTGAAGGAATACATGGTGTAACCATGAAAAATTAATATTGACACACTTGTCCCTCGGTTCCACCAAACCCTTGCGTGGTACTAGTAGAACTGTTCAGTCAGTAACGTACACTAGCCGTGGCATGTGTCCTCTGACAGCCCTCTTCCCTCAAGGACCATATATCTACCTCTCGTCCCTCATTTAATGTTATTCCAAGCTCAAAACGAAGTTGGGCAATTCCAAGCAACACAGGACATGAACCTCAAAATTTCAAACCTGTCTGATCATATCAAATTTGGTGTCAAATTTATCGTAAATATCAAACTTTTCATTATGTGATAAAATGTAGACATTTTTACACTTATGAATACTAAAAATTTGCACGAATAATTATTAACATAATCTTGAAATCAGTTTTTGATACCAATCATCAGATCATGATGAATTGAAAAAGAAGGGTAAAGGACGTTTTAATATGAGCTGTTTGCTAAAAGACACTTGATACACAAAGTTTAAATAACCTAGTAAGAATAGCATTAGTTTTTGTTCTGTATTTTAGATCTTAATATTGATCTAGATGACAGTATTAAATAAAACAATTCATATGATGAAATTTATGAATATTGACAAACAATAGATTATATAAGAAATTCATAAAACAATGAAATACATGCAGTATAAAATGGAATACAATGATTGAATATATATGAATGTTTTTTAAGCTTGCCAGAAGCGTTTGACACAAATACGTACTCTTCAGAATATTTCAAAAATCGAATTATCAGGAAATTATGAATTTATGAATAGAATTTGCACCAATTATTGTTAATTAATAAACACTACAGGAGCTATTTTCAACGCAGATATCTTAGGTCATCAAAAACTATCAAATCGTTTGCTCAATCTTTGTTTCAAACTTTGTTTTAACTACTTATTTACATAATATGAATTTTATAAACTATTTTCCATTGACTTACAGCAGTCATTCCGTAACGTCATTCCGTAACGCTTTTTCATTTCATATTTGGTATCATATTTCTAATATTTTCAAATAGATTTCAAGGAACATACTCCAGAATGACACAGCCATGTGGAAAACCGGAGTTTGAGCAATTTTTTTTTTTTTTTTTTTTGTTCTGGTTGAAAAATCATGTCCTTTTTGTTTCATTCCGTAACGAAGCAATATGATATCTAATATTTCATAAATTTGATGAATGATTGACATGAATCTCAACACTTGTGAAAGTATCTCGTATTAGTTTATGTATTGTACTAGTAATTTGTAGATACTCATTAGGATGTTTTTAATATTCTTCTTTTAAACTTGAAACTTCTTTGTGAATGTCATTCCGTAAGTCCGTAACGCTTGAAATGCCCAGTATTGTTTAGTTGTAGGCCTATATCCATATATTGTCATAGAATTCTGAAAAATTATAATGCCATTTATACTTTTAATGGTATTCCTTTTTTCTTTTCTGTTTTTTAATTGTTGTTACTTTTTTTGATTATCTGAAAATTGATAATCGTAAAGAAATACCTATTACAGTTTTTAAGAATCCATAGCATACGGGAACCGGGCAGACCCTGTATGTCTACGTCAATAAGATATTTTAGTAGTCAACGGGTTAATTAAATTTTTTCTGTAAATTGTTTTGCCCAAACTCAAAGGGAAATATGCAGCTGTATATAAAATATACTAATAGGGAACTGTAAATATGGTATTACGTTTGTTTTATTGTGAGTTTGACACTTTTATAGGTCTAAAATATTCTTCTCTTTATTTTGTTATACCATTTCCCATATTCTTATTGTCTTTATTTCAGTGGCCCTTATTCGGCCTCTCATATTGATCGTTGAAAATATGCCTAAGGTTTAAACACCTTTGTGACTTTATGGACAATTTGTTTATTTGAGTACAAATTGATTAATATTCAATATTTATATTCGTTACATAAAATGTTCGTTTAACTAGTTTTTCAATTTAATGAAAATACTTCTTTTTTTTCCTTTTTTTAATCTATTATTGTACTAACGAACGAGGCATAATGAGCGGTGGAAAGATATGGGAGGATGAGGACAGTAGAATGTATGAAAGTCAAAGAGAGAAAGACAGAGAGACAGAGAAGAGAGAGGGGGAGAGAGAGACAGAGAGGTAGAGAGCTAGGGGTGTGGGGGATCAGGAGCATAGGAAAAAACTTCAGGCCGAACAACAGATTATCAAGAAAATAATAATCTAAAGTTGAAAAGTTACTTTGGTGAATCGACATTTGTTTCGACGACATTTGCTCTGGGCCCGTTTCGCATAAATCTTGTTATCAATAACAACTGCCAAATTCCTGTAATAGATTTGCTCTCAGCCAATCAGATGCAAGGATTTCAGTAGCTTATAACAGTTATTGCAACTTGTTTCATGAAACCGGGCACAGCTGGACTTTCGTCTGAGATAGGTAAAGGGTTAGGGCGAGGGCTAGAAGTAGATTTTAGGTTAGTGTTAGGGTTATGTATATCGTTTGGTCAAAATGTGAAGTGAAGTATTTGGATTGTGTAGGAAATTTACAGCCAAAATTTGTCGCCGGAACCTGCGTCATTCAAGCATGAATTTGGATTGACTAAACCGACAAATAAATGAAATCTCATCAGTAGAAAATATGTATGCTTTCTAATCTGCTAATGATATCTTATTCAGGTTCCTAGGGTCACTCATCACCGAGAATCTTTGGCAAGAATTTCGTTGCAAAAGTTCAGTTTGTTCGTAAACATGGAAGATTAGCAAGTTAATCAGCGTGTTCATTCATCCATTAATTTGTAAGCCCTTTGTTAAAGACTTCCTATATCAGGGTTTTATGAATGTTTCTTAAATAAAGGGAGCTATTTCATGTCAGTACATGTTTCCAAAATAAATATTGCAATCAGTACGTAGGGTAAAAGCTAGTCCACTGCATTGACTGTTTTCATTGAGCCAGGGGCGGATCCAGGATTTTGTAAAATAGGGGGCACAGAGCCAGAAAAGTAAACAATTAAGGGGGCAATTTTTTTTTTATTGTGTACTTAAGGTATGCCAGTTGGGTTTCAAAAGAGGGGGCACGGGCCGGTTTTCCCCCTATGTAGATCCGCCACTGCAGTGAGCGCTTATATATAGATGTGCACTATACCTTCTCTACACTTTGATGGCGTGTGAGATTCTCACACATTTTGAGTTTGAGGGTAAGTGGGGTTATCCTTGGTATGTGCATAGTGTGCATGGCTAGCTTGCGTGTGATAGGTTTCGTATGGGTCTCACGTAACAAAAAAACAAAAACAACCCCCCAGAATCTAGACTAGGCAAAAGCATGAGGAAATCGCATTCTCGGGAGGGGGGAGGGGCAAATCTGGAGTTTAAAATATCAAAACAATGCATACAATATACAACTGTTAAAAATTTATGTAATAGACTTCTGGGGAGCGTTTCATGAAAGGATTCGTCGGATATTTTATCTGACAAGTGTTATAAGCTACTGAAATCCTTGCATCTGATTGGCTGAGAGCAAATTTGTCAGTAAAAATCACTGACAAAATGCTTGATGAAACGCTCCCCTGGCAGAGTTACCACTTTGTCTCCATAAGATTGCGATTTTTCATTAAACTCAATAAATTACTCATGAGTTTTCAAAATTCATCTCTGATTTTCCCTTTTTTCACTGTTGAAAGCAAATTTGTTCTGAGCCGAATTTAAAGGGGTAATCATTAAAATGTTTTACAATGATGACATATCAATTTTAAAAGGTTATAGTGACACCTAGAAAGAATCTACGTCCAGCTCGGAGTTCTACCCGAAGATGATCTGACGTCAAAAAGACATTGTATAAATGTCAAACTATCTGCTTGGAAAAATATGAGTTAAAATGATGAAACTGTTCTATATGAATAACGATTAGTGACCCATAAAATACTCACTCAGCTCGGGATTATCTCAAAATCGTATTGATTTCAGTGGATTAAGGGAAAATATAATTTGACATTAAGTAACTACATGTTGTACTATTATTTTATAGATATTAGTCTTGCATTTGGTATTTAACATGTTTGGTTTGTAGATAATAACAGCCTTACTACTGTAAAGTCAATACTGTTCAAATATATGATCGAGACCTATACAAACAACTCATTGTCATGACTGTTGTATTTGCGAAATGACTAGACGTATTTTCCAGCATGCGGCTAAATATATGGATCATGCCAATAATTGTGGCGTTATTCATCAACTTTGTGGTCTATATCGTGCGACCAAGTTTATATTAGAGGGGTACTGGACCCCGTTTCATAAAACTTGTTATCAGTAACAACTGCTACATTTCTGTGACAAATTTGGTCTCGGCCAATCAGATGCAAGGATCTAACAGTTATTACCGGTGTTACAAAGAAAAGGAAATGCGAGGGAGCGGAACAAATCAGCGAGCGAAAATTTAAAGGGGGAATGATACATTATCCCAGTAAGGGAAATTTGTCTCCAAAAATCTTAAAGGGGAAGTTCACCCCGAAGATTACTTGAGTTTAAAAAATGCAGAAAAAATAAAGAAAAATATTGGCGAAAGTTTGGACAAAATCCGTTAAAGAATAACGGAGTTATGGACTTTTGAAATTTTGATTTTGTGACGTCACATGCGAGCAGCTCCTCCATTATGTAATGTGATAAATATTCCATAAAATATAGTTTTCTCAGAAAATTTAGAATATTTTCGTCTGTGCATTTGATATATTGTCAGAAATGTTATTCAATACTAGATTCTGAAAAGAAAAAATATTAATTTATCGTGGAACGTTAAAAAAATGCGAATATATGGAATATTTATTACATGACCAATGGGCAGCTGCTCGCATGTGACGTCACGAATCCAAAACTTTAAATACTCATAACTCTTTTATTATTTGACCGATTTTCATCAAACCTTCACCAATATTTTTCTTTATTTTTTCTGCATTTTTTAAACTCAAGTAATCTTCAGGGTGAACTTTCCCTTTAAGAGGAGGTGGTTGATGTACCGTTCTTCTGTTGCTCTCTCTCTCTCTCACTTCTAGTTCTTTTGTTACTCTATCTCCCTCTTATTTCTCATTCTTTTGTTGCTCTCTCTCTCTCTCACACTTCTAGTTCTTTTGTTGCTCTATCTTCCTCTCATTTCTCATTCTTTTGTTGCTCTCTCTCTCTCTCTCTCACTTCTAGTTCTTTTGTTGCTCTATCTCCCTCTCATTTCTCATTCTTTTGTTGCTCTCTCTCTCTCTCACACTTCTAGTTCTTTTGTTGCTCTATCTTCCTCTCATTTCTCATTCTTTTGTTGCTCTCTCTCTCTCACACCACTTCTAGTTCTTTTGTTGCTCTATCTCCCTCTCATTTCTCATTCTTTTGTTGCTCTCTCTCTCTCTCTCTCTTTCACTTCTAGTTCTTTTGTTGCTCCCCCCCCCCCTCTCTCTCTCTCTCTCTTTCACATATATACACACACACACACACACACACACAATTTTAGTTTTAGGGGGTTTGTTGTTGTTGTTGCTCTCTCTCTCTCTCTCTTCTAGTTCTTTCCTTGTCAGAAATATACAGATATATAAGAATAGTATGCCACAAGGTTATCCTGTATCTGACCTAAAATAATTGACCTTAGGATGTTAACTGTGTCGTTGTATGGTTATTGTGATTTTTAATTTTATTTCAACTTCCTCTTTCGTTCACTAACGACAATACGCGTACGGGGTCCAATTTCTTCAGGGGGGCCTGACCCCTCTCACCAGAATATCAAATTTCCGGTTTCAAAATTTTGTATGCGAGCGAGTGAAGCAAGCAAGCTAAAATTCTGACACTTTATTATCGTGACAGTGTAATTTTGTCTTCATATATAAAAGGTAAGAAAACAAATAAAGACCACCTCGCTTCCGGAAAATTGGTAATTTGGAAATTTCCGTGGCTGTAGCCCCTTCTACGCCCATGCTCACGACAACACATTCTTATTTTAAAAAAGAACCAAAACAAATTGATTTGTTTGAAAGATATTTGACAAACCACTTCCTATTTTTAGGATAAAGGAGATGGGATCATCTGTCACAGCGGCCTTTTCATATGTGTATTGATTGATAGACGAAAAGAAAACCTATGGTAAGATAAATCAGTTTAATACCCAAGTTACACCGAGAGACCGACACGAGACAGATGACAGACAAAAATTACATGGCCCCAATGGACAAGAATCAATCGGCTCTGACGAATGAGGTATAAGCAGATTTCTAAGTTTTATTCATTTCAATACATGATATCAGTCGTGATAAAAATGTTTAAAGATTATTTCTAAATTTTGGGGTTAATGCCCCATCAAGCTGTTTATTAACTGAACTCGTTAATATCGACGTGATGTAGGCCTATACAATCAGGGGGGATTAAAGTCCAAGGAAGATAAGTCTCTGCACTGAGGTGCAAGACATACTTCCCCCTTTTTTACCAAGTATTAGATAATTATAAAAGGAAGTCTTTTGATTTAAATGCTTCTACTAAACTTCTGATGGGCCTCTCAAACCATAACCAATTTGTTATCACAACAGTAATTGTCGATTCAACAAGAAAAATATATCCTGCTAATGAGTAGCATTAATAACCTTGGACTGCATGTGAGACCACAAAGCTTTGGAGTATAACCAAGCACTGAGAATAAATCTTGTGGAACGCTCTCAGTACAAGTGCCATTTTGATATGATAAGAGAACTGTATACGGTTGACCAGTGGGGGGAAAATACTGAAGAGGACTGCACATATACAGCCAAGCCGTGGATCGAGGGTGATCCCTTCTTTACACACGTCATAATTATTAGTGCTTGCAGTGATCTCTTTCTTCTATTACTGGTTTCCTGACATAACAACAGAATGAAGTCTTCGTCGAAGAAGTATATATTTGCCATTCACCTCGTCTTCATCTCTAACCATATCTGTAAGTATGAATTCATTCCGTTCTCATTTTTGGAATTCAAATATTTTTTCCCCGGCTCAGAAAGAACCATTTCGTGTATACGTGATTTACATTTATCAAATGACTTACATAAGCCATTTTTTTTTATAAGCAATACAGAATTTGATTTAAAGTGTTTTTTTAATAAAAGAAAATGAAAAGAGGAACAACACGATAAGAAACATTAAATCTCCGCAAGCATGATGAGGTGTTACTTCGTCCTTGAATTAATCCATTAAAATGTAAAAAAAATAGTCTCGACAGACTGGTTATTGGAAGAACTACTGAATATAAATGTGAGATAGCAAAAATGCAATGAATGCCACTGGTATTTATTTGGGATCAGGTGACTGTTTAATTATTATAACAGGGAAATATTACTACCCTGCTATACCATGGACCTCCCACCCGGTCTTAACAGACACTTTTTAAAACGCCTCGACCGGGTTGATACCGGGTTAGATTTCTTTACCCCTTCCTGTTAAGCCGCTCCTACTGAGGTGTTGACCGGAATCTACCCGGTATAATTTTGCCAAAATTTGACTAGGTCCAACGAGGGTAAAATCACGACTCTACCCCTGCTAATTCCGGACAGCCGTTCTGTTAAGCCGCTCTCGGGGTAGTTTCTGACCGGACAGCTCGACATTGCGCAATGACTCGAACTCGATTCTCGTGAAATATCCCATTCCCCGCGTTTTGAATCTCCCGCGCGCGCGACAGGAAGTCATGCAGTTCTATACGTTACTATGGGAACCTACCCGGTTAGGTTTTCAGCGAACGTCTGTTAAAGGTAACAGATAGTTTTGGGAGGCCCTCAAAAACTTTTCGTGAGATTTCTTTGATTTTACTTAATAAAAAGCAGGGTACTAACATAACTAAGATGATGTGAAGTTTTTTCCTCCTCAAGTGAAATATTTACTGAATGAGAGGTGAAAAGTAATAAAAATCCCTGGCCCCAAAAAGAGGGGATGTAAATTCAAACAACGGCCACACACACTACTCACATTAGGATTGCTGTGTGTGTAGAATACGCTACACATAGTGCGAAGCGCTGGGTTTATTGTGCGAGGAACCTTCGGGTGGATATGGTCTTAGCGTGAGGCCGTGAAAAGCCGTTACCAAGCGTTTCTTACCGATATTTACACTAAAATTTGTTCGAAATCGTGAATGGAATGTTAAATAATCTCGTACATATGTCTTATGATAAAAGGAGAGTAGTATGTGACTATGTTAGATAAGTTTCTTGCCAGTATGATTTTTGCTACCGAGACTGTCTATGAGCTTTAAGACGGCGCGCCGGGGTGGACCACCCGTGGTTTTATCACCTGCTGTCCCGCTTTTTTAACCCGGCGTCAGTCCCGACTCCGTCCGGACGCGGTCTATTAAAACGGGGCTTTAATCGTTTTTGTACTGACCGTCAAAGGGACTTCCCCTTTCCCGAAGAACTATTCATCTAAGACACTCAATTGATTTGGTGTTATATAATGTGTGTATTGAATTAAGGTCACGTGGATTTTCAGACCTTGGACCATTTGCCAACCAATAGCAATAGTCTTTTTTACCAAGCCAGAAACAGAATGCCATTGAATAGCATGAATAACTTTTGGCTCCTAATATCAGTTCAGCAAACAGAAGGGTATTTACCAACATTGGCCCGTGGTATTGTGTCGTATAGGTCATGCGGAACGTTCACAGTACAAGTATCATTTCGATATGATATGATCATTCTAAACCGGAATACAGATAGTTGTTAACACTGGAAACTAAACAATTAAGGATTGAAAATAACAGCCAAGTGTACATGTCATAATAAGTGCTTCCAGTGACATGTACCTATTTCTTCTGTTAGTTTATTCCTGACATATCATCAGAATGAAATCTTCGTCAAATCAATTTATATTTCTTGTCTTTCACGTTGTCAGCGTGCCTCACTATATCTGTAAGTATGAATTGATTCCGTTCTAGGGGAGGTTATCAAACTTTTTCAAAGAAGAACCTTTCAGGTAGGGCTTCATTTAGTACTCTTATCATTTGGTGTCATGAGCTAGCTACATTTGTCTGAAGGAAAGTTCATTACCAATTTCATTAGTTTTGCATTTTCAAGTGTCCTATCTCCGTGATTCTTAAAGTATACATCATTCACTGTTAAATTGATTATGATGACGGTCTCCTGCGTTCACAAATTCTGTTAATTGTAAAATTTTAATTTCCCATATAGATAGTTTCTTTGCATTTAGAAGTAAATTGTAAATGCCTAAAAAAAAGAAATTTACATATTTTCTGTAATGTTATATTATTTTGGTATCATGCTATTGAACGCAGAAATAAAATCAATCAAACAAACAAGCAGATTTGCGCCGATTGTTTCCTGCGCTGTTCAAAGTCGTAAAACACATAATATACCGGTACGCACGAATATAATACTACACACACTTCCCTTTATAAACCTACGCATGAGAATACTAAAGCCAATGTTAATACAAGTCTGAAAGTGTTGATCTATAGTTTATCATTCTTGTTAATGACGATAGTTGCGGAATATAAATTTGCAAGAATACTTTTATTTTATTTTCTAACCACCTGAAACTTGGAAACGTTGCAAAATATCTAATCTGTGTTTGATGACATATGTTAGCAAAATTGGATTCACAGTCCTTGTAGTCTTGTGTGAATATGCAATGTTTTAGGCTGGTGTCATGCGTTATGATTGACTTCGGCAAAGATATTCAGTATGTGTAATGGAAATCGTTTAGAAATGAGGCATTTTATTTTTGATTTTTTAGTATCTCCTATTCCCAAATTAAGTACTTGCCTAATTTACTGAGACTAAGAATCTTTAGGCTAAATGATGGTTAAATTGCTATGGAACAAGATTATTTTTAATTTCTTGAATTAAGGACTATTGACAATAAACTTTCTTGGAAAGAACACAATTTACATTTAAGCAAAACGTTAGCAAGGAATGTTGGGGTAATTAATGAACTGAAAATGTCATTTCCTAAGCATATTTTGAAAAACTTATACTCAACACTTATCCTACCTTTTTTGAACTATGCCATACTCGCATGGGGAAATTCATTTAATTACCACTTGGATAAATTGTTAATACTTCAAAAACATGTATTGCAAATAATCTGTCATACTGATAGGTTAAGCCACACTAATCGTTTGTTTTTAGATAATAAAATATTAAGAATTCATGATTTGTTCAATTTCTTTTTAGGCTGTTTCATGTTTCAGCTAAATTCAAATGGCCTTCCTCATGCGATTACATCCCTATTTCAAAAAAAATCAGCAACTGCACAATTATCCTACCCGTCAGTCTTCCTTTTTTCATCTGCATAGACTGAGAACCGTACTTAGAAAAAGAACCTTGATATTTAATGGTCCTGTTCATTGGAATTCTTCGGATGTAACACTTAAACAATTGCCTAATCTAAGTACTCTTAAACATCACTTGAAACTTAAGCTCCTTCTCCAGTAAGAAGAAGCATGATATACTCAATTCACTGTTCACAGGAATACTTTCATTTTAGTAATGGACATGGTGGGAGACCACTATGCATTTATTTCACCTCTTGTTGGTTGGCTGCAGTACACTTTTGTTTGGGTTTGTTTGTTTGTAATTTGTTTGTTTGTTGTTTTTTCTCTTAATTTTTCTCCCTTTGCCAAAGTGTCTTGTTTGCTTCCTTATTTTTCTTTTTTTTTTTTTGGTTCTATTGTGCTGTTTTATTTTCGTTTTTTGTTCGTCACGTGTGTTGATTTAAAATTGGTATTTAATACATTGTACATTAAAAGGGAACCCTATCTACAAGCAATTTGCTTCTAAGGTTTCCTCCACGTTTCTGTGATTTATTTATCTCCCTCCGTACATTTTATTATTAACAGACAAAAGTTGCTATTGTACCGCATACTTAATATAATGTATTTATTCTTTATACTACTTTGTACATGTTTTGATGACTGGGAAATTCCAAGACTGTTGTAATGCAGATAATGTGGAATAAAACCAAAATAAAAAAATCGATTGAAGGACGACAGAGATGTTCAGGAATACAAATTACGTACTTTAATATTAAGTGGAACAATCCAGAATAACAGTATACAGTATAAGAGGCGTAAACTCTTGGAATATTTTTTTTTTTAATGATAAGGAGATGTGTGTTTTTTTTTCTCCAGAGTTTAGTGACGATTTAGTATTTACCACCACTTCAACCATGCGTCCTCAACCAGAGTAGCCTATTTCCGTTTACGAATATCCTGAACATGAGCCGCGGAACCCGGGGGATGGGGGGCTGCAGCCCCCCCCCCCCTCTTTTTTGAGTAGACACGTAAAAAAAAAAAATTGAAGGAAGAAATAATTTCTAGTAACTGATAAAACTGATAAAATAATAAGAGGCTAATGAACGAGAGACAAAATTTTTTGGTCTAGTATTATATTATAATATAAAAAACTGTTATTGTAGTGAGAATTCCTATAAAATGCAGATAAAATGCTAAAGATATGATATGGATGTCCCGATATTTCCGATTTTATATATCAAAATCTCTCATCCATGTCCATTACTACCATGTTTTCCATTGGTATAAATTTATTTATTTTTATTTTGTTTGTCATATTTACCCAGGGTGACCTTGTCAGTGGTTAAACACTGATATTCTTTAGGGCCCTGCACAAAAACACATAGATATTGTACAACATGATACATGATTAGTAGGTTTAGTAGGACAACTCTCCATATGTTTTGAACACAAAATTTCATATTTTTCCCATTATCTCTCAAGGTGCAGCTTGTTTCCTTCTTAGCTCAAGATATATCATGGAGAAATGTATTTGACACAACATATGTGAGTTCACAAAAAGACAAGCATCACTTTTAGAGATAATGGAGAAAATATGAAATTTTGTGTAGAAACACATGGAGAGTTGTCCTACTCTACCTGTCACTTTGAAGCAACATTGCCAATTTGAGGATCGCCATAGAAAGTAACTTGAGACTTTTCAAACTTTCATAGCTTTCTAATTTCTTAACCGATTTTGATGAAACCTTTTTAAAAATAATTCTCTCTACCCTCTCTTTTTATTAAAATGGAATTTCCCCAGGGTTTCATTCCCCTTTAATGCAAAATCTAGGCCTAATAAAGCATGGTATTATAAACAAAGTGTAGAAAACAAGTTGAGATATTTTCACGCGACTTCTCGGGAGTGTACAGCATTCTCTGAAATGACAGTCTATCTATCACATCTTCTACAAGTTCATGAGTCTTCTTTCAGGATTCAGAATGACGCATCAACTCTTTAGAGAAATTTTAGGATTATTTAAAATCAGGCGCTGTGGGATGGGGGGAAGGAGTACAGTGTCCCCAGTATTTCAGGAATTTAGGTATCATAGAACTTCCCCCTTTTACATAGATTACTTTAGATAAGTGCTCCCTTTCCTTTATACTCCTGCCTTTTCCACAATCTTAAAATTTGATTTTATTACTATTGATAATTGCCAGAGGCCTATTAAAATCTGAGAGGTGCCCCTTCTTCCTTGACAACTGTCCCTTTTCCTTAGTAAGAAGTGCCCCTTCCCCATTTATAAGTATCCTTTATATTATAATACGTTCCCCTTTTCCAATCTTATAATTGCCCCTATTCTTTCTGATAAGTGCTCCCTTTATTTTATTTTTATAAACGAGCCTCTTCCCTTTTCATCTCTCATAAAACTCCTAATAAAATCTTTCCTTCGACACTTCCCTTTTAAATCATTTGCATCAAATGTACCTATTAATCTCTTTCAATAACTGCCTTTTTTCCACTCTCACTCTTCAGATACAAGAATTACTCCCTTTCCGTCTGATAAGTGCCATTATCGTTCTTGATAAGGGCCCCTTTTTTCTTGCTCCATAATTTGTGCCCCTAATTTATAGCGATTTAGAGCAACTTTACTTTAATTTCGTCAAGGCTCGCTCACATTTATATTTGATAAAGTTATGTTACTTATTAGAGGTCTTTTCAGTCTCTCATGCCGAGACTGCGTTTAAACACCTTTCAGAACATTTTTTTTTTTCTCTCTCTTTATAAGATGTTGTTGATCACCATGCAGCCACAGATCTTTAAAAATTGCTCGCTCGCTTCGCTCGCTCGCATATTAATATGTACGTCATCAAACCCAACTGCAAACTTTGATGCTTAAGTAAATTATATTAGAGCATGTAAGAGAGAAACATAATTGAAATCCTTATAAATGTAATCACAATGTAGGGTATATATGACAATATTTAGAGATTGTATATTTTTCCCGTTGTATGTGCCGGTGCATTAATGAGTGAAATCAGATCAGCCCCCCCCCCCCTCCCTTTCAAAAAAAGGCTCCGCGGCCCCTGCTGAACACATAACGAAACCGTTTAT
This sequence comes from Heliocidaris tuberculata, assembly GCA_025618425.1. Lineage (NCBI taxonomy): Eukaryota > Metazoa > Echinodermata > Echinoidea > Camarodonta > Echinometridae > Heliocidaris > Heliocidaris tuberculata. Next base: position 1,678,974 of record CM046833.1, read on the forward strand.
TCTTAATTAGCAAATGCGGAAAAGGAAAACACGCACTCAAGATTTCATGATAATATCAATATTGTGCAATTAGTATTAATTTTTTCCATATTTGTTTCAATTAGTAGCGCAATGGATGTTTGCCTCAGTAAACGACTTTGTTCAATCCACAATCACAAGAATGAGAACAACAGAATGACCGTGACCTTTATAATAATGCTAGTGCAAACATAACTGGAAAGCATAACAATGAAAATAGAAGTTGTAATACCGGGACGGATTAATGGAAAACAGGTGATTGTTGTTTCTTGTGGTTTCCCGCTTACCATGTAAACAAGGATGTATTTGTTTCAATTAGTAGCGCAATGGATGTTTGCCTCAGTAAACGACTTTGTTCAATCCACAATCACAAGAATGAGTAACAACAGAATGACCGTGACCTTAATAATGCTAGTGCAAACATAACTGGAAAGCGTAACAATGAAAATAGAAGTTGTATTACCGGGAACGGATTAATGGAAAACAGGTGAGTATACGCCTACACAATCGACAACAGAAAAGAGAACACGATTTGAACTGGAGAAAGGCACAAGTATGTTTGAAAGACGCAAGGGGGCAATGTGCCCTCTGATATATTTCCGAAAATATAAGATTAACGCGACTCTTCTAAAGGTGAAGCCTAGAATGGGACATAGTGGGACACTTATCTACAAACAGAGGCGGCGGAACGTCGGACTATGACAATGGAAGCGGGGGCACGTTTTGTCTGCCAAACAAAGCGCCCCCCCCCCCCTCACTTCTATTGTCCAAGCTCGACGTTCCGCCGCCTCTGTGAACAAAATTAAGCCCAACATAGCAAATCTAAACACAGTTCTTACATCATGAACTTAAATCAAATCAGAAACATCATGAAACATGCAAATCAATGATGAGTGCAATGTTGATGACGTACCTGTCCAAAACATTACTGTCAATGAAAACTCCAACTTTATTTAGCTCGCTAATAGCTCTAATTATTTTGGAACTCCTTCATACCATATGCAAGCACTGTATACCACTATCACTATGGCAACAACTCTTGGTTTTCTGTTCTGACCAATTTTGTATTTGACCCTAACCGCTATTTCGTTAGTCGTAAGATGTTATTAGTTATCTGTTTCGTTAAAGGACAATGAGGGTCCCAGATAACGTGTCGGAGTTAAATATTTGTTTTCCTAATGAAATCTAAGTTAAATATTTCTTTTCCTAAAGGAATCAAACCCTCAAATCCAATATCTTCAAAGTTTTTCTTTCGAAAGCCAAACGAATACCATGAATGCAAGCATATTTGGCTCTTATTTTCCTGTTTAAAACATATTTTTTGAGCATTTATCTTACATAACGGTTTATAGGTTTTGTTCATCTCATGTTTCTGAAAGTGATAACCTTGTAAAGCAACATGCATGTGTACATCTTTACACGTCTTGATTAAATACCATACTGAACATGATAAATTATAACAATACCTTATCCAGTAATTATGTAAACGATAGAATTATTGCAGTGCTTCTATCGTAAAGCTTTATGCTTTTGTATACTTTCCATTTATTTAACGGGAGCTCCGTTAACGATTCTATGTCTCTATCTCATCTATGATGAAAAAATCATATTATATTATCATGTTATAACTGTCGTGAATTCCACTCTGTTACGTAATCAATTGCTTTACTGTAGTATATGCAATAATAACGTGCTACATAACAACTGGAACGAATGTTTATCAATCTGCTCTCATTGTTATGGACACACATTTCTTTTTCAGTTTTAGATTTAGATACAACTCATACGAGTCAATTAGATATTCCAGCTCTTGTTAGAAATCTTAACTTTGACCCATTTGATACACAAATAGGAGATACGCAAATCGGAAACGCCAACATAGACCCGGACAACAATATTTTTAATGACTATCCATATGCAACATCTAAATACTATCAAATCGAAGAATTTGCTCAAAAATACACTGGCAGTGATGATTTTTTTTTTCTCCACTATGCACCTTAATGTACGTAGCATTTAAAAAAAAATTGATCCCTTTGAAACCTTCCTCCACCTTTTAAATTTTCCATTCGATTTCATAGGCCTTTCCGAAACCTGGTTAAAGGACAATAACCCTCTAATAAATATGGAGGGTTACTCATTTATTTCAAAACATAGACAAGCAAAACGCGGTGGTGGAGTTGGAATGTATATCCGTAACCATCATAATTTTGTTCGAAGAGATGACATTTGTACAGATGATGCGCTTTGTGACTCAATATTTGTAAAATTACATAATGAAGATGACAAGCACACCATAGTTGGGACAATTTACAAACCACCCTCTATAATTCCAGACGATTTTTCTGATGCCATAGATAAACTCCTAACTTGTTTATCTAGAGAAAATAAGAAACTTTACATAATGGGTGATTTCAATATTGACCTCCTGCAACACAGTACAAACTCATCTATGAAATTTTTAAATGTCCTCTACAGTAACTCATGCTATCCGTTAATCAATAAACCATCGCGTATTACAAAATCAACTGCAACACTTATCGATAACATCATAACCAATCAAATCGAACCAACCGACTCGGGGTTATTCTTTTGTAATGTCTCTGACCACCTACCAGTATTTCAGGTATCTAAAATTAAATCATCTAATACAAGAATGAAAGAAAAAAAATCAAGATAGTTTCTACCGTGTTGTAAATCAAGAAAACATCGAGAACTTTAATAAAGATATCCAAGACATAGATTGGAGTGACGTCATAATGAATGAGGATCCTAATTTAGCATATAACACATTCTCAACAAAAATACGTAAATTGTATGATTTTAATTTTCCCCATACAAAAGAGAAACAAAACAAAAAATACAATGTTGGATGACAAACGGTTTATTACAATCTATAAAACATAAAAACAAGCTATACAAGTGGTATTAAAAAACCCGACTCATCAAAACGAGTTGCAATTTAAACATTATTGAAATAAACTTACGACACTCCTCAGGGAGACAAAGATGAGATATTTCTCAGACAAACTCATGCGTAATAAATCAAATATTAAACGTACATGGGATACCATAAACAACCTTATAAAAAAGAAAGTTCATGGGTGCCCAGAGACTGCCTTCAGTATTGATGATAAAATTGTGACTGATCCTTTAACCATAAGTAACTCCTTTAACAATTTCTTCACAAAAATTGGTCCCACTCTTACTAATAAAATACTACAGTGTAATACTGACTTTCGGACATACATGAACATTCCGCCTGATGATTCTCTATTTTTATATCCTACATATGAAAATGAAATAAGTAATATTGTCAGCTCGTTTGAAAATAATAAATCTGCAGGTTTAGACGAATTCAGTCCCAGGGTAATTAAAAGTGCGATTCAGTAATTATCTAAACCGCTGCGTCATATTTTCAATTTATCACTTAATAAAGGGATTTTTCCAGACCAATTGAAAATCGCTAGAGTCACACCTATATTTAAGACTGGGGACAAAAGACAGCTTACTAACTATAGGCCAATATCTGTTCTATCATTTTTTTCTAAAATTCTTGAACGCATTGTATACACCAGGACTTACGAATTTCTTGTTAAACATGACATTATTTACAAAAACCAATTAGGATTCCGCCAAAATTTTTCTACAGCTGTGGCATTATCTAAACTAACAAACGATATAATTGACTCATTTGAAAAAAATCAATATTGAATTGGAATCTTTATAGACTTATCGAAAGCCTTCGATACCATTAATCACTCAATTCTACTAAAAAAACTTTACATGTATGGAATCCGTGGCATAGCACACGACTGGTTTGCCAGTTATCTTAGAAATCGCCTCCAGTGTACTAAAATTGACTCGGTTGTCTCAAACATGAGTAATATCACATGTGGTGTACCTCAAGGGTCGTTGCTTGGTCCATTACTTTTTATTCTTTATATAAACGACATCTTCAAATCAACAGCAACATTAACTTTTGTTCTTTATGCCGACGACACGAATATTTTATGTAGTGGATCAAATCTTACCTCACTGTGCAGTAATGTTAATCAACAGCTAAGCCTTGTATGCGAGTGGTTTAAGGCTAATAAATTGTCTGTCAGTCTAAAAAAAAGTAACTATATGATCTTTCACAACAATAAAAACATTGATTTAGACAGCATTTCCATATATCTCGACAACGTACTACTATCTAGAGTTGAAAACACAAAATTTCTAGGTGTGCACATCGACAGTTCTATGTCTTGGAAAAAACATTTTCTTGAAACAGAAAATAAAGTCTCTAAAACATTAATTGGCATTATTTCTAGACTGCGGCACATTTGACCAAACAACATCCTCCGTATGCTTTACAATTCTCTTATTCTACCATATCTATCATACTGCAACCTGGCCTGGGGGAACTCTACAACCTCCAAATTGCAAAAACTAATCACTCTACAAAAGAAAATAATTCGTATAACTACAGGTACTGCTCCCCGGTGTCACGTCGACCATTTGTTCAAACAATTTAACATACTAAAATTTACCCCCATGATAGGCCCCCCCCCCCCCCCCAAAAAAAAAAAAAAAAAAAAAAAAAAAACATGGTCTTGAATTGCCACTAGAAGAGGTGAAGAGATTGGTCAAAATAAAGTGAATGGTGAAAGTATTAACACTGACTTCTCTTCTTTAATATTTCCTCCGCAGATTTAACTTTTGCTAGTTGTGACATGCCAGAACCTATACCTAACACCGTCACCACCATATCTGACCAAGCGTTATCCATTGGATCTTACGTCATATGGAAGTGTATAAATGGATACATGATGCAGGGCGAGACAAACACTGTTTTGTGGGTGTGTTCAGAGGACGGGTCCTGGCTCCGCCACCAACCCGTATGCAAAGGTAAGCGGTTTGCAAATATTACTCGAATGTATGTTTCAGTTATGATCGTAAATTTAAATTCATTGGATATCAAAAACACATTTGCAGTTTTAAAGTGTACGTGACATAATACACTGAAGGATTTCTTGAGGGATCTTATTAAATAAAATTCCATTCTTGCAGTCCAAAACAGAATGGCGATGATGACAATACAATATACATAATTATAAAACAATATTCAAACAGTTCAGACAATGTCTATGAATAACTAAATCAAGATAATACGCTTAAAAATAAGAAAAGTGTCATCATTATGGTATCATAAAAAGACGAGTGCAATATGTAACAAAAATAAGTACACCCCTAACCAAAAAATTAAATACTCCACTGCAACGTTTTGCATATTAAGAACAAGGTTCTTAAATGTGCTTCATCCCTTTTGCAGCCCTAAATTTTGAAGTTGTGTGAATATGCGATAAATTACAAAAGAATTATAATTGGAAAACTTGTGCGGATGTGAAAAGGATTATAATTTGCTTTTAAGTAAGTAATAACAATTAGCCAGTTCATGGTTACAGTCTGCGCATGAGCAGATAAAGGTCATTGCAGACCAATCTGAAATACTGGATATGTGCTCATGGAAGCTATGTAATCATTATTCATTTATGCACAAGCAGTGCACTCCATGATACACAGTTGGAAGTATTCTTTGAAAGGGAGAAACAGAGGCTATTTAAGTAGCACCTCCATCGCTGTAGGAGTGATTACTTCAAAATGTACAAAGTGTGACTTCTCCATGTTTTACTGAGATCTGTTGATATTCGGGGTCATTTGGGACATGTGCTATAACCATGAACTGGTCTATTTGGTAAAACTTTTTTTTTATAATTTACTCCAAAAAAAAAATCGCGTATTTATTTACCGTTATTTGCGTTGATTTCTTAATAGGCCCTCTGCGACAAAAACAAGATTTTCATATCTTACAAAAGAGTTATAGAACTTGTGACCTTGAAATTCCATCGGCAGTATCTAGTATCTGTCTTCTAAACCTGTGCCAAATTTGGGGAATTTGTGTAAGTCAGCAAAAGGGATGAAGCACCTTTAAAGCAGTGACAGTGTTGACACTCTGGGATATAAATTATTCATTGCCACAAAACATTCATTTCATCAAATCAGTGTAGTAACAAAAGTAGGTACACCCCTGTACTTTATCTGATTTAAATTATGACAAAGCACTAAATCACTTGTAATCACTTTTGATATATATTTTTTAATTGTTTCAGTTTCAGTTTGGTTTTATTTCTGCATTTTCAGCAATTACGATCAAACATTACATAAAATCATACATTTTTCTTTTTCATGTCGACAATACAAAATGAATAGAAATAATGGTGTAATACAGAAAAATAATTAATATGGTTGTAAACATAAAAGTTATAGTGAATCAGCTTTGAATATTTTATACACAGCATAAATATTATTGTAAAACTTACTTGAGGTAATAAAACATAATAGAATAGAGACAGAGAGAGAAAGAGACGGTAATGCAATGAAATGCAGTAGACGCACCGTTAATTTTTTATATTGAGATAAGACCAAAAAAATCTGTAACTAGCTTAGTATTATCAGTTAATTGCTTTTATTTCATCCTGTCCGCGACGATTTCTTGGATGTAACCTAGCTGAAGCTGGACATCTTTCGTTCTTCCTGTTTGTGTGTTGTAGAATTGGGTTTAGATTTGGTCACATGCTATGCAACTCCAACTTGTCCACCTTACTTCGAATGACATTTTCTGCTTATATAGAACAATTACTTACGTTCTGAAATCTTTTGGTCTCATGAGCAGTCAATTTTGTGAACCCTCAGATAACTTTTCAGAAGGCCCATGAGAACGATATTTCCTGCCTTGAGGGCTGTAGGTCTCATTGGCTGTAGCCAAATTGATGACATGATAATAATCCTTAATCATGTTTCTGCAGCTATTCAATGTCCATCGCCACCCATAGCTGCCTATTCAACGTTAGATTTTCCAATGGCTGAAGCAGTTGTGGTGAATCAGACGGTAAACTACGTGTGCAGCAGTGACCAGTACAGTCTGCTCGGAAACAGTAACTCTAATACATGTCTCCAGGACGGTACTTGGAAGAACGACCCACCTATCTGTCAAAGTAAGAATCAATCTAGTCTTTATTCACTAAATATATACAGAGTTGCCTCATCAATAACTTGCAGCACTGCTTTCTCTGTGAAAAATATAGATAATGATATACAAAGTAAATCGATCATTTCATACAACATTACCATAATCATGAACCAAAATGGATTTAATAGATTTCTACCCCACTAAAGATTTTTTAAATATACAATGTAAAAAATGACCGATTTACTTCATTGATACCTCAGTCGCACCTCTAAACCGACTCCATACCGACTCAAAACCGACCGATGCTTTTTCATTCGGGGTAATGTTGTGTAGGGATCGGTTGAATTACAGTTTACTTTCTTGAGTACAGAGAGAGTACATAATGTGATAAACTGGTGACACAAATCAGTTGAAGTTAGAAGCTATAGAGTATAGTATTTATTCAGATGAAGTACATGAAGATACAAATGAATGATGAAGCATTGAGCAAGTCTAATGGTGACTATACTCTCATGATGTCTGGAATCTATTCTGAAGTAATTCTGAATTCTATTCTGACTTCTATACCATTCTATTCTGTTCCGCTTTCTTCTAACTGGAGTCCTGAAGTGAACCCCTTTTATAATGGGTAAACCCCCTATTGGGAGTTGGTCAACCTTGAGTCCTTGACCAAATGACCATAAGTACGTCATAACTTTTACTCAGTATTGGGGAGTGGGGCTGTTATCTGGAAGGAGTGATGTTGAGAATAAGAAGACCATAAAGTGACCATTGCGTCATAGCTTTAGTTGGAAGTTGTATGAGTAATACTTTCTGAAGAAAGTGTGAAGTTTGTAAACATTTAAACTTCCTGTTCACTACCTGTCTAGGTATTGATAAATTATTAATTAATGTAAAATTGGTCTTATTATCACAAAACATCCCCTTTTGTGAGAAAATGTGGCTCTCCCACATTTGTTTAAAAGAAATTTTAGATCAATACAATATATCAAAGGTGGATATGTCCATATCCTCAACAAGTTAAGTTAAGTTATTCAACGCAGTGAAACTTTGCAATTATTTTTTACCTTCTCTCTCTCTCTCTCTCTCTCTCAAACTCAAACTCTCATACAATGCATCAATTACAATATTACCATTACGTAAAGATAGTTGCATAAAGGTACAAAACGAAATTACATGAATTTCTCTCAAATGTGCAGACTTATGCACTGTTTCGTTCTTCTGAACACTATTATACATATTTACACGATCAAGATAACCTACAGGAAATCACCTATGGTATAAAATAAGATGTGAATACAATGGATGTGTATTCCTTACAATTAACAACAAACATATTGAATCAAATAAATTATTAACGAAATCAACTCAGTAATACTTTCATAATCATACTAAAGAAAAGAATTTCAAACGTGTTGCAACATATTTACAGAGCTCAATATCAATCTTCAAATTCCACAAACTAATCTCTTTCAATCTATGATTTCGGAAAGAAACGAGGACGCTCAAGATATTGGATAACTCTATGCAAATCGAGACCACTTGTACTTCAAATTAAAGAAGTGTGAACATAGAATATTGTACAATCCAAATCCTACTCGTTTATAATCAAAGTCTAAAGACAAATTTTCCTACGTCATAAATCTTTGATACGGTTCTTCACAAGTACTTTCAAACTTGTATATAATCATTACAAAATGATCAAAAAAGCAAATTAACATATCTGCCAAATTATCAATGTCAAATAACATACTTCAGGTATGTTGGTATTAAGAGCAAAACTCTGAATTTAAGACATGATGTCTGAATCTTTATAACCACAATTCACAACCAAATTATATAAACAAATTCTGCAACATCCTCTTGGGAGTGCCTGTAACTGGTATAATCTTATCAAACAAGAGGATAGAGAAAATTTCTTCAGTGGTGCATTTTATTGTCATGTTAAGTTGTTGAAATGTTGGATATCAAAAAGTTCAAGAATATTTTAGAAAAATTTTGAATTCAGAAAACTTCCAGAACATCGTCACGATCTTCTAAGAATGTTTTTAAAAGATTAAAATGTTGTTGACATCCGTTATATTCTGAGATGTTTTGCTCTAACTGTTATTGTTGTTGTATGTCAAAGGAAACTGCGATACAGCCAGTCATATCAAACGATACTCCAATCTCACTTGCTACCGTCGACGTGGTAATGGAAATCCGGATGATTGGAGTGGGTCGTTGGACCTATGCGATGATAACGGAGAGTTACTTGCCACGGTGAAAGATGCCCAAACACAAACATTTCTTGTCGATTTCATTCAGGCCGAAATCGGCACCGACGTTTGGATCGGTGCAATGGAAGGTAGAGACTGGATGTGGAGATATAGTAAGTCCTATGTTCATTTCAGTTTATTTTCATATTCCACAATGTACAGTGTTAGGCCTATTAACAAAACTAGAATACAAATGTAAATAGTGCGACTGAAACATTAATAGGCTACACAGACGGTCGCCGTAAAAATTATATTTTTCATCCAATTCCAATTTCGATTAAAGAAATGTTTATATCAGATTGTTATTTCTGTCTATGAATATGAGCCCAGCGAAGAAACTATGAATGTTGCTTACAGGCTCCTAATGGTAAAATGATTGTTTTGTTGTCGTTGTTTGTTGCTGTTGTTGTTGGGTTTTTTTTTTTTTTTTTTTCTTAAAGATGTGGAAGCGAATAATAATTTTAGAAAAAAATGTAAATTAAACAATTATATATTTTCAAACTCTTTAGCCATCCATAAGCTATTTTAGTGAGTCAAATAAAATAACATTTTACAATTCAATGAAACTGATATGTATATTTAACTCAAATACTGGGCATTTCAAAAAAAAGGAAACCCAAATTTGAAAAAAAAAATTGTAAATGAACTATATGTCTAGCAATAATAACATTCATATCATATGAAAGAGTAATTCATTTTTTTCCAGTGGTAGCTTGTCTAGATTTCCAGGGTCATGCATCACTGAACACCATTGTCTTCAAAATTTTGTGTAAAAATCTAGTTGGTTCACTTTCTTGTAAAACACGATAGGCATGATGTTAAAAGAGGTCCCTTTTGTGAGAGCTCCAATTCTCATTGTGGATGATTTTCTCCTTCAAATTTGTGTTAATGGGATGTTATTCACACATGCTTCAATATTTTTTCGTTGTAAAACCCTTTTCCGATAGGAAACATTGTGCAAAGAAGGCAGTCTGGGTGAATTTTAAGAAGATTGCATGCCAAAGAACATGTGCAAACCAGAATGGTTGCAAGATCACAAAGCAATCAATGCAAGTCAAAGACAAAGACCATAAATATGGAAATCAAAACTCTTGCATGTGACTGAAGATTTGACTTTGCAGATTTTAAGTAATGTCAGATTATTTGTCTGCAGCACTCCCAAAAAAAGAACATGTTCTCTGTGCTCTTTGATGATCTCACTTCTTCTTGGTCAAAGTCAGGGGCGTAGATAGCGGAGGGGGGGGGGGGGGAGATGGGGTATGCATCCCCCCTAACTTTTCAGGTGGGGGTGGTGTGTACAAACATCCCCCCCCCCCAGGTTTCACCCCCAACAAAAAAATAATAAAAATGGTGGAAATATACATTTCTATTAAATGTTGTACATAAATATAATTTGATATATTATATCTCTCAATATTATTCAAATTTATATATTCTTTATTTCAATATAGATATCATTTATTTATGTACAATATTGTATGGCGAGAGTGCACACGCGTAAATGCGCGATTCTGATAAAACAAAACACGCAACGATCACAAACTTTTCATCTTTATCATAGCGATAGGTATTCATGCAAAAACACGAGTCAAAATATTTTGAAAAGGTCTTATTTCAAATATTTTTTTTCTAACGCCTCAAAATGTTGTCTTTTACGTCAAAACTGCCGAACTGCGTATGAAATGAATGAGTGCGCAGACATGGGCACTATTTTTTTTTCTAAAGTTGAAATGACACGGCCACCGTTTCTTGTGAAAATTGCATTGATTTTGCTCTAATTTTGATGAGATTTTTGCCAACTTGCTCTTTAGAATATCAGGAATTATATAAAATTAAGCTTTAGAGTAATATTAAAGAAATTCTTGTTCGTATTCACGTCAAAATCTTAGGTGCGCAGACATAGGGCTCCCCGTCATATATTCATATTAATTTATTAACTATATCTACAATTCTGTCGTTCCTTCTGATTTTCCCGATATATTTTTACACTACTAGAAAGTCAAAACCATCTACTTCAAATTATACAAGATGGGTGTTGATCTGGGGGGATATGGAGGTATAATTTTAAAAAAAAATGAAGTGGGGGGGGGGTTGCCTGTGTTACAATCCCCAAATATATTTTGAGGTGATTTTTCAAAGCCGTGATGCAGAAAATTATTTAGATTAAAAGTACATGTAATTATTCCCGATTTAGAGTGTTCAGTAGGGAACTTTCCATTATAGTGCAATTTTGCCACACTCATGTTATGAGCAATACTAACAATTTTCAAAATTGAAATGAAAATATAATCCCAGGAATCGAATGTGGTGGGGAAAGAGGGAATATATCACCCCCAATACTTGTGCCATCATCACCCAAATATACATAGAAGAATGATGAAATGACAATCATAACACATAGACTGGTTCAGAAGCACCGCTCCGGGGGTTGCATGTGGGCACAGTACCCCTACTTTTCCCTTTAACTTAAGATAAGTACCCCCATTTTCTTTCGAATAAATTCCCGTTCCATATTGTTATAAGTGCCCATTTTGATAATTACACCTCATCCCTCACCTTACCTTTGATAAATGCTCATATTATCCCTTTTAATATAACAAGTCTTTTTTTTTTCTTTGTAATACTGATTTGATATTTCTACTTTATAAGAACATTTTTCCGTTCTTATAAATGCCCCTTTCCAGGTGTGATTAGTGCCCTCTTTACCTCTGATAACTGCCTTTTCTACCTTTTCTACACATTCACTTATTTTTCTAATAAGTGTCCTTTTCCCCATGATAAGTATCACGTTTCCCTTTTCCATAACATGTGCCCCTAATCCAAAGTGACTTAGAGCCAATATTCCCAGATGCTCGCTCGTATTAAAAGCATAGCTTAGTAAATAAATTTTCATTGTGAAATTTTGCAAATGAAAACCCACTGGAAATGTGTTTCCCGTGTATTTGCGACCCCACAAATTGTAAATATTGTTTGCTCGCTCGCTTCGCTTGCTTGCTCAATATTCAAATCATACTACAAAACTGCAAAGCATGATGCTAAAGTTGTATCTTGGACATGTAAAGAGAAAAACCATATACATGTTTACACACACCCTCACCCTACAATATATTTATACATATATATATATATATATATATATATATATATATATATATATATATACATATACATATATACATATATATATATATATGTATGTGTGTGTGTGTGTGTGCGCGCGCGTGAGTGTGTGTGTGTATATATATATACGGCCCTTGGGGGAAATCATACCCCCCACCTATGAGGAGGTGTCTACGCCAATGGTCAAAGTTTATATCTGACAAATCGTTACATGCCTTGTGAAGTTCATAAGACAATTTGTAAAGGCGTAAAATCAATCATTATAAGATTTGCTTATTAACGAATGGCTGTAATATATATGTACATATATATATATATATATATGTATATATATATATATATATTATATAAATAGTGCATGGTCTGTCATGCACTATACTGGATTATGTGCACGACAAATACTAAATTATCCCGAGTGCAGTTTTGGAAAAAATTTAGAAAAAATATTGTCCTCGTTTCTTTTATAATTTAGGAGCACTGTTTATTCTTGTATAATTTAGGGCATTGGGCCCCTCCTACCCCCTGCTCTACTGCCTCACTATCGTCCTGATATCAGTAGGGGAATGTATTATTATGAAGCCTCTCAGATTATTTGGAGCTATATGTATAAGGCTCCTTTGTGGACTTTATACATACCCATATATATATACTTTATATATACCAGTATCTACCAATGTCGCATTTATCAGAAAATAAAAGGGGAACTTATTTCTGAGGTTAAAAGGGGCACTCATCAGAAGGTAAAAAGGACACTTATTAGAAAGAAAAAGGGGCACTATACGGAGAAAAAGGCACTTATCAGCTATGAAAAGGGGCACTTTGGGGGTACTTCAAAAAATGAGGGGGCACTGTACCCCCTACCAACCCCCAACCCTCCCCCCGGTGACTCTGATCATCATAGCATTGATAAAGATATGATGGTAACTTGAACTTAAGTAAAGTATGCATATTGATATTATGAACAGAAAATGGAATTAAAGATCACATGGAAAACGACAAAATGATGGGAAAATATATCTTACATAACAGCAAATTGAGTAGAGAAGATATAACACAAAATAAAAGAAAAAATAAACACTAATAAAATATGAAAAAATAAAAAAATAAATAAATAAATCTGAAAATTTAAATTTTGAATTGAATTAATTATGTTCAGAACGTTTGTTATTGGCGTCATGATTTTTTGGAACCCCTCTTAAAAACAGCTTCTCCACGGTTAAATGACGGAGTAAAGATTAGAGAATTTGCGCGCTGAGCGCGCTACGAAATTGAAGTCTGATCGTGTAAAACCTTTTGTATTTCATTGTTTGGAAGGCATCATTTCCCGAGTTTTGCATCACTTTTTCCTTATTTTATTTTACACCTCCGGATTTATTGGGGGGCAAAATGATATGTTGCCCCCCCCCCAATATTTTCTTTGGGGGGCAATCGCCCCCCCCCCCCCAGGATCGACGCCCCTGTTAGTAAAATGTGTTATACATGCCCGATATAGAAAGAATATATCTCTAATCCTCATAATATTGAATAACTTCTTTCTTCATGTACTAAATATCAGAATTAGGGTAAAGCTTTTGTACGAACAATTATTGCTTAATCTTAGTTACCATGCAATTTAAAGCATCATTTCTCTTCTCTTTAAAACCAAAAATTTTATTTTCTAAATTGAACGTTATCTGTACCCGAGAGCCTTCATCATGTTCATGTATCCATTTTGCTGTTTCGTTCCAGATTGATTTACTGATTTCACCTTCGTAAAAGAAATGTACAATGTCTTCCAACTCTATTTTACAAAATCAACATTTTTAGTTCAAATCAGATAATGATGACAAAGGAAGACGTTCTAACTAATACACATTGCGTCTTGTTAATGACACATTCACTCTTCGTTATCGATTTTTTTTTTTAATTTTTTTTTTTATAGCATGACTGAATGCATGCGCCGAAATATGCAAGAAATGCTTTTGATTAGGTGGGACGTAACAATAGGTCGCCCAACCCCTCCCCCGGTGAATAGAATTGCGTAACAAATCTCCGCCCCTGGCTGAATGTAACTAAAGTCACACTTATCGACACAAAAAATAAGATAACTGCCTCGTCAAACTTATTTGTGAATAAGTATCTAATAACGAAATATTTTATTTGACATGGTTCTTCCATAGACATTGAAAGTTTTTGGTAATATTGATAATTTTGATATCGTTTTTGTAGTCATGATAAGTAAATGATAGACATATCCAATTAAATCTTTCTAAACTTAATCTTTTTCTTACAAGTCGAAATAACCGGACAAAAAGGAGAGGAAAAAGACGCAGAGAAGGAATAGAAGAAGAAAAGGAGATAATAACACGATAAAAAGTACTTTCGAAAAATCTGCTCAAGGGCAATTTCAATAGCCTATTGTACTGCCCAAAGAAATCCTATTCGGATTACGTAATACGCTCAAATCAGATGTTCGCACATTTCTAAAGGAGATAGACAGGGCTATTGAAAATGCCTTAACCCGTTAACTACTGAATTCTTTAACTTTCATAGGCTTAATACAGGAGCCACCCGGTTCCCGCAGTCTATGGATTAAAATGATTTTTCGAAAGAGTTTTTATCATGTTTAAAAGAGAAGGATTAGTTTAAACAAAAATAACATGCATAAAAAAATGAAGTAGAATAATTTTTTTTTTTGAATGAAGGTAGAAATAGTAACCGCGAGGAAGTGTGCAAGAACAAAAAACAATATCACAGTGTCAAGTAGTTATACACACACACACAAACTCACACCCACAAATAGTGGCGTATATGGACATTAGCTTGAACCGATGTTCTTTTCACCTTAATTTTATGTTTTATTCATTGTAGTGTCATAAGCAACAGCACAGTAAGTTATTTGCAAGCGAGCGAGCAAATATTTTTGCCTACTTTCGTTTTGATCAATTCTTTATAATTCATACAGAAATTATTGCTTTGTATGTTTGAAGATATTTCAGATTTTATTTTAATACATAATATAAGACAGGCGTTCGAATTTACGCGTGCATCCTTTTTTTTTTTTTTTTTTTGTTGTTGTTGTTGAAAAATTCTCCTTAATTTATGAGGTTTCAAAAGCAATTTCGTTACAAAGTCCAATGAAATGAATGCTTCATAATGATTGTAAGAGTCCATTATTACAAATGACCTCTTTTTTTCTCTCTTTTTTTTTTGTTTGCGGAGGAACAGGGGGTATGGCCCCTTGTGCCCCCCCCCCCCCCACGATACGTCTTTGGTTATGTCGTTATTGTTGTTTTTGTTGAATATTATTTTTCATCAGGTGGGGAATACATTGAGCGCTTCTTTTGGCAAAATTCATTTCCGAGTGCAAATTCAAGAGATTGTATTGCACTGTCATATCAGACTGACTCTGCAAAATTTTCATGGAATCCAAGATCATGCAAGAACAGAATTGGCTTGCTCTGTCAATATAGTAAGTATATGTCTTTCTCTCTGTTACTGATTGATATATATGACAATAAATCAGCGCTGAAACTAGTCAAATAATCAAACAAGTGCTTGACTGGCTTTAATCTTTCACGCAGGGCAGGCCATCATCTTCCCAGCTACTACTACTACTACTACTACTACTAGTATACTACTACTACTACTACTACTACTACTACTACTACTACTATTACTACTACTACTACTATTACTTCTATCATTATTTCCACTACTACTATTACTATTACAGGGAATCACCTCCAACTCATCATCTTGAGGCAACAAAACAAAAATACCTATATGCGCCTCATAAGCCTTACCATTTTAGCATGTCTGAATCTACTCCACGTTGAACAATATAGATTACTATTTAATCACAAAGGTATCTATTTCTAGATCAGCCTTGCCAGAGCGCTGGACTAATCCAATCTGACATGGTCTTAGATTACATGGGCAACTGCTTTCAATTCCTGGGTGTTTCTGAGAACTGTGCTAGAGGAGACACTGTATGCCAAGAGCAGGGAGGATTTCTCGCTGAAATACTTGATGAGAGCACTAACGCCTTATTGGTACAGCAAGCCTTGCATTTGCGAGAAAACGGTACTGTGCCAGCAGACACCGCCTGGTGGATTGGCGGTTACGATGATAACAACCAACGGTCTTGGTACTGGTCTGATAGTAAGTCATTTGTTACATTGTCAAGCTGTAATAAAAATAGATTTAGGGATAAATGTTAATCTTATTTCGTCACAAAGTCTTGCTCGTAAAGCATATATTTCAACAATTGTCGACAAATATACATGTATTTCTAATGACATTTTAAAATGGCAAACTTTCATGAATGTTTTACCTCCGAATAGTCATGGCCTTCCCAAACTTTCAACTTGAAGTAGTAACATGAAACCAAATATAAAAGAATACAAAGATGAAATTACAGACTTAATATTTCAAACGATAATTTGTATCATGAAAAAGTGATGAAATGTGAAATAGTATAAGTCGCAAAATCGCGTTTCAAGGGTTGGTGCTATCGATTTGCTGAATAAAGTATACATCACTATAGCAAGTAAAGGTGTTCAAAGCATAGTTTATAGTGAAAATGATCATGAAAATGATAATAATGGCAGTAATAGCAATAGTGATAACAGTAGAAATAGTAATGATATAAATATTTGTTATAATAATACTAGTAATAATTATGGTAATATAAATAACAATTATAATAATAATGATAACAATAATAATAATAATAATAATAATAATAATAATAATGATATGATAATAATGAAAAATAACAAGAATGATAATGTAAATATTGCAAATTCATATTGTGCAATTATACTAAACAGATATAAACAACTGCTCTTTATACAGTGCGCATCAAAAAAAGTATACCCAACTTTGGTAGCTTCTAATTCAAAGGTTATAACCTCTACGGGGCTTAAAATCTAATTTATAGTAAAGAACAACTTACATTCTGTCCAATGACACCTTATTCATAACCGTCTGCAACGAATGACTGAGCCGCAGGCTTTTCAAAAAGTGTTGTCAATATCCTCTTGTACCAAGTTTGGGCTGAAGGAACGAATGTGGGTCAAAACCAATTACGCATTTTTAATTTCAGTTTGACAACAATTGCTTAGTTATTTCAATTGACTTTGTGCATTTGAAAAGAAAATGTGTTAATGTTAACTCAAACTCAAGAAGAGGTTTATTACAAGCAAAATCTATGATATTTTATTTGCCATGATGACACAATCTCGGTTGCATCCGCATCCCTTATCTAAAGAAAGTCTTTTTATTGAGTCGTTAAAAATGGAACAGGTTTACTTGGGAACAGGCTTTCAAGCGCTCCTACTTTTCCTACTTTTTCTTACGTTTTTGACAATCCTCATACTTCTCCTACTTTTTCCCCAATTATCCTACTTTATCCTACTTTTTTCATTTTCTCCTACTTTTTTTCCCCAAAAACATATTTGAGATGTTTAATGTAAGGCTATTATGCACAAGGATCTTTAATAATGTAGCTTTATTTATTGCAGGTTCTAACAAGTAGTGTGCATATTAAGCCTACATATTCAAGTGACCTGAACATCACTAGTAAGACCCCTGTTCACTGACAAAATGAGTGTCGGGCCAACCTCAGACCTGGGCCCACTTGGTGTAAATGGACAATGGGTCTTAGATACAGGCCACCCAAAACCAAATGCATGCAATTCCTTATGTATTTCTATGTTTTAGCTTTTCTGTCATCTTTGTTTATATTTTTATTTATTTTTTTTTTTTTGGTCTGTTTCTGTCTGCTTCTCTTTCTCGATTTAAAATTGTATTTCTTTGTACTTCTCGTTTCGTCTGTGCTTTAATATGTATCCCATATTTTTCACGTGTCTTGTTTTTTGTCTTTCCTTATGCATTTTTCTCTCTCTCTTTCTATATTTCCCTATGTATTTCTTTGTTTTCCCCATTCTTTATCATCCAGTTCTATTCTTCCTTATAATAATAACAATAATAGCTGTTTCTTATATGTATTCCTCTTTCTCTTATGTATTTCTGTGTTTTTCTGTATGATGAATATTCTCTTCTCATTCTATATTCCGCACTTTGTTTTTCTTCTTTCATTTTAAATTTCTATATTTACTTTTGTATTCTTTTGTTTAATTCTATTGGTCTTACCTTATGTATTTCTTTGTTTTTCCTTCTCTTGTTTTCTATAGTGCCTTATGTACTTTTTTATTTCCACCTTCTTTAATCTTAATTTTCTTTCTAATCCTATGCAATTCTTTGTTTCTGTTTTCCTATCATCTACTCTTTTTATATTTGCCTATGTGTTACTGTATTTATCTTTCCACCTCTCTGTCAACATTCCCCTATACATTCCTTTGTTATTGTTTTTCCCTTCCGTAGTTTTTTTGTGTTTATTTCTATCTCTGCATGTGTATTCCTTTACTCTTCTCTTTCTATTTTTTCATCATAACATTTTGCCTTCTCTCATATTTTATTTCTATCTTTGTCTATGTATTTCTTTGTTTTAATTCTTTTTCCATATGTCCTTATGTCTTTTTCACCTTTTTTTTTTCCTTCTCTCATTTTCTATCTTTCCTTATTTATTTTTGTGTTTTTTCTTTTGTTGTTTTCTGTATTTCCTTATGTAGTTTTTTGTTTTTCTCATTCTCTAATCTTCTTATTTTTATCATCCTGATTACTTTCTTTTTCAAATTTCTGTCGTCTTCTCTTTTTATATATTTCTTTAATCCATGTATGTATTTGCTTGTTTTCCTTTGTATCTTTAATTCTGTATTTCTTTTCTTTCAATCTTGTGTAGTTCGCCGTTTTCCGACTAGTTTTTAATCTTTTCTTTCTTTCTTTGTTTGTATTTTCATTTTTCTGTTATCTTCTGTGTATATTTCCTTATGTATTTGTTTTTATTTCTATCTTTCATTATGTGGTTCTTTGTGTTTACACTTTTTTAACATTCTCTTCCTATTCTTCCTTCTGTTGTATTGTCTTCTCTTTCCATTTTTCCCTGTGTGTTTCTTTGCTTTTCTTTCTCTCATTTCTTTTGTGTATGTAAAGCCAACCTCTGAATTGTGTCATGGTCCACCTTTTCATAATGTGGTGTAATAAGGAGAAGCGGTTGAAATTAAGGGCCTGCTCTTTGTGCCTTTTTGTGACCCAGCTCCAAGAGGGGATCCACATCAGACATTATTTTAATTCAAGACTACTGGGTCTTTAGAATCTACCACAAGATGGAAGTGTAGTCATGCATGTACCTATTGCTCCCTTACATGATTGCATCCCAAAGGAGAGGAACCTGGCAACATGGTCATCCCATCTATCCTGTTTTATCCCTTTGAGCTAATTGGCCATGAAATGGGTTTAACCTATCAGTCAGTGCAGTATTTACAGATTGTTAAAATCTAGCCTGAACACTGTTATGTATCGACAGAGGAAAAAAAATCTGGAGAACCTGCAAATATCCTATTTTTATCCTACTTTGTCTCCTAAATCCTACTTTTCTCCTAATTTTTCAGAAATTTTGATCCTACTTTCCTCCTACTTTTTTCCTTTGGTGTGCTTGAAAGCCTGTGGGAAGCTATCTTTTTTTAATGAAAGTCTACTCAAAGATTCAAAATACATTTATTTCCTTCTCATAATCATAATCAAATACAAATACATTAAAAAAAAAAACGTGGTGGAAGGAGGTGAGGGTCCCAAGAAGCACATGACTTGTGGTGGAGTCGCCTTTACAGTACCTTACATATACAATATCAAACAACAATCATAACATACAAAAAAAATCTAAAGATAAGAAAGAAAAAAAAAATCTGCAATATGTGCTACTGACTATATATTCTTTAAAGTACGAGTAAATGTATGGAGTGAAGAGCATGTTTTAGTAGAGTCATTTAAGTTGTTCCAGAGTTTGGGACCAGAAAAACGAATATTTTGTTGAAACGCAATTGTTCTATGTCTAGGAATATGAATGTCTCTCACAGATCTTGTTGGATAATTATGAAGATTACAATTAAAGTCAAACAGATTACAAAACTGTTAGGGGAGATATTTGTAAATGCACTTATACATAAAAACGTAGTTGGTAACTGACAATATCTTTAAATTTTGAAAGTTTCAAGTCATGAAATAAGGGGTTGGTGTGGGTTCCAGATGGTACACCGCAAACAGTTCTTATTATCTTCTTCTGTAATGTAGCTAGCTTACTTATATTAGACGCATAAGTATAGCCCCACACAAGAGTGAAATACGATAAATACGGAAGGACTAGAGAGCAATACAAGCTTCGAAGAACATTCTGAGGAAACAGAAAAAAATACATCTATGTATAATGCCTATATTTTTTGGAAATTTTATTTTGTACTTCATGGATATGCGGTTTCCAAGACGACCGACTATCAATACAAACGCCTAGAAATTTGTTTTTTTTTTCAACTCTTGCAATTTCCGTATTGTTCACTTTTATATTTATTTCATCTAAACCAAAAATGTATCAGTTTGATTGAATGGTAAAACTTGCACAAAACATGTGTGGCACAATGAGAAAATTTCATTCCATTCATGAGTGGAAAAAAAGCTTCTTACATGAATGGCAAAAGATCGTCTGATTACGTAATGACTGTGGGCTCCTTGCCCCTAGGCTTTGTATTTCAGTAGCCATTGTTATTCATCGATAATTTAGAAGTGCATGAGTCATTACCAAGATAATAAGAAACAGACTTATATTGAGCTGCACTGGTCCAAACTCTGTTACAATGCCTACATTTGTATGATTTCTTTGATTGCAGATTATTATTCAAGTAGAAGTTTGCAGATATAGTAGAAGTAGCAACATATTTATGTTCGACCTGACATAATTTTTTTTTCTTTGCCTCGTTAGAGGATTTATTTTACATTCAAAGTTTACAACTCAATATAACATTAATCATACATAAATGACACAAAAGATAACTACAAAACTGAAGTCGACTTACACATATCGTGTTACATTTTCCAATAAACTTCAACAAATCCTTTGGTAATTCATTTTTTCCCCTTTTTGTTTGTATTCTTTCCCTTCTGCTCCTTATATTCCCATCCTTCTTTTTTTCCCCTCTTTCTGATATCTCTTTCAAATCTACACAAATGACACATTCAAATGAACATCAACAATTCCTTTGGTAATTCATCGTTTTTCTTTGTATTTTTTCCTTTCTTTCGACCTGACATGATATACATCAACAGATGAGTTATGAATTAAAATAAAGATTGGGAGAAAAACCCCAAAAAAATTCTTTACAGATATAGAGATATTCAATTCAATTGGCGCTTTTTCCAATAAATGCAATTTGATTATCGCAAAAATAAGATACAACTTCCGTCTGTCCCTCCTGAAAATAGGAATATAGGACTTTTAGCTATTATTTTAGTACAAATATAACAGATTAATAAACAAGCACCAGTCCTGTGACTAATGGACCTTGGGTTTTGGGGTTGTTTTTTTTTTTTGGGGGGGGGTTGTTTTTTTGTTCTTTGTATGCTTTCCAATAAATGTTAAATTCAGTCCACATTTTGCACAATCAATATGATAGTTACATAAAGATACAAATAACTGGTTGCACAAAGTACAAAGATAGGATATCCTATATCATGGAAACTTTCCATAAATAGAATTTACACAAGATAATAACAACTAAAAGTCCAAACTCGGAGAGTTTAGACTTAAGTTTGAGAATATATTTATAAAAGTATTTCGGCATGTCATTCCAAAACTTCATTAGTACTAAGGAGTCATAAAATCGTAAAACCGCATAATCAATAGCCTATACAGTTCTAGTAGGGGGGGAAAAAAATCAGAATTGTGGACATAATATCTCAGGAGATAAAAAACTCAGAACTAAAAACCAAAAACAATAACAAACAAACCAGCAAAAAGACACAACCAAAGTCGAGGTTTTGTGTGTTGTACATTCATGTAGTTCACTTTTACGAGTGAATAGAACGTTGTAAATTACTATATATTGAGTAAAGTGTGGATACAATATATCAAGAAATTTCTAAACAGATTAAATCATAGCAAGAAAAACCAAATTTTAATTTTCGGTGATATAACTGCTACTACCCAAGTTGTTCGTTCTGCTAGCAGAACAACGCCAAGAATATAGAGGCTGCAAGACTAGTCTATGATATCTTGGCATGCAATTACAGAAATTCTTAAACAAAAGAAACACTAAAGAATCACAAGATCGCATAATCGCATAATTAGTTACCTATCCAGTTCAAGGTAGAAAGTAAGAAAAAAAAATCTAAATTGTGGACGTATATCTCAGGAGATAAACAACTCAGAACAAAATTAGACCACTAAAATCGAGGTTTGGTGTATTGTATATACATATAGCTCACTTTACGAGTGAATAAAACATTGAAAATGACTAGAAATCAAATAAAGGGTGATATAATATGAATCAAGAAATATCTAAACAAAATTAAATCATAGCAAGAACGACAAACTCGAATTTTTTGTTGTATAAGCTACCACCCAATTAAGTTGTTTGTTCTGCTAGCAGAACATCACCACGAAGACTATAGTTTATGATATCTTGGCATGTCACTCCAAAACTTCCAAAACAAAATAAACACTAAAGAATTGTAAAATCGCACAATCACAGAATCGCATAACCAGTAGCCTATCCAGTTGGAGGTAGAAGAAAAAAAATCAAAATTGTGGACGTATATCTCAGGAGATAAACAACTCAGAACAAAATAACACAACCAAAATTGGTGTAGTGTATACAACAATGCTTTTATAGCGCATATCACTGCCATTGCGTCTCTATGCGCTTTAAGAAAGGGAAGAATAAGGATATAGACAGATGCTATCAAATGCGCACTATAGCTCATTCAAAATGCTTTTTGAACAGATAACGTTTTCAAGACGGTTTTAAACTGAGATATTGTGGATGAATCCTTCAAATGAGATGGAATAGTATTCCAAAGCAAATGATCGCTCGCCATAAAACTTGGTCTGAATAACAGGACAATGTAAAAGATCTTTCTGAGCCGATCTGAGATTGCGAGAGGGTACTTACTTTACCAAAGATTCATTGAGATATTTTGGAGCCATTGAATGAAGACACTGATAAGTCAGTAATAGTACTTTGAAAATTATGCGTGATTGGACTGGAAGCCAATGCAATTGTTTTAAGACTCGAGTTATATGAGAGTGTTTCTTAGTACGGGTAATCAATTTTTCGCGGACAAGATAACGCGGCTGTCATCTTTATTTTTTCGGGATTTGTGCAATATCTTGGACTTCACTTTCGCGGTGATATTTTCGCGATCGCTAGAGCTCTAGCTAGCTGAGAACAGAGCGCGTTGATAGAGAGAGTTGTGACACGCGCATAATAAGCTTGCGCGTACGCGGTCTTTGTTTAAAACATGGCGGATCATGGAGCTCCCAATAGTTCCCTTTCACTGACCAATCAGAAGCGACCTCCAGTGTCAGGACTCTCTGTATGGATAGCTCTGGCTGAGAAGCGTTTTACGCCCTCAACGGACTGTCGCTCGCGATTGTTATCCATATTCGCCCAGGAACATTTTGGATTGTTTTTCCTTCCTGGATTTATGCAGAGGCAACCGTTCTTGGACTAGAGTCGAGGATTATTCCATATTAGGACCTGGTGAGTAGATATACACCTTCTACTTTCTCAATTCTAAATAGGCCTATACTAGCAGAACATCGCCACAAATTATTATATTAACGATATAGAGGCAGCAAGACAACAAAACAATATAATGGTACATATTGTTCGACAATGTTATAATTGACAGGCCATTTACTCTTAAAGAAAATGTTGTTGTGATAGAAGAAAATAATTCAAACTACTGGAAAGGAAACAAAATGTGGATATAATATATTTCAGGGCATGTATCAGATACCTAAACAGATTAACCAATATAAACACAATCCATGTAGTTCGCTCTACCAGTAAAACAACACTATGAATAAGTGTAACATGGCTTTACTAATCTGCATGTAACTATAATTAACAAGTCATTTCGCCTTTAAAGATATTGTATTGATTGTAGAATATAACTCGAATTACTGGAAATTAAACAAAGTGTAAATATGTATATCAGGGTATGCCGGATTATGTAAATATGTCAAACAATGCAAAGACATATTTCAGTAGTTCGCTTTACTAGCAAAACAACACCATGAACAAGTGAATGATGTGACACAATATAGCAAAATCAGCTGTATTAAACATGCAGTATAATCATCTCAAAATGCCTAATTAGTATAGGCAGTGTATACATCATAAACAGAATTTAGTGACATTCCTGCTATCGTTTCAGGACAATTTAGTTATTATATAAAAAAAAACATTATCAATAAGTATATAATTGGCCATATCGATATAGATCAAATAGACAGTGTGACATCTTTTCACCACTGTTTGCATCTCTGGAATTACAGCTGAAAACTGTCATGAGCAGATGACTCAAAATTATACGCTTCCCCTCCGCGGAGGCGCTACTTGCCTGCATAGAATCTCATTCTGGTGCTTGTTGTGTAGAGTGCCTGAATTTGCTTTGACCACCTTTGTTTCTCTTGGAGATCAGCAGAGGTAAGGTCGTCGATGATGAAGAACTTTTCTTTCTTCAAAACTTCCCGAGCTTTCTTCATCACTTCAGCCTTATCTCAGTAAGACAGAATTTTGAAAAGAATGTGGCGCGATTTCCCTTGCACTTTTCTTCCATCGCGATGGGCACGCTCTATTTTTAGTTCTATGCCAAAATGACGTCGAAGCTTATCATCCGCTATTGCGATGCAATCCTCTCTTTGTTCTGGTTTCGACGATGGTGCTGATCCAGATCCAGTGTCAGGTTGGGCCTGAGATTGCAGTCGAGGTTCATCGATGCCGACGAGACGAATATTATTTCTCCTGGAGAAGCGTTCGCTCTTGTTTGCCGCTATCTCGTTCTAATCCGCATCGGCGCGAAGTTTTGTCACTTCTCCTTCTAGCTCTCTTACTTTCATTTCCAGACGTTGCTGCTTTTCTTGAAGATCATTTACCCGTTGCCGTTCGAATTCAAGAGAATTAAGCCCCCAGAATCTCTTCGACTGACTCAAACTTTCCACAGCCTGCTCGATCCTGACCTCGAATTTCTTCATTGATGACTCAAACAATGCCTCAAGTTTTGAAACTTGTAGCTGATCGTGGGGTTCAGTCTCAGGTGCGGTGCGCTGAGGCGAAGACTTAGTAGCAGTATCGGGAGCTGCGGCGCCTTTGTCATCGTTCGCGTTCTTCGAATTCCTGGGCATGGGACTCGAAGCTCCATGCATTTCCTTTTGGTCAAGGATTTTAGGTGAAAATGGGTTTGGCCGCTTACCGTTTCTGTAGACAGTTTCTGTTGGCAGTCCGGGGACAGGTTTTGAACCTTTTCCTTTCTGTTGTTTCCGTAGTTCGTAGGCCATTTTTCTTCCGTGATCTTGATCCGTATGTGATTAATAATCCTTATGTGTAGTTATATAAAGTATACTGGTAGTTTAAGTCCCGTTTTTCCTAGTAAAACAGTAAAATTTAGGAGAGACAGACGGTATGCGTTGTCAATATTAGAGCGCCATCAACGTTATCATACTATCATTTACCTTGGTAATTCTCAACACATGTATTTTTCCTTGTATTTTTTCAGTCTTTAAAGGCATTGATTAACTTTGCCCAGGATTGAAAAAAAAAATCACTGTTCCAGCTAATGCTGTAATCATAATTGCAAACCTTTAGCTCAGACAGGAATCGCCTGAGTTTTATAAGCTGATCGGTCGTTTATATATCAAGATATTTACGATTGAATATTGATGTCGGGATAGAGTACCACCGAACCTTAAAGAACTCTTACGGTTGGCATATCTCGCTCTATCACAGAATACCGTATGGGCTGGAAACCCGCTCTGAAATCGCCAAGCGCCGGTGCTTGGTTTTTGTGACTGCAGCGCAGCGAAGAAGCCGAGCGACTTGCGCTAGCGATTGATCGCGATTTTCTCTTTTTTAGGATAGTAAACGGGTTCCATTTTCTCTCATACTTTCACATATCCTTAATTATATATGTAGTTAGAGGACTGCACACAATTCACTGGCATTTGAGCTGATTTTACAATTTTTCACAAAGTTAATCAAGGCAGTAAACATTTCAGTTCATGCGCTATTCGAGAAAAGCACCTTATGCATCTTATGCAGGTGAAATGGTGCAATGCAGCGAGTTTTTAGTTATCGTGCGACAAGAAGTTAGAAGGCTGTTATTAAATTGAGATTATAATATGGATTGAAACAAGGTCATGTGAAAGCTTACATTCACTAGATCTCTTGAAACAATGAAGCAATGAAGCACGAACGAAAATTCAACTTCTAAAAGGATTTTAGACTAAAGTAACACATTCATATGGCTTGACCCACATTCGCTGCATCAGCCCAAACTTGGTACAAGGAGATTTTGACTACAGTTTTTTAAAAAGCTGGTGCTCAGTCATCCGTGGTAGAAAAGTCATGAAAGAGGTATCACTGGACAAAACACAAGATGCTCTTCAACATGAAATAAATTTCAAGGTCAAATAGGTAATAGCTTTTTAATTAGAAGCTGTCAAAGTTAGGTATACTTTTTATTGATACGCTCTGTATACAGTGCGTCCTAGAAAAAACGAAACCGAGATTTATCGATGTTAAATCATATCTTAATTACAATTATGATTAATAAATGACACATATTTGTAAAGCTTGGATCCTCCTCGTTTATTTGATGCCACTCATATGATACATACTTCCCGTATGAGTGAATAAAGACGATATGAAGCCGGGCTACCAAAATGGTTTGGCCAACGCTATCTGAATTTCAAAGAGATAATAACATTTCTAGCAAGTTCATTTTCTGCCCTTTCATATGGCACCTCAGTCGAGAAAAATGAGCCAGGGATGACAAGGCTTTGTTGGTGTAAAGTCATGCTTTCATTTCCATGATTTATTAATGCGCCTGTCACACTTTGCCGGATGAGGCAAACGCATGAGAAACGAATGTCGATTTTTGGCATCCGTTGATATCCGTTTAAAATGCGTTTCATGTCCTTTTTATCCTTTGGATGGATGTTCATCCGAGTCGTCAGGTAATTTCCGTCAAAGCGGCCAGAAAACTTTGTGCATGCATAAAAACTTTTCTAGCCAGAAACGGATAGCGAGATCCGGCCCTTGTCCGATGGTTGTGCGTCTTCTCCTGTGTGTGTAGTACTGGCTTGGTCGTTTTCCACACGTTTCCATCCGCTAGGCGTCCTGCAGGGTCCGTTGCTGCAAGAAATGGGACGGATGGAACGGGCATGTACAGCACATCAAACGCATACACACTGCATAGCAACAGGACGCCTGCAGGATGCCTGCAGGATGACTACCGGTCAAAATGCATGCAGTTACGGATGACAAACGGACAGGACGGCCATAAGTGATGATTAGAGCATAATCTACAGGATATCTACAGCACATGCACACACTGGCGTATTTAGGTATTCTGGCGCCCGGGGCAAACTATCAAGTCTGCGCCCCCCCCCCCCCCTCCCCCAATTTCCAAACTCAGATTAGTGAGCGTTTTTAATTAAGAAATGATGACGCTACGTGAAAATGAGTATTGATGCACATAACCCCGCGTTGTTAGCCCAAATTTGATGAATTATTTGTATAAGCGAGGGAGCAACGCGACCGAGCGGCAGATATTTTTTCCCCTTTTCACCCCTCAAATTGAAATTTCTTAAGTATTTTATCCTTAGAAAAAAAAATCCGAGGGAATACAGCCACCTAGCAATAATTTTTTTTTTCTTGTTTTTTTTTTTGGTTTTTGTTTTGTTTTGTTTTAATTTTGAACATTCCTATTTTGGGGGCGCAAAATAAATGAAAACCCTGAAGAAATTTATTTGAGGAATGTAGCAAAGCAATTGCAAGGCAAATTTATGATTTCTTTCGAATGTTCTATATTTTGAAAGTGGTTTTCATGCACTTATATCCAATCTGAGAGCGCAAAATTTAACAAGCTCCTGCCTTATGCAGGGGAGGGGCAAAGCAACTAGTGTCGGTTAATGTTTAATACTTTTAAAAATGCCATTGGGGGTGCGAAATAGCTAGATCCTAAACATAATTATGCGAGGGAGCAAAACGACTAAGCTTTAGAAAATTTTCCCATTTCAAACCCTATAAAACACCATTTCTTACACATTTTGTCCCCCTTGAATGGGGCGCAAATAACCCTCAAATACCATAACTTTTCTTGTATTTCTCCCCCTTTTCTTTCTCTCTTTTGCGTTTTTTGCACCACTTTCAAGTGCCGCCCAGGGCAAGTTCCCCCTCTGCCCCCCCCCCCCCCCGCAGATACGCCACTGCATCCACAGTACATGAATGGGACATGGAACTGATGTTTAAAGAATATGTACCGGCCTGCAACTGACACCGGCAAGGGCATATAAAAACGTAGGACCTCGCCCCTCTCATTTGGTGCCTCTCTGTCGTGATGCGTCACCCATTCGTTCATCGATCATGCGTTTTGTCCGGTGGTCATGCGTTGCATTTTCGTTTCTCATGCGTTTGCACACGTACCACCGTCCTGTATACAATCGCCCCAGGTGCGTTGTTAGTGCGTTTCATTCGGCCCATGGACCGTGCATGTACGCTCCTGCAAAATGGAAATTTACACTTTGTCCACCGGATTGACGATTTGAACAACGTATAAACAAAATACCATCCGTTTATTGTACGTTGTGCCGATCAGGCGATGTGTGACAGGGGCATAAAGGCTCCCAGATCGTCCCCATTCTGTTACCAGAAATACTCGTTGCTCTGTTGTTAACTGCATGGTCAAGTAGGTTCAGTGGCGGATCCAGGATTTCTTGAGGGAGGGGGCTCAATATTTACAAAATTTTCTGACAACCAAAAGAAAAAAAAAGAGTCCTCAGCATTTTGGGGCCCCTTTTTAACTCAAAAAATCTCTGAGAAGCAAAAAAAAAAAAAAAGGGTCCTCAGCATTTTTTGGGCCCTTTTGTGTTCCCAGGGGAGGGGGCCCGCCCCCCCCCTGGATCCGCCACTGAGTAGGTTAATGAAAACTACCTCACGATCAATCAGCTTTTATCATTTTGTACTGACAATTCCATTTTGTTGACGATCAGCCATGCATGAAGTCTTTTGTCTTGTTTATTTATTGCTAGGACAGGCAGCCAGCGCAAACGGATTCGTTTAATAAATCATGGAAATGCAAGCATCAATTTACACCGACAGAGCTTTGTTATCCCTGGCTCATTTTTCCCGATTGAGGTGTCATATGAAAGGCCAGAAAATGAATTTTCTAGAAATGTGATTATCACTTTGAAATTCAGACAGCGTTGCCCAAACGACTTTTTGATAGCCCTGTTTCATATTATATTTATTCACTTATCCGTGAAGTATGTATCATATCAGTGGCATCAAGTGAAAGAAGAGGATCCAAGCTTTACAAATATGTGTCATTTATTAATCACAATTGTGAGTAAGATATGATTAAACATCGATAGATCTCGGTTTCGTTTTTTCTGGGACGCACTGTACAATGACAACAATGAGAAATTACACTCAGTATATTCGATTAAATAAAGAAAATAATGTTCAAAAAGGCCTTGAAATTTGAGTGAGAAAGTATGCTGAATTACAATAAAATATAGACCCGCATTTATGTACGGAAATCATGAATGATAGCTTTATAGTATTAACTAGCTTTATTTATATACCTCATGTCTAGAATCTAGGCCTCTGATTGGTCAAATCTGCGGGCATGGAATTCACTACGGACTGCCGGGCGGTATGTGAAAACTATTGACCGGGCATAGTTGTGCTCGCGCGTACAATGCATGATAATGTCTTTGCGCTAACGGAATTTATATACAAACGAAATTTCGAAAGAGCGATCGATGAGAATTACGTTACGGTACCGTGTTTCATCTGTCTTTGAAATGAATTTTTGAGCTAACGAAGGATGCGGTATATAATGTTGACTGCTTCTTTTTCGCGTCACGGTTAAAACCATGGCCCTCGGTGATCTTGCAACTGTGCTATGCCCCTCGACTGTTGTCTTGGGGCGTAGCACAGTTGCGAGCTCACCTCGATCAGGCCATAGTTTTAACCTATGGTTTTAACCGTGCCCCTCAAAACAGTCAATATTTGTATAATATGATTTATTAAAACCCATGTTTATCTTTGCTCCAAAAGAAGTCACATATTTTTTTCAATTCATTAAAAAAAAAAAAAAAAAAAAAAAAAGACTAACTTTTAAAACAGAATCACTTGTGCTTTTAGTGTATAAGATATAGTAAGTCAACTTTGTATCGATGAGACCTGAAAATTAAGTTTAAATTGCCCTGATGAAAAAAGCACAAAGGTAACACATACTCAATTTTAGGCAACTTTTAATTAGAATAATTGTCAATCTACGGAAACACGCGTATCAAGGATGCATTTCCCCCCTTTTGAGGTATCATTAGCTTTTGACATTTATATATTTTTCAAGTGGAAGATGTGCCATTACAAGGAACTAATTATGTGAATCAGTGAAATACGTCCTTAAATACTGATTTATCCCGTCCCCTTCTTTTTGTGGTGATATTTGATAAAAAGAAGCTTCCCTTTGGTGTTGGGTATTTGGAAAAAAAAAGGAGTTCCACTTTGGTGTTCGATATTTAGAAGAAGAAGAAAAAAGAAGTTTCACATTGGTGGTCTATATTTGGAAAAAGAAAAAAAAAACACAAAGAAGTTTCCCATTGGTGTTGGGTTTTTCATATATCAACCGATCAGCTACTGCATACTCTGTAACCTTCTATATTTTTTTTTTTTTTTAATGTTTCAGAGACTTCTTTTGGAGCAAAGATAAACATGGGTTTTAATAAATCATATTATATAAATATTGACTGTTTTGAGGGGCACGGTTTAAAACCATAGGTTAAAACTATGGCCTGATCGAGGTGAGCTCGCAACTGTGCTACGCCCCAAGACAACAGTCGAGGGGCATAGCACAGTTGCAAGATCACCGAGGGCCATGGTTTTAACCGTGCCCCTCAAAACAGTCAATATTTATATAATATGATTTATTAAAACCCATGTTTATCTTTGCTCCAAAAGAAGTCACATATTTTTTTCAATTCATTAAAAAAAAAAAAAAAAGGAATGACTAACTTTTAAAACAGAATCACTTTTACCCAAATCTACAGGAGATAGATTTAGTCCTACTCACTATTTTTTGAAATGACAACGTGATTACACCCTGTAATTATGAAATAGCATTTATTATTGTTCATCTGAAGATTTTCGAAGTTATCAAAGGACAATGATTCAGTGAAATAATAATAATAATAGTGGGTTCTTGTATAGCGCACATGTCTGTCAGACTTGACACTCCTGGCGCTCCACAATATTATTACCCCGGCTTTAGCATGGCTGCTTTAACGGCGCTCTAGCATTTCAAGGAATTAATTCCTGCCGGGTACACATTTACCCCACCTGGGTCGAGTGTGGCAAATGTAGATTAATGTCTTGCCAAAAGACACTAGTGCTGCGGCAGGGATTCGAACCCCGTACCTTGTGGTTCACGGTCCGGGGACTTATCCACTAGACGACCAGGTTTATGCTCGCTTGGGCTAAAACCACTTGGTCTAATTTCCAGATGGGCTACCTTCATTCGGGCTGAACCCTTTTGGTCCACTCTTCATTTGGTCTAATTTGCACTTGGTCTAATAACCAGAAGGTCTAATGACCACTTGGGCTAATTATAACTTTGTCTAATTACCATTTAGTCTATTTACCATTTCGTCTACTGTATTTTGTTGTCACTTGGTCTAATACCAGTTCGTCTAATGTCAGTTTGTATAATTCCCAGTCATGTCAATAAGTTTCGCGCAGTTTGTTGCATCTGCGCGTAGCCTGAATGTCATCAGAATGACACGTGCGCGCCACTGATCTCTGTAGAGATCAGTGGTGCGCGCGCACAGAATCAGTCTAAAAACACAAAATATTTCATAACTAATTCATAAAAAGGCCAGAATTCTACAAAACCAGTAGAAGTCAAAATAAGAAAGGTCAAACCTAGAACTCTTACTCTTTTAAGAAACCTTTTAACTGGTTAATTCCCACCATTAACAGCACTGCTAACCAATTAACAAAATTACCTTGTCACTGCGAGTCGATTACTTTCCCCATAGAAACACGTGTAATTTGGGTGTTCTACATTTTTGTGAGGCAACATAAAAAGGCCGTTTTCAAACAAAATTGGCCAGAATTCTACATATGAGATGATTACATTTTTATGCTCAGCAGCTTCTTTGTTTCTTCAATATTCATATTCCTTTTTAACTGAATTAAATTGTTAAAAAGTGAAAAAGATATAAGTATTTCTAAAAGTTGAAATTTACGTTTTTCATGATTAATGTACAGGGTTCTATGGAGGGAATCGCAGAGGGAAAGTGATACGCGCGCGCGCATGGTTGAGAATGCAACACACTTTTTGGTATGAGTCTAAAACTAGTTGGTCTACAGGCATTTCGTCTAAAATCCACTTGGTCTAGTATCCATGTCATTTATATGGTCTAATGTGCAGTTGGTCTAACTTTCATTTAGTCCATTTTCCATTTAGTCTAATTGTCAGTTGGTCTAAATGCCAATTTGTCTAAACATCACTTTGTCTAATTATCACTAAGGCTAATTGCCTGTTGGGCTATCTACGCACCTACCAACAACACTATATGCGTCATTTTGTTGGCCATGGACAGGTTGTGGCCAGAGCTTTTTGAAAGGGCCTTGGGAGCCCGGGGGGGGGGGGGGGTTGCTGTTCTGAATCGACTCTATCCTGAGCTGAGGTTAAAAACAAAAACAAAAAAATACCGATATCTGTAATAAACCTAGATACGCCACTGCCTTAAAAGAAGAAAAAGAAGGCAGTGAACAAGCATAAAAAGCGGCATTTTTGAGGGTAGCAGGAGACACTTTTTGGCACGGTGCTTGGAAAGGTGAGGGGGGGGGCATTGTTCCCCCTGCCAACGAGCGAATTAATTTACGTTTTAGATGAACAAATAATAAAATAATAATAATAATAATAATGATAATAATATTAATAATAATAATAATAATGGTAATAATAATAATAATAATAATAATAATAATAATAGTTGCATACTTTTCTTACTTCTTCTCCTTCTTTTTTCGTTTTTCTTCTCCTTCTTTTTGGTCACTTGAAAAATCAAAGGAGGCAACCGCCCCCTGCCCCCCCCCCCCTGTACGCCACCCCTGAAAATAGCAGTTTGCATAGCTCAAAAGAATCAGAGAAGCTTAATGGCAGAATATTTAGTTCTTGGTATGGCAACAGTGTGACACCTTTGAGCAGGAACTTAGCGAGAGCTGGGGACACAGTGCCCAAAAGTTTGATAGTATTGCAGAAATTAAGATATCTCCCGCCCGAAGCTTGCTCGCTACGCTCCCTCGCACTCACTTATTGTAACTCATGGCAGTAACATAAAGTCCTCTCTATCTCTTTTATTGAGAGATTGTGCTTGAAATTAAACGCTTTTGCGGCATCTTCGTCATGAAATCACTGTATAATGCAAGCACCATGCATGACCTTCAACAAGAACATAGTATTTTTGGTCGCTCGCTTGCAAGTTAGGAGTAGAACAGAATTGCATATTATGCAAAAATTAGAAAATATATCTTAAAATTTAATGTGTGTTAAATACAATATAGGGGTACAGCAACATATCAAAACGCCATTTTCCATTCTTGTCTTCACCCTTTATATTTAAGTTCCCCCTTTTCCAAAAAAAGGTACCCAGTTCGTTGAAACCCCAAGTCTGTGCGTCTAATTGCCCCTCATATGAAAATACCCTGGCACCGCCCCTAGCTTTTATTTACTACTTGCACAAACATTTGTACATCGGATATCAAATAAGAAACACGAATAACAGAATATCAACCCAATAAACATAATTTGAAGTGCAATACAAAATCAGGTTCATCTACTTAAGTCATGAAAGGAAGAGGAGACCTATAAATGTTTTAATTACTAAACAATAATACTAAATAATTGATTTTAATAAATTAAATAATTAATATATATAATGTCGGGATATTGATTGATCTTGATATAAGCAGCAGTAAGGTGAATAACTCTTTTAATGCACATTTAAGTAGATGACATCTTTGAAGTTTCAGTTTTTAAAGTTTCATTTCCCTGTCCTTTCTCAACTTGCTACTAAATGGCCAGAAGAATAAACAGTAATTAGACCAAATGGTCATTAGACTATACGAAAATTAGACCAAATGATAAGTAGCCTAACTGGTTATTAGACGAATTGGATATTAGACCAAATGGTCATTAGACCATATGACAGTTAGACTAAATGATTAGTAGCCCAACTGGTTATTAGACTTAATGGAATTGGACCAAATGATAGGTAGACCATATGGTATTAGCCAAAGTAGGTGTAGCCCAAATGGATATTAGACTATGTGGCTTGTAGACAAAATGACTGTTAGACTATTTGGAAATAGACGAAGTGAAAATTAGCCGAAGTGAAAATTAGCCCAAATGGGTTTTAGACTAAATGGGGTTAGCCAAACTGGGTATTAGACGAATTGGTTATTAGGCCAAATGGAAATTAGACGAAATGGTAAGTAGACAAACTGGTTGTAGACAGAATGAAGTTAGACCACGTGGAGTTCGACGAACTGATAATTAGACCAAGTGGTGGTAGACCAAGCGACAGTGTACCGACCACACCACCTCTAGTTCATTTTATACCATTTAAATTTTTTTTTTTTTTTACGTTTCCAGAAACTCGAATGATCTTTGATGCATGGCAAATGAGTCAACCTAGTAACAATGGAGACTGTGTAGAAATGAGAATTCAAGATGGGTACCAATCTGAATGGAATGACCGGTCTTGTTCAGAGGACAAATGGGCTTTATGTCAAATTGGTGTGTAAATTAGAGAGGTCTGCAAAATAACTGCTGCATTCTGAAAAGAAAGGATTTGTCAATTCTCAAGCAAAGGCTCTGATTATGTGTTTAAACACAGGATCCTTGTTGAAATGAGTAATCAAACTCATTATTCTTACCAAGCTGTTAATCCCACTTAATATGCAGACTAAAAGCTTGGCAGAAATAACCACTTGATTCATTTCTTTCAAGAAATTATCAATAATTATAATGATAATAATAATGATAATTTGTGGGGTATATAACTCCATGACAACCATGACATTGATTGGAGTTAACCAATTATGATCTTTTATAAGGGAAATGAGGTTTGTACTGAATAAATGGTAGTGATGACTAGATGATGGCTGTTGATAACATTTCTATGAATTACTAGAATGGGGATTTAAGAGTCATGTCTTATTTCGATTATTATAAGACAAATGGGTACCTGAATTGATAAGCGTATTCGTAGGTGCAAGTGCGATTGCAAAAGCAAGTATCATGATTTCATGATTTATGATTTGGAAAAATATATGTATTAAAAATAATATATATGTACATGTATGTATATATATAATTATATGATATTATTTCGTAGAACATTTATTTTATGTGGTAAAGATTGAGACAGTGCACTGCACAGTATTTTGCGTGGTACAGTAACGATTTTTTTTTTTCACTTTGTATCTTAGTACTGTGTAAGTCTTTGTATTTGAGTTATTTCTGGAATCCCAAAAGATCATTTATTTCTAAGGAATGTATAGTTTCTATCCCTGTGTCAATATCATTCACCATAAATTTAAATATTTCTAGGTATTCCTGCCTGTGGCGATCCAGGTCAACCTTTGCATGGTTATCGTCTACCAAATGACAGAACAACATACTCTGTTGATGCT
The DNA here is from genome assembly GCA_025618425.1 of Heliocidaris tuberculata. Lineage (NCBI taxonomy): Eukaryota > Metazoa > Echinodermata > Echinoidea > Camarodonta > Echinometridae > Heliocidaris > Heliocidaris tuberculata. The sequence goes on from CM046833.1 coordinate 1,715,258, forward strand.
ACTCTCCATTTCACTTGTGAGGAAGGCTATACATTAGTTGGACAAGGCATTATTAGATGCATGACTAATGGTTCGTGGGATCAGCAAAGACCATCATGTGAAGGTGTAGTAAATGTAATATACGTAAGGTCCGTTTACTGGTTTAAGCTGGTCTTTATAATATTGATATAAGATCATGCTTTAAGATAACAAACTTTCACCATCAATTTTTTGAAATGTTGATGTTGTTACAACCATTCATCTTTAGGAATATAGGTCTCCCGACAAATTTATTTGGGAGGATTTCCTCGAAACTTTCAAATTTGCGCCAATGATAGTGCCAGTGACAATAAATATATTATAAAGTAAATCAGGCATTCGTAGAACGTGAATTTCAAATGTATACAAAGGTCGTTCTAGCCAAATATGAATGATGACATGACATTTCTTCCATTTTCCTGAATAGCTGTCGAATGTGACGAAATCCCGCCAGTGGTAGAACTGGCATCCAGTGAAACACTGGGATCAGCGTATCGAGACATAACTGTTTACACCTGTCAAGATAGTTACATTCCTGATTATGAACCAGTCAGCTTCTGTCAGTTTTCTAGCACATGGAGTAAACCTAACTTTACATGTACTGGTAAGTTAGTATCACATGACTTGAAGAGGGAATAGCTTTTAAATGAAACGTTTCATTTGGGCCATTTCCTTGAGTGTGAGATACTTCTCATTGAGCTCAAATTGCACATACATTTTCATGTATTCCTTATGATTAATAAACAATTTACAGATAGTAAGTTGTTACTCTTCTCTTTACATATCACTTTGTCGTTAGTGGTATGAAATGTGTTTAGAAACCGCATACTTTAAATTGGAAATGTGTGACGCGTATTCACATATATCTTTTGTTTGGTCGCAATTAGTTTTCCTAAAAGGCAATTCTAACTTTTGAAACAAATTGAATTCGACCAAAGCAGAAAAACAAGAGAAACGCATAAAAAGTTTGAAAGAGACTGGCAAAACATAAGAATTTATGTATGTTTTTTTTTAAATAAGAAGATGATGATCAGTAATGATGTTTTAAAAATTTACATTTTTGTTATCTTTCGAGTATGAGCAAACGGGAGAGTTGTCTAGCAATACATCAGAGTGACATTACTAATTGTCCACATTTCTTGGAACGGAATCCATTTCTATTACCAGCACCAAGTCCTTGTTACAGTAGCCCCTGTATGAATGGAGGTACCTGCACTGATGTAGAAGGATCATCTTTCACCTGTACATGTCCATCTAGCTACACTGGTCTCACGTGTGATGAAGGTAAGACGTACCTCACATGCTAATCAAGAACTTTTTCCTTTTTTGTGGGGCTAGAGCTTTAGACAGTGGAGGGGTGTACGCCCCTCCAGCTTGTGCTGGATACGCCTCTACACTGCAGTAATTTTCTCTCCAAAATGTACATTTCATATTTCTTCCCAAAATTTCTTAGCTACAATGCAGCACCACTACTAAATTTAACTTTACTAACATCACTCAACTGCCATCATAAATTTATAGATTTTGCAAAACTGTCACTATCATGTTTCTTTGATTTTTACCACTCAAGCTAACTAGTTATTGATAACTTGTTTGATGTTGAACCGTTAACATGTTAAACATTGAATCTTGTTTTATTCTTTCAGAGATAAGTCTCACAACATCATTCACTTCAACTACGCAAGCTCCTCCACAAACAGGTTTGAAATTTTCTACAGCTGCTAATATTATTATTATTTTTTTTTTTTTTTTTTTGCTGAACATGTAAAATGTCTTTCTCTTTTTTTCTGAAAGTGCTTGTGCTTTTAGTGTAGAAGATATAGTAAGTCAACTTTTTATCGATGAGACCTGAAAATTAAGTTTAAATTGCCCTGATGAAAAAAGCACAAAGGTAACACATACTCAATTTTAGGCAACTTTTAATTAGAATAATTGTCAATCTACGGAAACACGCGTATCAAGGATGCATTTCCTCCTTTTTGAGGTATCATTAGCTTTTGACATTTATATATTTTTCAAGTGGAAGATGTGCCATTACAAGGAACTAATTATGTGAATCAGTGAAATACTTCCTTAAATACTGATTTATCCCGTCCCCTTCTTTTTGTGGTGATATTTGATAAAAAGAAGCTTCCCTTTGGTGTTGGGTATTTGGGAAAAAAAAGAAGTTCCACTTTGTTGTTCGATATTTAGAAGAAGAAGAAAAAAGAAGTTTCACATTGGTGTTCTATATTTGGAAGAAGAAAAAAAAACACAAAGAAGTTTCATTGGTGTTGGGTTTTTCATATATCAACCGATCAGCTACTGCATACTCTGTAATCTTCTATATTTTCTTTTTTTTTTTATAATGTTTCAGAGATAACCTTACCAACACCAGCACATATATCGCAGTCACTATTAACATCGTTTGCTCCTACTACCTGGTTTACACCGCAATGCACTGAATTACTAACGGGTTGGCATGACATTTTTGGACAGTTAATATTTCATTATACATTTAAATATAAAGTCGAGTTCTTGTCAAGCGATTACTTTGGCAAATAAACTGGAAGCAATAGAGAAAAGTCATCTATGTAGCACATAAGAATTTGGGTGAGAAATTTTAGGTTTTGAAATCATCAAAATGATAAGGAACTGACACACTTTTGTCGACAGTCACTTGCACCATACACAGAAATATGTATATGGGACTACAGACATGCTGCCTGGTCCACATATTTCAGCCATTTCTCGTCATATTTCCAATATGGGGGGAATTAAAAAAGCAGTCCTTTTCATGGGACATATTTTGTCCAAACTCACAAAAACTCAAAGAATGGGAAAGCTCACAAAAGATTTAAACCATTATCACAACTCAACGTTCTCTTTAACATGAAGTATTTGCTATTTCCATAGTACGCGTTATATGTATCATGAATCCATCCTAATTTTTCTTAATTTCAAGAACTAGAAAACCTCATGTTGATTCTGTATAAAGGCTTTTCTTCATTTTCAAAAAGGGAATAATTCTTATAATTGTATCGGATTATCAACAGGTGATACACATGCAGTTGTATGGCTTTTTAATTTCCTGCAAAAATAATGTAGTCTTTGCAATTTTTACCAAGTCATTTGTGTAAAATATATTTTCAACAAAGCTACAAATTCATTGTAAATTAAGTCATTGGAAATAACATGAAAAAGCACAATGGTCCATGATGGAAAAATAGATATTTAAATTAGCCCACAGTTGGCTATTTTTATCATGTTTATTAAAAGTTTGTTATTTGATTAGAGTACACTAGTTGAAAGAATTTGTCATTTTGAATTTGTAATCTTTGAACAGTGTATAAAAATAAATACGCTAGGTCTAATTTTGTACCGGTATAACATGAACATTCATACAGCTTTTTGCCATTGAAGCAGGAGATGAAATATTGTTTACTATGTTTTCGGTTCGACTTTGACTAGAGATCTCAATATCAAGCATTATTGTAAGTTTGAGGTAAGTTTTGAGGTTTTCCTTATTGCTTTAGCATGTAACATAGATATCTGATATGTGATTCACCTACTTATTTTAATTTAATGATTACGTTTGATAATCTGCCCTTCCTTTTTCTTGATGATAGAAAATCCAGGGGGAGCTGCATCCCCTTACGGAGGTAAGTTAACTATTTGATGATTTTTAGAGAATCATGTCAGTACCATTAGGCCTACCAAAGGCATGTGCAAAATTGCAGGTCTAAAATGTTACAATACAACATACAGTGATCATGATGTTGTCAGTTATCATAGTGACAATATAAAGTAAATCTCGACAAAGGATTAAACTGGATAGATCAGGGGAGCGTTTCATCAAGCGTTTTGTCAGTGATTTTGACCGACAAATTTGCTCTCAGCCAATCAGATGCAAGGATTTCAGTAGCTTATAACAGTTGTCGGATAAAAATCACTGTCAAAATGCTTGATGAAACGCTCCCCTGATACATGTGATTGCTCATTTCTATGAAAAGATTCTCCTCCCTCCCCCCCCCCCACCCATGAATATAAATGTATACGCACATTTAAACAGAATCTGCTCAAATGTCTCTTCTACAAATACAATCTTTCAGTGAATTCATATTATTGTTTTAAAGCTATTGCAGCTGGAAGTGCAGTGGCCATTTTTCTCATCTTGCTGGTTATTGTTTCAGTCATCTTATTCAGAAGGTATGTTTATAGAGTTTAAGGCCGGAATTCACAAAGGTGGTTTCAATTCAGACCATGGTTTATGCAGATTTCGTGGTATAAATACACTTGATTTAGCGCGTACACTTAAAAAGATCCAATAATGAACGCGCGTTGGTCGCGCGTGGTTGGCAAAAGCGCTAAATTTACGCTAGTTGCCAGACCTATGGTTCAGACCAGACCATGGTTTATGTAAATTCAGACCATGGTTTATTTAAATTAATTTGAACATTCAGTATATATTGTAAAGAGATAGACGCGTGCACAAGAAGTGTTTGTAATTTTCATTGATCATACCATCACCGTTTTCACGAAGTGGCCTCGTAGTGCGCGCAGCGACAAAAGTAGATTTCGAGAAAAACGCATTTTAAAAGTTAACGTTATTCAAATTGTGATTTCGGGGGTTAAACGTACATTTTCCAGGATTTTTTTTTATAACGACATAGTACAGAATTTAACTATTCTGCCCATATACTTTTTGTTTACAATAAATACATAATCAAGAGGAAATGTTGTTACAAACTGTGGGGACGGTTTGTGAAAACGACGCGTATATGGAATACGCATATTTTCGTTTTCACGAACCGTCCCCACAGTTTGTAACAACATACCCTCTTGATTATCAGCTCAGTATGTATTTATTGCAAACAAAAATTATATGGGCAGAATCGGTAAATTCTGTACTATGTCGTTATCAAAAGAAATCCTGAAAGATGTACGTTTAACCCCCGAAATCACAATTTGAATAACGTTAACTACCGTTTTCACGAAGTGGCCTCGTATAGCATATATAGTGCGCGCAGCGACAAAAGTAAATTTGGAGAAAAACGCATTTTATAAGTTTACGTTATTCAACTTGTGATTTCGGGGGGGGGGGGGAACGTACATCTTCCAGGATTTCTTTTGATAACGACATAGTACAGAATTTACCGATTCTGCCCATATAATTTTTGTTTACAATAAATACATACTGAGCTGATAATCACGAGGGTATGTTGTTACAAACTGTGGGGACGGTTCGTGAAAACGAAAATATGCGTATTCCATATACGCGTCGTTTTCACAAACCGTCCCCACAGTTTGTAACAGCATACCCTCTTGATTATGTATTTATTGTAAACAAAAAGTATATGGGCAGAATAGTTAAATTCTGTACTATGTCGTTATCAAAGGAAATCCTGGAAAATGTACGTTTAACCCCCGAAATCACAATTTGAATAACGTTAACTTTTAAAATGCGTTTTTCTCGAAATTTACTTTTGTCGCTGCGCGCGCTACGCGGCCACTTCGTGAAAACGGTGACGATACATTTATCAAGCCCAAAGGCATCAGGTCCAACATTTTGTAACACATTGATAGCTATAATGAATTTTGTAACCATTTTGAAGAAAAAAATCGATTGATCCCATATCCAACATGTCCAGAATTGGCGAAAAAATACTTTATTGTGCCACTTTCGATGCTTTTAATCCCAAAATTATACTTTTAGATAGGAACTTATTTCCGTGGCAAATCGAATCTCTGCCACAGCAAGACATCTACAGTACATGTGACACTCTGCACCACGCACAGTAGGATGAATGCGTCTTATCATGGCGGCTTTGCTAAAGGGTATAGTAAACAAAATTATATACCATGCACTGAGAGGCTCTAGCTGAAATTATGGATTCCGAGGTGGCAGGAATAGCACTATTTTCTGAGGGGCGTAGCCCCGAAGAATATGGTGCTTTTTCTGTCACCGAGGAATCCATAATTTCACTATAGTGGCTCGAAACAGTGCATGATATATTTGTTTTATATCCCTCCAACGAATCTTGAAAAATAATTATAAAAATGTCCCGCGGTTTACACAGTGGTCTATGAGGCCGATAACGATAGCACTTTTCACACGTTATCGATGAAAAACCACTGATCGATCGCATAACTGTGACGACATTCATGGTATAGTGCACTATACCATGAATGACGTCACAGTATAGCACATTTTCCTTCATCGGCATCGGCATTATCCATTATGAAGGATATAATAATGAGATATACCCTGTATAAAGCGCAATACTTGTATAGTAGCTGCACTATGTAAAAGCATCTACTATTATAAGTGTGTATAACTATACAATTTCATGAATGTATGCATATTTTTTTAATGATTCTTCAACAGGCGTCGCACAGATAAACCTGAAGTACCCGATGATGAAAACGAAATGGAGAACTATGCTTCGGTAGCTAACTGCTACGAAGATAGCAAACCAATGAGCAGTACTCCTCGCTCGCCATATTATCTAACAGTTCTACCTGGCAGCGATGAAAATGGCAGATTTGGCGCGCCTTCTGTTGCTAAGCAACCTTCGCATCTTCAGAAGGGCGGGGCGCAGAAAGATCAACCCTTCCTCATCAAGGATTCCAATGACTGGCATGAAAAGGATAACGGAGATGTTTTCGTGGATAATGTGTTATATGGAACATCTGATGAACAGTTTGACAGACCTTCATCATCTCATTCTACTTCAAATAATGTTAAACCCGGGATGGAGACAGAAAGTAGCACTCCTGAAAGCCAAATGTCTGGAAACTTCGTAAGCGTTGTACCTGATGAAAACGTGTATGAAAGTTATGAGGATGAAGATATTATAGTAGACAACGAGCTTTACAATGCAGCATCCCCGCCGGCTCTCCGCGATAACAATCCCGATGTGGTGGATGATCAGGTGAATGAGGAGGTTTATGAAAATCCAGATGAAAATGTCTATGCAGATTTGAAAGATGAAGAAAACTTGATAGACAACGAGCTTTACAATGCAGCATCTCCGCCAACGACTCGCGGTCACAAGCTCGATGCGGTGGTTGACCAGGGGAATGACGACGTCTACGAAAACCCTAATGGTAATGTCTATGAAGCATACGAAGATGAAGCCACCATGGTTGACAACGAACTATACAGAGCTGCAACGCCGCTAAGTCCCCGTGCTTGCAATAGCAATCCGATTATTGACGACGGGAATGGGGACATGTACCAAAACACCGAGTTTCATGAAGTTCCTACTAACTTGATAACAAATGAACTTTACAAAAGCGTAGATAAAATTTAATTGATTATTAAAATTTACATATTGTAAGTCTATTTTTATTTTTCATTTTTCATTCGAACAGTAATCGTAATAGGCCACCGCACACCTTACAATCAGACTGGTCTGCGACTGGTCTGCGACTTGCGCATGCGCTCTTTGCTTTTTGTTTTATCAATACTGCTGTCTGATTGGCTGGAAGTTGGATTGAGCCTGTGATCCAGTTGTAGAGATTCGACCTGTCAAAGCTTTACGATTGACCTTGCGATCTGTCTCTGTTTGGTCTGCGACTCACGTGCTGACACGATGTGGTGACGTCACATCTCCCCTCACTCAGTCGCAAACCAGTCTATCGTATGGTGTGCGGTGGCCTTTTAGATATATTATTGAACGTTCATCGTAATATAAAAGTGCTATATGTGTCTATCTTTCTTTAACCGCATGAATTTTTTTTTTTTAAAGCTAAAAGCTCCCTTGTTAGAGGCGGAACTACAGGAAGGCATGGGGGCACGTAACCCCAATAGAATGGCGAAAGGGGGTGGGGGTGGGATAGAAACGCATAGGGGGATGCAACGTTAAAAGGAGCTATAGCCCGGGTAATCATTTCCGATACTCCTTTGAAGTTTTAATTTGTCTATACGGTTATATCATAAAGAGATACGCGCTGTAGAAGAACGGAACATTATCATTATTAGGATCATTAGGTGAGAGTGAGGCAATTAAACGCGTTACAGAATGACATTGGCAAAGAATTTTCAAGTTTGAAAGAAGAATATTATGAACATCGTCATGAATATTTTCAACCATTCATCATATTTATGAAATATTAAGTATTTAATGCTTCGTTACGGTATGACAATAAAGGACATGACTTTTCAACCAGAATAAACATTGCGCAAACTCTGTGAACTTTGAATATTTTCCGGTTTTCAAGATTGCTGTGCCATTCTTATCTTTGATGTCACCAAGTTCCTGGAAACTGTTTGAAAATATTTGAAATATGATGCAAAATATAAAATGAAACTTCTGAAAGCCAATGGAAAATAGTGATTAAATTTCATATTATGTGAATAAGTATTTGAAACATAGTTTGAAATACAGACTAAGCAAACGATTTGATGATTTTTGATGACCTAAGATATCTGTGTTAAAGATAGTTATATTGGTGTTTATGAATTTACTATAACTTATGCAAATTTTATTCATAAATTCATATATATGTTAATAATTAGATTTTTGAAAAAATTCTGAAGAGCACTGATTTTTGTAAAATGCTTCTAGTAAGCTTAAAAATGCATTCGGATAGATTTAATCATTATATTCATCTTAAATTGCACGTATTTCATTGTTTTATAGATATCTTGTGTATATTCTATTTCATCATATGATTTGTTCTTTCTTTTTCATGCTATAATCTGGATCAATATTAAGATCTAAAATACAGGACAATAAAAGCTATAGAGGAAAGAAATACATCTCATTAACAAATGGAATAAGAAAACACCATTTTCCCATTTGATCTGTACACAAAACCCAAAATTGGTAAATCATTAACTTTGATATAATTTTCACACTGGAACGTGAGCTTATCATCTCTAATTTAGTTGAAAATTATATGATATATTAAGCTGAACTAATGTAGGTTCAGGGTTTAATAATTTTTTCCAAAACTGAATATAATGTCATTTCGTACATTATTTTGTTTACGGAATGACATAATTATATCATAATCAATATTCAAAATATTTCTTCATATCAAATGCAAATACATTTCGTAGATATTAGGTACCTTGATTTACCTGTCAACTTTCAGAACAAAATGATGGTCCTTTTTGGAAGTAAGTTGAAATTATGTGTTTTGGGCGCTACAGAATGACAGGTTTTTCGGAGTTTAAGTTTCCATGGTTATTGAAGTATGAGAAATTATGCAGAGCAGAAACAAATGTTATTAAAGGTTACTATTTTATTTAAACTTGGGTATCAAATGTATTTTAGCAAACGGGTCATATTAAGAGCTACTGTCTGAGAGAATCGGGCAGGGGTCGGACGATGGGGATCGGCAAATTGGACTCATATTTTAAAGTTTGATCAAGTCCTTTAAAGCATTTTCAGAAATAGCTACCACCCCAAAATGCGCCCTCTGTAGCCTATTTTTACACTTTTAAATAACGAAAAACGCCCAACTTTACGTAAATGTTTCACCTCGGTAAAATGACCCGATCTCTTTGAAATTTTAGCCACAAACTATCTTAACCTTGTTGGTGCTTCTGATATAAAATTAAATAATAAATGATTAGACTAAATGGTGATGTTTTTACTTGGAAAGTTCTATTTTTTTTTTCGATTTTTGATAAATTTGAAAAAATGCAATTTTACGGTAAATTCAACAGAGTATAACAAGAATGGCCAAAATTTTTATGAGCTAATATTTGGTCAGGAAGTGTCATCACATGTCCACTTTTTATTTATGATTTCAAAAGTGTGGAGTGTCTTACACTTTTTATGCACATGTCTGTTAAAAACAACCATTTTTTAACTTCTAACAAATTTTGTTAAAAAGTGTTTTTCAGTGCTAACGTTGACAAACAAAATAATTCGTGATCCAATGTATTTTCAAATCATACTCGGGCATGTTGGGCAATCATAGCGCTATGTTCTATATCTGAATTTTTAAAATTGTTGTGTATTTTGTTGTATTTATGCAAAGTATCCTTACAGTATGCCAATTTTCGCATTTTTGAAAATTTGCAAGAAAAAGTCAATAACTTTAACATTGATTAGGCTAATACCAATGACCTAACCTATTTTTAATCAATACTTGGTCACACTGTACCTTCATAGTGCTTCTTTCGATAACTGATTTCAAAAGTGTGGAGTAATGTGTACTTGTTATGTAAAAATACACCTAAGGTATGCCATCTTTCCTATTTGGGGGAAAAATTGAAATAAAAAAATAAACGTTAATTGTATTCACATTTTGAACAAAGAAAGTTTAACCTATTAATTATATCAACTCAAATTTAATACATTACTCCACATTGATTTACCAAATACTTTGTCATAGAGTGCCTTCGTAATTTCACTTTTGATAACTTGATACGGAATCATGCTGCGCATCATATCTAAACAAAATTTCACGTTGTCATATTTACCAATATGAAAAATGGGGAAAATAGTAATAAAGTGATTTTAACCCTATTCCACCAAACCTGTGAAAAATCGGACAGAAAGCATAATTTATGCGATGGTGAAATATTAATGCAATTCAAGTGGACGACGATAATATTTAGATGGCTGCAAGCATGTCGTTTATCCAGTTTTTTATAATTCCAAAAGTTCGTTGATCCAAAAGTTCATTATTAAAATCAAAACTTCGATAATTCCGAAGATTCGTTAATCCGAAGTTTTGTAATTACGGAAATGGAATGGGGTTCCCAATTCCTTAAATGAAACAAAACCCTAATATCATTTTCCACAAGTACGAACATTGCGATAAAAACGTCAAATTTCAAACTAACGGGTTAGAAGTCATTTATCGGACCAGAAAATATATATACATGTAGCAATAAGATAAAACAGCAAGAAGCGTGTACTTGGAAAGACGGTTTTGCATCACGTGTTGGGAAACGGTAAACGTTTCGTCATCATTTACCCAACAAAAAAAAAAGTAAGTTGCCCCTGAAACTTTTTAATATATCTCGAGAAATATTTGAAGAAATCTGTTCATTCAAACAGCAAAGTATGCAGATTTTTTGTTTTACGCACATTTTGATTGGTTATATGTGTGAACAATCTATTGTGTTGTGAATGAAATTATGGTTTTTATTCCCGTCGGTACAAGAAAAAAGTAGCACTTTATGTTTCATAATGTAATGCAGGGTTTATGTGTACACTATTTTCAATTCTTTTCCTCTTTAATCATGGTAAGACACATAATTTGTCATGGAGATTCATAAAACTGCGTCAAAAATCAAAATTTTCTAATAATTTTGTCTATAGTGTGTAGGGGAAAAAAGAAAAATTTAGAATAAATGTCTACTTTAAAGGGGATGGGCACAATCAAACAAAAATAAACAATATAAAAGCCTAGGGAAAATTCTTAATCTAATTATCGTACATGTTTCATATTGAAAATGTAAATCATTCTAGCAACAGCCATGCTAAAGAAAAAGATTGAAACAAAAGTCAATAATCAGGGTCCTCCGTTGAAAATAGCGATGCATACTGAAGCATCTCACTTCCGAATTTTCCCAATATTCAGCAGTACTGCTATGAACATCCCAAAATTAATGAATTTGTTTTTTGTTTTTTCAGAGAAAATTTTACAGACTTCAAAATGATACCAAATGCGCAGCTAAGATTCTGTAACATTAACAATATGGTTTTTATTAAACTCGAAAAAAGGGGGAAAAGGAAGTTACTGTATTAAAATAATATTCTTTTGACGATAGCAGGATTTCAGTTATAAACTCATTCCAAATTTACATAACCAATGATAGGATAAACAAGTAAAGGGATTCTCTAATAATTCTAAATAAAATGATAATAATTAAGTAATTCCAGAAACATTTTCAATCGAAATCGATTTTGCGATTTATTTTTCAGGTTTATACAAACTAAACATAGGAGAAAATGAAGAAGAATTGTGTATTCCTATCCTAATATTCCTAATATTTTGACCTCCCAATTTATTCAAATGTCTCTAGCTTAGTCCATTACCCAAAATATTGAAAGGGACTGATACACATTATTTCTTATCTTTTGCACAATTCCTTCCAAATGGCCTTCTGTGTTATGAATACATGGGACCATCTTTCCCTTGGGTTCGTCCATTGACTACATGTACAAAGTTGAGAAAATATGAAGGTGTAACATTAGTAATAATCTTTCAGGCGATAAAATATTTTTTTCTCAATATAGTTCCATTACTTTTAATATTCATAAATTTACAAAAAATGTACACCTCAGTGTATATTTGTCACTTTTTCAGCATTTCGCGGAAATTACCTATTTTACCTATTTTAAGCGGGTGGTGACTAAAAAATTAAAAAGCCATCCACGGATTTGAAACCTGGAATGGATTAATTTAGCTTTGGACCACATTTTAATGGCAAAACCAACTTTAAAAGAGTTAGGCCATTTGAGATATACTACTTCACAAATTACCTACAATAGGCATTTACCAATTTTCTTGAAAATGGGAAAATTGGCATTAACCCTATAGTAATCATGGAATGAGGCAACAATCTATTTTTAATATTGTCTATACAGATCTTAAGAAGAAGAATGGGAGGAGAAATTCTGCAAATTTCGTTTGAATGGCATAATCATAAATATATTTTTATTATGAATGAAAATCCATACATATAACTATAGGGTCTGCATGGGACCATTTTCCCCTTGGAGTCGTCCATTCAGTACTCTAGGTATGTTTACATGTACAAATGTGAGCAAATGTGAAGAAATAACATAGAAATAACCTTTCCGACCTTAAAACGACCTTTTTACAGTAGTTCCATTGCATTTCAGTAGAATATTCATAAATTTGCAAGAAATGTACCACTCATTAAAAAACTACATTTTTTTTAGCTTTTCGAGGAAATTACCTTTTTTAAGCGGCTTGGAACAAAAAAGTAAAAGACACTCCCACGAATTTGAAACCTGGAATGGATTAACCTAGATTTGGCCCACATTAAATGGCAAAACCTACTTTAAAAAGGTTAGGCCATTTGAGATATACTGCTACAAAAATGACCTACAATGGGCATTTTTCAATTTCCTTGAAAATGGGAAAATTGGCATTATCCCTATAGTAATAATGGAATGATCCAGCAATCTATTTTTAATATTGTCTATACAGATCTTAAGAAGAAGGACAAAAGAAGAAATCCTGCAAGTTTCGTTTGAATGGCATGATCATAAAAACATTTTTACTATGAATGAAAAATCATACATATAACTATAGGCCCTACATGGGACCATTTTTCCATTGGAGTCGTCCATTCAACACGCTAGGTATGTTTACATGTACAAATGTGAGCAGATGTGAAGAAATAACATAGAAATAACCTTTTTCGACGATAAAATGACTTTTTTACAGTTCCATTACTTTTTGGTAGAATATTCATTAATTTACAAGAAATATACCACTCATCCAAAAACGACATTTTTCCAGCTTTTCGCTGGAATGACCTATTTCAAGCGGCTTGGAACAAAAAAGTAAAAGACACTCCACGAATTTGAAACCTGGAATGGATTGACCTAGGTTAGGCCAACATTCATTGGCAAAAAACAAACTTTTAAAAAGTTGGGCCATTTGAGATACATCACTTAAAAAATGACCCAAAATGGGCATTTTTCAATTTTCTTAAAAATGGGAGAATTGGCATCACCCCTATAGTAAAAATGGAATGATCCAACACTTTATTTTAAATATTGTCTATACACATTGTAAGAAGAAGGATAGAAGGAGAAATCCTGTAAGTTTCGTTTGAATAGTATAACCCTAATTGCATTTTTACTCTTAATGAAAATTGCACTAAATTTCAAAATTCATGTCCTTGATAGGTACCAAAAAGGGCTATTTTAGGGGGTAGGGATAACTATGAATGGAATTATGAACAGAAAATTTTAACATCATTTTCGTAGGATATACCCTGTATATACCACAACTTCAAAATATAAAAGAAATCCGCCGACCCCCATCTTCCGACTTTTTTCAAATCTGCCTGACTCTCTCAGACAGGAGCTCTTAATATTTTCTTTTAGAATTTATCAAAATTTGTATCAATTTATTTTAAGATTAATATGTTAATCGTTTAAGCAAATTTTCCGTATTCCCAATTATGAAAATTTCTAAATTTTATCAAGTTGTGAAAATTTGGATATTTACAATTCATTTGACACAAAATTTGATATGATCAGGCAGTTTTGAAATTTTGGAGTTCATGTCCTGTTTGCTAGGAATTGCCCACGTACAGATCTTAGTGTGATGTACATGCATGACTGTATTTCATTTCTGACAATGATCGAAGCGATCTAGATTTCTTATTCATATGACAGGGGACATGTGTAATTTTAAGTAGATACATATGATCACTGTGCTTATCATAATTCTAATGAAATAATTCAAAAATATTCTCAACGATCATTTCTTCTAATCATTGTCATCTTAATTTTGGATTGTCTGTTTTAAGTTATAAAGGGGAACCTTATTATTAATAACAAACTCCTTGGGAGCTGGGAAATTATCTCTTTGTATCAAAACCTTGTTATATCAGGGCTAAATAAGAATGGAATACAAAGAAGTTGGACTGGGAAAATTACCTTGTTATAACGATAGTTTATTACAACAGTGTTCTTTATAACGAGGTTCAACTGTGCTATAACTTGATGATAATCAGCCCACTTCAGAATGCATTCATGTAAAGTAATATTTTCCTATATTGTGTAACATGTTTATTATTCAACTATATGATAAGTATATTTTCTTTATGTTTGTTCGGTATGAACATCTCGATGTTCAGTTACTTTGTTTTTATTTTGTTCCCTTGGCAGTGGAAAATGAATAGAACAACTTGTAACTCAGTGTAATTCAGATTTGTAAATCTCCATTTCCAAATTTTTCGTGATGTTTGATACAGCTTTAAATGGTAAAGTAGGTGTCTGTACATCAGCCAAATATAATAAGAATCGAAAAGTGTATACACATTTAAACCCTGCATTGCATTATGAAACCAAAGTCTCAAAACACTTTTTTACTGTACCGACTGCAACAAAAACAACTTCCTTATGGTTGTTCACAAATAACCAATCAAAATGTCGGTTAGAAAATTCTTCATACTTTAATTTTTGAATGAACAAATTTTATCCCATATTTTTCGAGTTCCATCAAAAGGTGTCGGCGGAATAACTTACTTTTTTTGGTCGAGTATAGAATGAAACCCTGGGGAAATATCCATTTCAATGAAAAGAGAGGATAGAGAGAAGCAATTTTTTAAAAAGTTCCATCAAAATCGGTTACGAAATGAGAAAGTTACGGAAGTTTGCAAAGTCTCAATTTACTTTCTATGGCGATCCTCAAATTGGCAATGTTGCTTCAAAGTGACGGGTTAAGTAGTACAACCACATAACTCCTCTCTAGTTCTGTGAGTACAACTCTCCATATGTTTTGTACACAGAATTTCATATTTTCCCCATTATCTTTCAATGTACAGAACATATTGAGAGCTGTACTTCTAAACCTGCCATTTTGAAAGTAACATTGCCAATTTGAGGATCGCCATAGAAAGTAAATTGAGACTTTGCAAACTTCCGTAACTTTCTCATTTCGTAACCGATTTTGATGGAGCTTTTTTTTAAATTGCTTCTCTCTATCCTCTCTTTTCATTAAAATTGATTTTCCCCTAGGGTTTCATTCTCCTTTAACAGAGAACAGAGATGCAGAGGGACGGAGTAGTGCCCCAGTAACACCGCAAGCAGACCCCAAATAGACCGATAAGCGAGAAAATTTTAGCCATTTAGAGAAATGTAATTATTTTGTTTGGTCTGTTGTCACTCTGATGTCTTTCTCCTCGATGTGAATGGGGTATAAACTATTAACCCTTCCTCTCTGTCTCTCTGTCTCTCTCTCTGTCTCTCTCTCTGCCTCTCAAAACATCCCCCCCCCCTCTCTTTATCTATTCCTCTCTCTCTTTCTCTTCTTTGTTTATAAAGCACGAGAAACGAGTGATAAATTACGACCAAATAAGTCATCATTTAGTGCAGTGATGCTGTATTTATTCAACATCATCACGTGACATTTCCTTTTGTACGAAATAACGACTTGAGTCAGCGACAGTACTTTTACGATATCTTTTTTATGTACATTTTCATTTACAATGTTATAAAAAAAAACTGGCATTTAAAAATAAATTCTGCAATAATTAACCATGCTAGAACAGACGACATGATTTTACTTTCGCTCTACTAATATAAAATGTATTAAAAATACAAGTAGAAATTATCACATCTCGATGGGAATTTGCATTTAGCGAAAGTGAAGCGTATACTTGATGCAAATAAAAAACTCATTGAAGATATTGTAAAACTTATAAAAAAAAAAGAAGTATAGCAAAAAAAAGTAGTGCGAAAAAGAATCTATTTGATGTAGTTCTATTCTAGCCTCTGTTTTATTCTACATGTACATGTAATTTTAATTTTAATAATTTCCTCTAAACCTCACAAATTTCGTTGACTATTTTTCAGAGGGGAAGGGCAGTAAAATAGCAAATTAACTTGGCTTGCAATTCCTATCAAAGAAAATTAGTACTCCCTGTATCTGGTTATAACAAAAATCAAAATTAACCCATAGCAGTTTAAAGTTTTCATAAGGTCTTAATTAATCAGCTTTTCCTCCTCAAATTGGCAACAATTATTCTTTTTTCCAACTCCTACATAGTTTGAACAAATGAATGAACCAATGTGAAAGAAAATTGAAAATTTGCACATGAAAATAATGTTTATATTTTACACTGCATTGCCAATTTAGAGACTATAATGATTAGTTACAATAAATTCGAGAACAGCACAGCATACTGCATTAAAAATGGACTTAAAATTTTCCGTAAATTTTTCTCTTTCTGCTCATGTATAATGTGTAATTCCTAAAAGGAGACACTGCACTGCTATGGGTTAATGAAGGATAACAACTAATGACTAAGATAAATGTACTGAAATACTTGGAACACTTTCTGACCTGTATCTACAAGAATCAGATATAGAAGAACAAAACTAACATTGCATTTAAATTTAAAAAAAAAAAATGTTTGTAGGTCTACCCTGTAAAATGATTTTTGGCACAATAAATATTTCATTCCATTACAAGCTATGTAGAACATAATTCGAACTAAAAGTAAACAGACTATGTAAAGTATTCTAGGGTACTCTGTGAAAAACAAATGCCTGCATGTCATAAATAAATGTGTGTTTTTATAGCTAAAGAGTACTGTTAAAATACACAAATTCTTTACGGTTTCACTTTATAAGGTATGGTTCTGATAAGAACACATACAGGTATGTATTGTTGGATTATTTTGGTCTTGTATAAACTAGCTTCTCAATTTTCCTTGAAAGGAGTCATACCAAGTATTCAGTTCAATCATGATTAATATCTAATCTGAGAAAAAGAAAAGGGGCAAAATACACCACACTCCTTCCCCTGTTTGGTCCATTATTCATATACATAATTCCATTAATCACCCTTCTCTTTAGAATTCATGCACATGATCTGGAATGAGAAAAACTACATTTTACATCTACAAACCTGAAACACTTTCTATAGCAAAGTTAATTTAGAAATAGACACCCCGCCCCAAAAAAAACAAACAACAACAACAACAAACAAATAATAATAATAATAAAATGAAAATAAATCCCACACCTCTTTCCCCATGGCAAGCACAAGACAATAACAATGTACCCTGCAGTACATACCAAGAATACAATCTGGACCCCATTACCTAATGAAACCGGGTGACTCCTGTATTAAGTCAATGAAAATTAGAGTATTCGGTAGTCTATGTGTTAAGCCTCGTTACGCAGTTGACCGCTAACAAAATAAAACCCAAGGCGGCATAATATGCCAAGAGGGGTAGTGCACAGCCCAAATGTGTATACAGTGGAACCTCGTTATAAAGAACACTGTTATAACAAACTCTCGTTCTAACAAGGTAATTTTGCCGGTCCCACTTCTTTGTATTCTATTGTCTTTTAGCCCTGATATAACAAGGTTTCGGTATAAAGAGGGGATTTCCTTTTTCCCAAAGAGTTTGTTATAACGAGTTTCCACTGCACAAGTACCCTAACACAGAGATCACAAAGTATGCATATGGTTTTTACCCCCCCCCCTCCCCCACCCCTCCACTTGCCATTCATTCGCATGTAAAATGCTTCCTCTTTTTAAGGTATTTATTTTTAAAAAAATCAATGTAAATATTTATATTTTGCAGCAGCGCTTTTTTTTGGCGGTTGACCATGCAGTGAGTGAACAAGGCTTTACACTCCTACAGAACTACAGTCAATCTGTCTATTATGGCCACTTAAAGATAAACAGCAAAAAATGACCATTGTATACAGATGACCTTTACGACAGATTCTGCAATATATATTTCTCCTGAAGGGGAAGAGAGAAGACGTGGCAACTGCAGACATGTAGCCTTTCTAGACACCAGAGAAACGTATTCCAAAATGCAGGCAAAAATTCATTTTCATTTAATTTCAATACTAATGGTCATAAAATGATGATTCATGATGGCTCAGTGGTAAAGCAGTGATCTCTTAACTGGGAAGTCCTGGTTCAAAGAAAAGTCACTGCACTGATACCCCTTGGTAAGGCATTAATCCTTGCTAACAAATCCATCGGTCACCCTGGTTATTACGAGTATCTACTTGCTTTCTAATAAATAATTATCATTATTATTATCACATTCAAGATAGCGGGTAATCCAATTAAAAGTTTGCAACTATGTAAACTGAACAAAGAATTTACTAAACTAAATATCATTTGCATATTCATAAATAAAATATGGAGTTAACTCCCAGCAGCAAATGAAAACACAAGCTTTCTAATACACAATCTAAAAGGTACAGTGTGATTGGCTAAGGACAAGTCATGCGACCTGATAGCAGTGCAATCAACTGTATTTTACTTGAGAATACCTTCCTCTACTGTAAAACCACAAACTTTCATGTCCATGAAATATTTTAGAAATGCCTTGAGGGGTTTCAGATTTGTGCCAAAAACTATTGGAATAACTGATGCGACCCTGAATTTTTTGCCATTGGCATAAGTTTCTTGCTGGAAAAATGGCTTTCCTTTACAATCTGTTAAAGTTTCATGTCACAAAACTTTCTGGATTTACAGTCGTTATTTATTAATTGAAATATTTCAATATAGTCATCATCTGATAACATTATGAATGCACATGACCATTTCTTTCAACATAATAATCACATTTGGGTATGTTTAGGGGTATTTCTTTGGCAACCATTGATTTACTAAACTTACATAGCTTGCAATAATATTACTGATGGATCTTTCCACAAAGTACTTTAATGTTTGAGAGTCTAATTTTTTTTTCAAGTCTCCTCACACTTGGCATGAGCACCAAGGATGATATGCACTGGCAGGAATCCTACATCGTGGTCCACTATAATGAGGATGTCTTCTTTCAAAGTAACAATGATAACCATTAAAGGGGAAGTTCACCCTGAAGATTACTTGAGTTTAAAAAATGCAGAAAAAATAAAGAAAAATATTGGCGAAGGTTTGATGAAAATCGGTCAAATAATAAAAGAGTTATGAGTATTTAAAGTTTTGGATTCGTGACGTCACATGCGAGCAGCTGCCCATTGGTCATGTAATAAATATTCCATATATTCGCATTTTTTTTAACGTTCCACGATAAATCAATATTGTTTCTTTTCAGAATCTAGTATTGAATAACATTTCTGACAATATATCAAATGCACAGACGAAAATATTCTAAATTTTCTGAGAAAACTGTATTTTATGGAATATTTATCACATTACATAATGGAGGAGCTGCTCGCATGTGACGTCACAAAATCAAAACTTCAAAAGTCCATAACTCCGTTATTCTTTAACGGATTTTGTCCAAACTTTCGCCAATATTTTTCTTTATTTTTTCTGCATTTTTTAAACTCAAGTAATCTTCGGGGTGAACTTCCCCTTTAAAGAATCACGCATTAACTGTGAGACGAAGATATAGTATATCTTGTAATCCCTCCATGATCAAGTTTGTTGGATAATACCTAAACAGGTCTTTTACTATAAATTTAACCTTGTAGAATTTATCACTGTGCACTGCAAAGTTCAGAATACATTTGTAAAACCCCACAATTGGGCTTCTTGAGTGTCCTCACATCCTACCACATCCTTAAATCTACGAGTCCAGATGACCAGTCCAGCAAGCTCTAACAATGCTACCCAAAACGCTTACTATCGGTCCATCATCAGTGGTAGATTCATCATGGTGCACTGCATATTGTGAAGATTCAAACTATGTCAGTGAAACCCCACAAGATGATCAGGCTTCTCGGATGTCTTTGCAGACTGTATTTAGTAATCAGAGTGATGTGCCCAGTCAACCTCGCTCCAACAATGCCATCCAACAAAGCAACTATCAGTCCACCATCCCCGAATCACTACCAAGTTCTAAATTGGCGGACAGGTCATCCTCATCCTCATCGTCATGGAGACTGTCTCCACCGCTAGCTCCTAGGTTATCAAGGGATGATACTGATGATGGAGAGCGTGGCCTAACACCAAGCATCGGTGACATACTGTCTGATGACAGGTGTCTTACACTGTCCAAAGCACTGCCAGAGAGGGCAGCAGATGCCTCATCGTCCTCTGTATGGGTGGGAGAGTAATAAGAAATATAGTCAGTACAGGTAGCATTACATTCAAGGGAGAATCATTAATTTGACATATAATTTTTAAAACTGATATTTATTATTTTTTTTTTTTTAGAAGCAGCAGCAAGTTTCTTATCAAATGAAGCATGATTTCTTTACATGCTACTTCTTAAAATGATTCTTTAGATAAGAGAAATCAATGAAATTAAATCACTTATTTCATTACTGAACAAGATGAATGCGACTGCGTCTCCTATATGCCTCCGCCTAAACTCAGTTGATGGCTCCAAACTGTTCTTGAAATCTTGTGATAACCAGAATAAAAAGCCTTTAATTACACGTTAATTGACCTCTTTGACATTTGACCTTACACCTTATAACCCCAAAGTCTGATCACTTTATCTCCTATATGTAGTCATGAATACAAAATAGTTGAGATATGTTGATAACAAAGGGAAAAAAAACATTAATTTCACATACACCTGTATAATGACCTCGATGACCTGTCACCTTTGACCTACGTGAACAAAAATCTAATCAGTTCGTCTCATTATGGTGTTTCATACTAGTTCCAAGTTTGAAGTTAATGGATCAAATGGTTCTTGAGATATCACGTTAAGGCTAAACCTGCAATTTCAGAATTGACCTCTATGACCTTTGACCTTTTACATACGTATCCCAAAATCTAACCAGATTGTCCTTCTATGGTGATACATACTAGTACCAAGTATGAAGTTCATAGCTCAAATGGTTCTTGAGATAATGCGTTTACAAGGCTAACACCTGAAATTTCAGAAATTGACCTGTGACCTTTGAACTTTGACCTACCTACCCCAAAATCTAATCAGATCATCTTCCTATGGTGTTACATACTAGCATTAAGTTTGAAGTTCATACCTCAAATGCTTCTTGAGTTATAGCTAGAACGAGGCCAACACCTGAAATTTCATAAATTGGCCTCCTAGACCTTGACCTTTGACCTACGTACCCCCAAAATCTAATCAGATCGTCTTCTTATGGTGATACATACTAGCACCAAGTTTGAAGATCATACCTCAAATGGTTTTTGAACTCAACCTTCCCTTTAAAATATACAGAAATGTGAAGCATATACATGTACATGTACTACTCATATCATTTTATTTTCCTTTGTTGTAAGTGGTTTACTGTGTCATGCGTAAATCAGGGGAGCGTTTCATCAAGCGTTTTGCAATGATTTTTACTGACAAATTTGCTCTCAGCCAATCAGATGCAAGGATTTCAGTAGCTTATAACAGTTGTCAGTAAAAATCACTGACAAAACGCTTGATGAAACGCTCCCCAGGGCACTGTTTCATAAAGCTTGTTATCAATAACAACTGCACCATTTCTATGACAAATTTGCTCTAAGCCAATCGGATTCCAGGATTTCAGTAGCTTATAACAATTATTGTAACTTGTTATTGATAACAACTTTTATGAAATGGGGTCCTGGTTTTATAATGTAGGTCTAGAAATAATGCTACCGACTAACCATTTCTCCTACTGTCCAGCGAGTTAGGACCACCTGCCGTAGACTGTGTAATGGTAGTAGTTTGACCAAGCTGTGCTAGAGACTGGGGCCAGAAGCGCTGCGTAGATGGTCTATTCTGACTCTTGGGTTTCTTGTTCTTAGTAGCTGCTTCAGGGTTGCTCGCATCCAACATGGGTTGTAAGATACGCCTTCTTGCGTTGATAAACCTGTTGATCATTGGAAAGAAAATTTGGTAACCCTTGCTGAGCTGTGGGCAGCAGATATTGACAAATAATTTAAGCACTGCAATATGGTATAAGCTAAGGATACCAAATGTTTTCCTTTGCTCTCATGATAACAATATTAAACTATGGAAGCTTAAAAATTAGACAACTGAACATTTCTTGTTCTTTTTAGCTATTTCAGGGTTGCTTGCATCCAACATGGGTTTTAAGATACACCTTGCATTGATAAACCTGATTGTAAAAATCAATATGAAAGATACATGTTTTCTTGACCCTGCAGACTTCCTAGATCTTACACGTATGCCCCCCCCCCCCCCATCTATATTTGCTGTCATCAATTTAAACTGTTGGTTACCAAGCAGCCTAAAAAGTTTCCACCCTAATTGACTACTTAACTCTAAAAGGGCCGGGGGTGGGGGGGGGGGGTAGAATCCACCCCCTAGACATTTCTTGTGATATGTCCGCAATGCACAAAGCAGTCGCTGCGGCGTTTCATGACTTTTTTCTTTCCAATCTCACGCATCTTTTGAGACCAAATTCCTGATGCTCGGGCATGCGGTTCCGAAGTTACTCAACATTTCGTACTTGCAAGTCAGACCAAAAATTGCTCAAAAACATGATTTCATGTATGATTTCAATACAAAATGTGTTTTCAGCCAAAACTTAGAAATCTATGAATATTTTTACATTTACTGATTAAAATTAATTTATTTTATGCTGTTTATGATCGCAAAAGTGTCCCTAAAAAATTTCATCCCCCAAAAAACAAAAAAAAGGTAAAAAAACAAAGAAATACATAAGAAATTTTAAATACAATAAAATACATAAGAAATCAATTTTGATACCAAATTTTTTTCAAGTATATTTACTAAGAATACTGGAAAGAGTGTCTAGACCAAAAATTAGAATTTTTTGAGCTTTTGAGCTTTATTTAATGATTCAGAGCAAAATTTTGATTTCATGCATAAATTAGCATAATTAATTAATGGGAAATTATTTCGGATCATTTAACCATACAGTTTTGTAGACTACGTTGTGGACAACGTGCATGCCGATTTTCGGCGCGATCACATGGACGACGGTCGAGATCTCGGGGATGGGGTGGGGGTGGGGGGGTGGAGCGTGGATTCCACCCCAGCTGTGGCATAGCCAAAATCTCCCGGCCCTTTTAGGGTTAATGCTTATTCACTTAATACCCCTACTCATCACTAACTTAATGTTGACTAGTTATAGAGTAGAAATTGACAGCTTCAACACTTATTGACTAACTGTTTTCCACTCAATGACTGTTTACCATATATTGATTAATCACTTACCAATTATTGACCTGTAACATTGTAAGATTGGTCTGAGCTGCTATCATTCTCTTCTCATCCTCACTTGGATATGGATGCTGTAACACAGAGGGAATATGACAATTATTCATTTCGAAACATGCTAGAGATGATAGAGGCCTACGTGGGCCCACGGATACAAGTATGAGGTAATTTGGGGAAAACCTTGTAAAAGCAGGGTTTTTAAAAAATCCAGGCGTACTGTATGCATATAGGAGTAGTATGGATTTGCAGGGTGGATTATACATTTACATGAGGAGGGGGAAAAGGAGCATTTAAATACTTCATACAATTTCATCACGGAAACCCAAAATCATCCAGCATTCAAGCCAACTACATGTAACACTGATTTTGATGCCTATATTTTTACTAGTGCAGCAGTGAATGGTCACCATAGTCTCTCATAGCTATTAACCCATGAGTAGGTTGGCCAACAATCTAGGGCTGTAAGCTCTGTCTTGAACTACTGTATACGCCATATATTTCGCGAATTTCGCGAATTGCGAGTGGGTCGCAAATTTAACAACACGCCAAAATATTGCGAACATAAGAAGACGGTTGAATTTGTTGTCTCCTGGTCAGAAATTCACCACTTATCTTTGCAAAAGTACATCATCACCGCTGTTTATAGATTTGAGAATTTTCCGACCACGAATTCAACCACTTGCGAAATAGTCTGGTTAGTCCTATTCGCAAAAATTTATGGCTTATACAGTATGCTTAAAGATGGCAGCGTTGGGATACAGGGCCCCATTTCATCAAACTTGATATCTATAACAAGTTACGTTAGTTGTTATAAGCTACTGAAATCCTTGCATCTGATTGGCTGTGAGCAAATTTGTCAAAGAAATGTGGCAGTTGTTATCAATAACAAGTTTTATGAAACGGGGCCCTGATCATCTGAGCTGCCTGACCCGACATTTGCTCTGGCACTGGTGGATTAAGGAGGGTACATTATCTTACATAACACAAAAGTAATCTCTTTATCTGATGCAATAAGGTATTGAATTTGCCTCAAGCATTTGTCTGGGTTGGGTTATTGTCCTCAAATAATTAATTTCAGTTTGGTCTAAAATCTAGGTCTCATTTTCACAATAAAACATAAATGACAAACCTTCCTTCACTGCACAAGTACCTTGAAAGATTATGTAAAGATTTTTCCACTACTGTTGTAAAAGCATATTTTTTTTAAAGACATACACATGTAATATGGTAAACCGCTTCAGAAAAAAATGACACAGCAGAATTAAAATAATGTGAAATCTGAGCCCTACTTCATAAAACTTGTATAACAACTGCCCCATTTCTGTGACAAATTTGCTCTCAGCCAATCCGATTCAAGGATTTCAGTAGCTTATAACAATTATTGTAACTTGTTATTGATAACAAGTTTTATGAAACGGGGCCCGGTAGGAATGGCACATGGAGGTGAAAAAAAACATTGTTGTATGCAACAAAGACCCCTAAGGGTAATCACTTATTAGAAGCGCATTACATTTCATTTTACCCCAGCATTTTTTTTCCTTAAGGTGGTTTACTGCGTCATGTGAGAGCAAGGCTTTGAATATATGAAAACAGTTAACTCTGCAAGAGTCGAATCTGTTGGGACCATAAAAAATAGTTTGACTTAGACAGGAAATATAAATAGCACACGTTAGCATAGTTAGGTCAAAAAAAATTATTTGATTTAGGTGAAGTTTGACTTGTGCGACTTCGAGTTATGCAAGGTTAACTGTAATTTCTTACCACTATGTGTTGAAACAGCCATGACCTCATGACAGTGGTCGCATGCTTTGGGAGCACCCCTCGCTTAGGTTTCCTCTTGTTGAGTAGGTCATTGACCTCTGCCGCATCGGCCATCGCGACCCTGAGATCACCCTGGTTGAGAGACAGCATGTTATGGGCCTGCTGCTGGGCTGAACTTTGACCTTGATGGGAGATACCGATCTGTGAGAGGGGAGTAGAACCGTGAATGATGGGAACCACGTGTTGTTGTTGTTGTTGTTGTTGTTGCTGTTGTGGGTCGGACTTCTTCTTGTGATGATGGTGGTGGTGGTGGGCATTGTTGCCTGGAATGGACTATAAGAATGAAAACACCATGGTTGCCATAGTGATATGCAGTGGTCCTAATAGTTTAAAGGGGACCAATTACCAAAAAATATTTTGCTCTGTATGTTAGGGGTTCCATGTCGCCATATAATATTCAAAGTATGAGCTTCAAATATCAATGCTATAAAGAGATACAGCAAGTTTAAATACTCTAAAAATAAACATTGCAGCAACTTGCCAGTAGACTAATCAATGGAATCGTACGCACTCGCTCAGAACAGGGCCTGCGCGGAACCAAACTTGAGTTTGGTTCCGTGCGAGGGGGGGTTTATGTTTTCCTTCATTTTCTTCACACTCCTGAACCGTTAACCCATAGAAGGCCAGGTAAAGTGTTTTGAGGTTAACTTTATACGTTCCAACTGTACACAAATTATTTTTTCAGGTGATTGGTACACTATAATGGAGGCACAAAGGAAGCTTCCACTCTTATAGGAGAGACATGATTATGCAAGAACTACAAGGGATGATTCAGAAGTTACTGGACCAATGCTACTCATGCATTTTCTGTTAGAAAGCATTTACAATCACTTTAAAAAAAAGGAAAAACAAGAGTTTAACTTCTCATTTAATGAACAAGACTCTGTTTCAAACTTGCCGACATGTTCCACATTTTTGCAACTTTTATGCACAAATAATAATGGCCACTTATATAGCGCTCATATCTGTCACGCAATGACGTTCATGGCGCTTAGACATTATTACCCTGGTTATAGCTGAGCCGCCAAAGTAACTAGCGCTCAAGGCAAGCGTATCAGGTATCCATTTACACCTGGGTGGAGAGTGGTAAATGTAGATTAGCATCTTGCCAAAGGATTTTAGTGCCATAGTGGGATTTGAACCCTGTACCTTTGGATCTGCAGTCCGATGACTTATCCACTAGACCACAATAACTCCCAAACTGTTAAAAGGTACCACTGAATATTAGGTAGTTACTTTAACAGGGTGAAGACTTACTTGAGTTAAGATTCCTTGTGGTGTGACCACACCTTGTGGTAGGACTGGTGTGTAGACAACTTGACCTGCAGAGTTGACTACTGTTGCTGCCTGATACTGAATGATACACGCACAGAAAATATTACTAAATACATCATTTGCATTTATATCAGAGAATTTTTTAACACATGCATGTATTGTGCAACATTCAATATGTGTTTTGAAAATGAGAATCCGCTCACAGGTGTCATAGCTTAAAGCTGCTTAAGCCATTTGACAAACCTAGAGAAACCCAGCTGTATATCGTCCTATACATGCACCTAAGATAAACTTCTGTCCCTTATCAATGCTTACATAAAATATGAAGCAAAATCTGATCTGGAATTCACTTTCAGTTAAAGTGTTACATGTATTACTCCCTGTGACAACTTCATATATTAAACTACCTCCCTCTCTTACATCTCTATCCAATACAATACTACAGCAGATGGGGGGGGGGGGGTGAGAATGTTAGAAAACTTACTTGGTTTGCTTGTGAATGTGTTCCATGTTGTAATATAACAGCTTGACTGTTTGGTGTTGAGGTGGGATGGTTTTGGCTGATCTAAAAAGAAACATACAAGGGTTAAAGGTTAAAGGTTAAAGGTCAACAATGCCCGCCGATATGGTCAATGACCATTTTTTTGGAAATGAATTTTAAAAATTAATTTTTTTTTGGCAGCAATGCCAAAAATAACTTTCAGAAATAGTTTTTACCATTTAGTGTAAATATCGTTGAGACTCTGAGAATCCTATTTTTCAACAATACTTAATGTAGAGCTCATGATTATCTGTAAACTCCATCATCTTTTGAACAGGGAAGTGAAGAAATGAATGGTGAACATTTGCTCCATGGACAATTATGGCTCAAGGCTTCATTTCGTAGAAGATATAGTAAGGGCCAAAGAGAACACTCATGCCACGTGTGTGTGCAGTCCCATGTACCCATCTCTGTGTGCAGTGCATGTGCTTCTCAGCAAGATTGGGTAAATTTCCTCTTAATTTGATGATTCCTAAACCATAGAGTATATCCCAATTCTTATGTAGACATGATCAACCTGTCCAAACTGCTTTGAGACAGTGTCTTTCACAATGTAATCGCATGACCAGAACTCAGGTTGCAATTGTGTTTTAGGTTATGTTTAGGGTTACAGTTAGCTAAGTGTTTGGTCCAGTTCAGAATTCATTTAGAATTCATTTAGTGTCTACAGGTCATTGACGACGGAGCAATCGTTCCCAGAAAATTTGTCATAGAACCAAATATATACTGTACCTGATTATGTTCACTTGGTGGTGGTTCTAGATCTAGAAGATCTCCATTAGATAAGTACTGACTATCAAACTGGGCGGACTCTCCTCTGGGGAATCAACAAGAAATATTACATTTGATGTTATTCTTTATATCGAGTATGATCATCAACAAAATATGCCCACAAGGTGCTCATTCTTCAGCACAGTATTTTATAACCAGATCCTCTGGAACATGGAAAAAACTGGGTTCCTATTTCAAACTATATTATTTTCTAGCAAAGGCTGTTTTTCTCTGAGTTATACTAGTATCTGATTCCCTACAAACATAATTTATACTCTTTTTTCTCTCTCTCTCTCTCTCTCTCCTCTCTTTTCTATATTTTTTTTTCACTTTCTTGTGTCTTCTCTCTCTTCTACCTTTTGTCAAATCTCTTCACTTTTTCCTGTTTGCTCCTCTCACTCCTTTCTTTCTGTTCTCTATTTCTTGCTCTCTCTTTATTTTTTCTCTCTCTCCTTTCCTCTTCCCTCTTTATATTTTCTCTTCTTCCTCTCCGTCTTGCTTTTGCTTTTGCTTCTCTCCTTATCTCGTTTCACCTCTCTCTCCTCAACCTTACTCTCTCCCCCTCTCTCTCTTTCTCACTCACACACTTTCTTCTCTTCCTTCCTATCTGTCTCTCCTCTCCTCTCCTCTTTCCCTCTCCTCTATATGTTTTTTCCTCTTCTTCCTCTCCCTCTTGCTTCTCTCTTATCTCCTTGTCTCACCTCTCTCTCCTCAACCTTACTCTCTCCCCCTCTCTCTCTCTTTCTCACTCACACACTTTCTTCTCTTCCTTCCTATCTTTCTGTCTCTCCTCTCCTCTCTCCCTCTCCTCTATGTTTTTTTCCTTCTTCCTCTCCCTCTTGCTTCTCTCTTCTTATCTCCTTGTCTCACCCCTCTCTCTCTCCCCTCCCCCCCCCCCCTCCTCTCTCTCCCCTCCCCCCTCTCTTTCTCACTCACACACGCTGCTCTTCCTTGCTCACTCTCTCTCTCTCCCTCTCTAGATCAATCAATCTCATCAATCTTGATAAAGCTTACCTTTCGTCTCTCAGTAGATTCTCACTGTGCATCTTACTCTTGAGGCATGTGATATATCTATGGCAGAAATCTTTACAAAGTTCATTGACCTTCTCCAGTTCCAGAAGGTGTATTCGTAGTACTTGGATTGCTTTGATCATCTGTTTACAATGAGAAAAAAAAAACAGAAGACAGAGAGAGGGGGAAAAAAACTGTAGTCAATGATTAAACTCCCAGCATACCTTCTTCAATACACGCATTCAAGCAGGTCAATTTCAGGTCAATAACTTTCTAAAAATAAAAATGACTTAAATATGCATATAATACTGGATGTTTTTATAATGCTCATATCCACCACGCAAGGTGCTCAAGGTGCTCCAATATTACCCTGGTTCTAGCTAGGCTACCGATCTCGATGCTCACAGCATTCAAGGAATTCCTTCCTACCGATACCCATTCAACACCTGGGTGGAGAGTGGCAAATGTAGATTAATGTCTTGCCAAAGGACACTGGTGCTGCTCCATAAGGTAGAGTGGGTATTCATGGGTAGCTTGGTGCTGCCTCACATCAATCTTACGAAATAAAAAATATAATTTTTTTTTTCCAAGAGCTAAAAAAGGAAAGCCAACCTTACATCAATCCAATAATTCTTTTGAGCAAACACAACTGAATTGTCATGGAGGACGTATACATTGTTTTTCACTTTGATTAGGGAACTAGATATTGACGCTCTGCAAATTCCCAGCTTGGATTAGAGTGGACTGGATTACAGCAAGCACCTTATGAGGGCTGGTATTCTGATCACCATTTTATCTCAAAATTTTTTTTTTTTTATCTTCTAGAAAAAATTGGTATTCAAGCTAAGATCACCTTTTATCTCGGATTTTATTTCATATTTTATCTCAGTCTCCACATTGAAGCATGCGTAGTGATATGATTGTCAAAATAACGCCTTCGCGCTCTCTTGCATCAGGGAATGGCAGAGAGCGATTCTGTTGGCTGAGCAGCATGAAGAAAGTGAAATCTAACAACATTTCTTATTGATTATAGCATCATATATGGGGGTGTCTTAGAAGAGATAAAATCTCGCTAAAAATTGTTCTCAGAATACTGATTTTAAACAATTTAAGGGTATTTTATCTCACTGACTTAAAATCTCAGATTTTATCTGAGATAAAGTGAATCTCAGAATACTACCCCAGGCATACATGTATTCTCTAATCACATCAGATCAATCATTTAATGCACTACAAGCCCAGATCAATAAAGGCCACCGCACACCTTACGATCGGTCTGCGATCCGATTTGTGAAATAAATCGCTATGGCATTAAATATTGGCACTTTAACAAATGAAATCTAACATATTCAGGTTATGAAAAGTAATATGAATACTAAACATAGGGTTTGGGTGAGCTGTCAGCTTTCTACAGGGAATAAGGGCAAAATTAGTTTCAAATCGTAGGCAGTCGTACGATTTTTGTGACGTCACTACGACTGAGAGCCGATTTGGCCATTCCACTGACTAGAAAACTCGGCAAAGGCCGTATTATCGATTTTTCTATCTGTATGACTATTCAGACCCTCAATCAAAAAATATTGCTCGTTTTTGAATGATTTGTCAAATGATATTACATTTTCCTCTGAAATCGGATCGCAGACCGATCGTAAGGTGTGCGGTGGCCTTAACATTACTTACTAATGTATCAATTTCTGTATCTTCAATAAAGAATGTGCTGCCCTCTCTCTTGAGTCTGTTGACAAACTCCTCAATGTCGACGTCAAAGCTTGCTGATGTCGGTGGGTCAGGTGACTGGGTTGCTTGTTCACACTTTTCAAATAACAAGGCCATGAGTGGGAACAGTGGGTGTCTGGGGGGGGGGGGAAGAGAAATGTTCACACTTTTCAAATAACAAGGTTGGGAACAGTGGGTGTCTGGGGGAAAGAAATGCTTTTGTTAGGAATTTAGATTGACGGGAGAGTTTTGCCCTTTCAAATGAGATATCGTCAGTAGGATGTGATTTGCAAGAAAGCCTCGATAATAATGTAGACTACCTGAACAATATCTACAAGCTGCCCATAAAATCAATGTTTCTGATTTCTTCAATTTTGAAAAAGTGTACAAAAGAGAGAAGAGATGTCTCAAAAATGGCAGATAAGAGAATTTTAATTCCTTTTGTTTGGGAAAAAAGCCCTACATGTACCTAGATGTATATCTTAACTTTCCATTTCTATTTTCATATTTCTGAAGACAGTACAATAGCACAAACAAAAGCTTTTTCAAAAGATGAAAACACACAGAAATATTTTGGAGCAGTAGCTTACTGATACAAGAGGGAAAATGGAAAAAATGGAATAGACTTGGAAAAGAATGAAAAAAAAATTGAAAAAGGCTTCAAAAGGAATCGTAAAAGAATAGGAAAAAATGCATTTTGAAGAGAACCAAATCAAATTTTGAATTGGTCGATGAAGCAAATAGAATCAAAGAATAGGATGAAAACAGAAAAGTGTCAAAGATTGTTCAAACATGCAGCGATAAACCACAGCCTTTTTTTTTCTTCTTGTAAATTAATAGAAAGTGGGATGAAAAAAAAGAGCTGTGCACAACACAGGTTCAATGCGTACACACTTTATCTATGTATTACACAAATGTGAACAGCATTAAAGGGAGAAGTCCACCCTGATTACAAGTTGGTTTTAAAAGAAGCAGAAAAATTAGAGAAACAGATCAATGAAAGTTTGAGCAAAATACGAAGAAATAAGAAAGTTATGAATTTTTGAAGTTGTAATCAATTGAACACAAATTTGCAACCACATGCGTATCTTTCAAGCGTCTCTCCCATTTGCCTTGTAACCCCAAAGTCATTCATTTTCATTTTCTCTAAAGAAAATATTCCATCAGAAATGCACCTCAGATATAATCATTGCTCATACATGTACATGTATGTTTTCACACAAAACCTGTATAAAACAAATCTATTCCTTCATCAAAAAAAATTAAGAAAATGAAAATTCATGGAATTTTCTGTACTGAGAAAATGGGAGAGGAGCTCGCAGAAACATGTACGTCGCGGAGTTGCCAATTTGTGTTTGAGTACAACTTCAAAAATTCATAACTTTTTCATATCTTATCGGATTTCACTCAAACTATCACTAACCTGTTTCTCTCCTTTTTCTTCTATTATTCAAATCAAATTCATACTAGGGTGGACTTTCCCCTTTAAACCGCAACGGTTTACCTGGGGGGTGTTTCATAAAGCTATTCGTAAAGTTACGCATGACATTACGAATAACTTAAATATGACAAGCCAAATGGGATGCTCAGTCATTTTTAACTGCATCATCTAAAGTTGAATTGTGCAGATAAAGGTTAAAATTCTAATTATAACATACATTTTTAATGCAAAGTATATTTTTTGCCGTAACTTAATTAAGGTTATTGGAAATACAGTAACACTTTGTTAAAACATCAGGAAAAACTTTGGGCATCCTATCTGGCACTTCATATTCAAGTCGATCGTAAAGTCATGCGCAACTTTATGAACAGCTTTATGAAACACCCCCCAGGGCGCATATATGCCAATTAGGCTTAATTCACTTACTGATATACAGCTCTCTTGTCTTTCTCTAGCTGGACCTGCAATTCCTCGGCCTCCTCAGGAGTAAGATTCCCGACCGCTTCAGTTCCAGCCTTCAAGACGCTAGCCGGTACGGTACGGGTACCTGCAGGCCGATGCTTAGTCTCCGTTTCCTCCCCGCTAGACTGCTGCATTCTGATTGGAGTTCGACTGGCCTGTAAGGTGAATGATAAAATAAAAATAACAAATGGAATTAAATTGAAATGAACTTGAGAAACTGAAATAAGAAAAACTGAAATGAGAAAATCAATCAATTTGAAATACATAGCATCAAGTGCAAAGTAATATATATCATAGCATCAGGCTTATACATGTAGCTACAATGTATAGCACTGCTAATATGCTATATTCTGATTGGTAGGTTGACTGGCCTTCAGGATACACATTGGAAATGAACGAGAAAATTGAAGTAAAATTGAAACAATCTTGAAACTGAATCAAAATTAGATTGAAATAAAATCCCACAAGACCAAGATGATCTAGAGATCCAATCAAATGAATTATGTTGAACCAACATATTCGATCAACCGACATTGTAAAAGGCAAGTTTTCTTCTCATCTCTGCTGAATATTCTGCCACAGTTACATGAAACTGCAAATGAGAGTTCGACTGCAGCCGTCTCGTCCCATATACCGATAGTTCCGTGACTGTATTTTACTTGTAAATGTAAGTGAAAGCAAATACTGATAAACAAGGAGGAAGGTGTCCCCATTAATTTCCATGAAACCTGGTAACGTGAGGACACCAGTTTCTTCGAAAAAAGTGCGAAAATCAGGATATCAAAGTATATGTACAGTGGAAACTCACTATAACGAGGACCTTGGGACCATCAAAATCACCTTGTTATAGCAGGAATCTCCTTATATCAGGGTAAAAAAACAAAAGAACATAAAGACTTGAGATCAGAAATATTACCCTTTATATCCAGAATCTTGTTATATCAGAGCTCTTTATGCAAGTTTCCTCTGTATACATGATGTACACTTTACTTAAAAGACACAGTACCAGATCCAAAGGACACTTGGGATGAAGTTGGGCTGCATACCCCCCCCCCCTTTTTTTTTTCTGTCAGATGATTTTGGAGTTAACATAAAAATAGCAACTAAAAGTATTACAACCTTTTTATTCTTCCTTTTCTTTTTTTGACTTGTACACACCCTAGGCTTCCTCAAGAATCCTGGATTTGCCACTGAAAAGAAATAGAAAATGGTGATACGATATCACAGCCTCATGGCTGCTACATTGTACACTGTCACTTCTGACTCCACTAGAGGTTACATGTCGTTTTTCAGAAGGTTCATTTTTCCAAAGGCTCATATTTTCCGAAGGTTCGTAAATCCGAAAAAGTTAAGTAGGGCTCTATTGCATTTTCGGAATTATGAACCCTTTTTCATTTTCGGAATAACAAACCCTATTTTATTTTCAGAATTACGAGCCCTATTTCATTTTCAAAAATTACGAACCTTCGCAATTATGAACTTTGGAAAAACGAACCTTCAGAATTATGAATTTCAGAAAAACAAGTACCCCCCCCCCCCCCCATTAGACAGCAATATCATTAATAAAATTTTTATATCCAATAAGTTGTCTGATCCTCCTGAAACTTTACTTTTCTGTTTTTCTTACATATTTCTGTTTTAATTACAAGCCACGTATTTGGGGCTAAAGTTATCTGTTACACAACTGATAGTCTGATACTGATAAATCTACAGAAAATCACATTCACATTCTGTATGCAAGCGCAGGTTCAGTTTCCTTCAGAGTTGATAATCTAAATCTATAGCTTTTTAATAAACTTTGTTTCTTAGATCTTTACAGATATTACCTCAATTGATTCCTATCCTGCACAAAATGTACGCACTTTCTCCACTCCACAAGGAGCAACTATTTTGGTATGAAAAAAATCCATAACAGGGACATGTATATATTCAAAAACAATGTTTTTACTCCCCTATTTCTTTTAGAAAATATCATGGAATTCAGAAATAACCTTGTCCTTACATTTCAAAATGGGAGTGGTGAACATAATATATAACCCTACAAATTTCTTTTGGTATTGAAATGATATATATCGTGTCACTTTGACCTACATGTATTAAACAGATGACTTACATATAAGTAACAAAACAGTATGCAGAATATGCTCTTATTTTACAGTAATTATGATCAAATTATCATTATAGAAGTACAGTGTATAGTGCTTATAAAGAGATAAATAAAGCCTTGGACTGTAATGGCATTACATGGCATTGACTGTGCAGCTACCTGGGTCATTAAAAGTGCACCAAGACACCTTAGTTGCTGGTATGTGCAAATAACAAACCCAACAATAAACTTGTCAATCATATATATTATATACATACATGTATATGATTCATCTAGAATTCAGGAATCTCTCTCTCTCTCTCTCTCTCTCTGTAATTCTCTTCCTAAATATCTTTCTGTTTTTCTTAGGCCAAATAAAAATTATTCCTAGTTTCTCGTCCCTGCCTACATCCTTTTTTGCACCCCTCCTTTATTTGTTATTTGCTATTTTTGTTCAAAAATTAATTATTTTTTAATTTTTTTTTCAAACCACCAACATTTTGCTGCAGACCCCAAAACTTAAAACTTGGTGCCTTTTGGGGGTTTAAAGGGGCACCTGAAGAATATAAATATAATGGGAAACCGTGCCTAATAGCATTTGTATGTGCCGTCGCCATATTGGAAAAATTAATATCAAATAACATGGTACCCCCTCCTCCTCATTTTCACGAAATCCGGACAAGAAATTAAGAATCAACTTTACATGGCCTTATCTCTGCCAATTTTTTTCTTTGCTTTTGACTCCTCCTCCCCCCCCCCCCCCCCTCTCTCTCTCATTCTGTTTCTCTAATGACCCTTTCAAACTATATTTGCTCATTTGCAAATGAAATATCTCTTTGCACATGAAAGGCCTGGTACCCATCTCTCCTCACAATATTGTACGGCATTCACATGACCTGGCATTAAAGTGATTTGATAACTTTGTAGAGGGCTAGAGGCTTGATAAAATCTTAGCTGCCTGGCCTTACATGCTATCAGTGTATGTAATATGGTGTAAAATGAAGCCCAGGGGGAAAAAAAAGCACTTCAAAATCATCATGTGCTTCACAAAAGTAAACATATGCAAGTGACCGGAAATGCCAGACTCATTTTACCCCACAGACTCAGTGTTAGACTAAAGCGTATGGCCATATGCTTTCGTAAATGGGAGTGTTCATTCATAGATATCTTAATAATAGCATTATATATATGAAAACCTTTCTATGCCTGGCTTTTTATTTATCCTTCTGAACATCATTATACAAGACAGATATCAAAACTCAACAATTTAATAAATCAAGCCTCCACAAAGTTACTGAATCCCTTTAAAATCAGATGTAATAACTCTATTGCTGTCAACACTCTACTCCAGAGCCCCATTTCATAAAACTTGTTGTTATCGACAAAACTGCTACATTTCTCACAGCCAATCAAATGCAATGATTTCAGTAGCTTAGAACATTTACTGTAACCTGTTATTGATAACAAGTTTTATGAAACAGGGCCCAAATCCAGATCAAGCCCAAATTCATAACCACAAGAACATGTAGTAAAGAAAAATGTCTCCTTCTAAAACACCATTTGACACAAAAAATAAAAAATCATGACATAAAAACAAAGTTAAACTGCCATTCAGTCATGGCTATGGTATTGGTAACTGGCATACAATGAAATAATTCTAAGTGAATTTGAAATCTACATGTATGTCTGTCTGTGGCTGATCCAAGTGCAAGTCTGATTTTGTTGTACCAACTAATGCACAATTCTAATGTTATTAGTTAGGCCTATTTGTTTGTGTTTGTGGGGTTTTGTTGGAGGGGGATGGGGACAAAAAATATAATATTATTTTCATAGGCATTACAACTACTGTACTGTACATCACAAATTCTGCTACTTGAAAGTTAAGCTATCACAAATCCTATTAAAGCATTCATCATTCTGCATGCAAATTCCTTGAATTGCTAAACTTCTTCGCCCCAAGGAACATGTACCATAGTCTTCAAGGCACAGACTTGACTTTTTTGACACTTTAACAAAGTACATTATTGTGCAACCTTGAGCCAAGTTCAATCCACAAAGTCTAAACCAGCAAAAATGTATGGGAGTGGTGGGTGGCTTAGCTCTGGAAAGCTTTTTAAGAGCATTTTCAGAATAAAATCTAATTTCAGCTTTTACTCTATCAAAAAGAGCCCCTATGTGAATGAAAAGTATATTTTTTCCACTGAAACCCTTGTCATTCAAAAAATAGGATCCAAAATATTCCACTTGAAGACAAACTTTTACAGATTGAATATCACATCCTGGTACAATCTTAATTGATGTTGTTGTTTGATTATACTAGTCAGAATGGACTTGTACAGTATTTTTGCCACAAACTTTTCTATTGATTAGGTAGATAACAAATCATTATTGTTAAACTTTAGTTTTTTTACCCTCCTTATAGTCCTTTCAAAGTTTTATGGTCTGAAGACCCTACATGAAATCATATGTTGTTGTTGTGGATTGGTTTAAATGGCGCATGTCATTCAATTATGAATATTTATGCCAAATCACTGTCAACGTGGCCTTAGGCTGGACTCAAGACACAAAGCATTTTGATCTCGGGTTGAATAAGAGTTTGTGCTCGCAGACTACTCAGACCTGATATAAGGCTGTGTGTGTAAGCATGGTGCAAGGAAAAGGGGGTGTTGTAAGCCAGCTAAAACAAACAACTAAACAATAGAGCTGTCAATCAATGGCTGTGTGACCTTTGGGTTGACCTGGCCTGTCAGTCAAGTGAGACACAGTGCTATTAAACCACAATCAAAATACAAATGAGATGCAAGCCTTGCATTGCACTGTTACACACTCAAATACCAGTTGTAACCTCCACATAAGGGAAAAAGAGGAAGTGCAATCCCAGACATTAGCAGAATGAGTTTATGAGTCTAAAAACGAAAATGTAGGCCTATGGGCCAAATTTTCTACAATAAACAAATATACATTTTCTACATACATTTTCTATAATATCTGGAACACACCACAAGGCCAACATGCATACATGTACTGTACTATGCAACTACATGTAACTTTGAGTTCTGCATTTTGCACTTAGCAGATTGTCAGAACAATCAAAACATATACCATGTAAATGAGGTGACAGCCTTGCATTAGTTACACTTCCCTGGTTACACACTCAAAATCAACTTTGCACCCCATGTAGGCTATTCAGGGGAACATGGGAATATCAAGGAAATTGTAATTTGGGGAGAACATAGATATTGGGAGTCTAAGTTATCTATTTTTGTTCCATATGTTTACAAATAAAACATAATTAAAACTTTAAGTTTCATTTTCCTTGAAAGTTTATGCTGATCCATGCATGCTCTGAAACGACTATCAAAAACAAAAAAAAACTAGAAATTTAATTCGTCACTGAAGACAAATTAGGTGGTCTGTCCCTGTGGCAAAAAAAAAATCCTCAGGTACACTCTGCATGTAGGCCCTTTAGAAAGAAAAAAAAAACCTTTGTAGCTGGCAACATACATTGTATTATACTGTATCATTGGCTTACAGCTAGAAAGAAAAGGGGCAACTAATTCTTAGCAGTATTATGTATATAATATCATGCAATTGCACCTCATGTATGGGGGAAAGGGGAAGTCAAACCTTCATTATTCAAACTACTGAGACATTACATTAGTAATATGGGTATATCATATTTACTGGCTTGTATAACTCTATTAAGCACTAACAAACTACTGTGTGAGTTTGGTATCTTCATCTTAGCAGTATTATAACATGCAATCACAACACAGATGAGATGAAAGCCTTGCATTACTAAAGTCTGTTAAATACTCAAAACCAAGCTACACCCCATAGAGGAATTTATCAAGTAAAAAATAGCCCATACAATAGAAATGTGGGAGAGAATAGGGAGATACTACATTACTGGCTTACCAGTATACATGTACAGCTACAGAGAAGCAAAATTTCAACAAAAGCTACATTCATACGGGGCTTGTGGATTAGAAACTTTAAGTTTTAGAATGAAACAATGAGTCATATAACAATGATGAGGGTTCACACGGGCCCGAGACAACGACGCTCGTTGTTTGGGATTACAAGTACAGCAATCGTAGTTCAACATCGAATAGATAGGTCATCGTTAACAACAAGTTTGCTAAACTTAAAGTTTATTCTGTCCACACGGTCTATAACTACGAGGGAGGACTCCCCGCTGCTCTTGGTTTGGGCATTAACTACAAGCTCACTTGTGGTTCAGGAACTATAAGATAACTTAAAGTTTTTAAACTACAAGCGAAACTTTAAATTTAGCTCCCTCCGAGTCCGTGTGAACCTGACTTAAGTGAGTTTCAAAAATGAATCTCGATTCTGTGTAGACTATCTTTATCAACTGAGTGAATCAACTACATGTACATGAACTACATGAACTATAATACTTTTGCATTTGTTTATTGTGCTTGCAAAATCAAATACACAGATATATATTCACAACTGAAGATGCAGAAACAGAAACAGAAACACTACAACATTGTACTGGCATGATCATGCCAATTACTATTCACCCCCTCCCCTCCCCCCCCCCCCCCCCCCCCCCCCCTCACCCCTTTTTTTTAAGTCCGTTATTTTCAGTTTGTACCATTTTGGAGTATACCAATATTTATACAGTAATGGTACAGATTTCATAAAGGCCTTGGCCTATATTGTATACATTGATTACTCATGGGTGCAAATCCAGGGGGGGGGGGGGACAGGGGAACATGTCCCCCCACCTTTTTGAAAATAGGCAAATGTCCCCCCCCCCCCCCCCCCCCCACCTTTTTGATTTTTTTTTTTTTTTTTTTGTAGTTGCTTGTCAGAGAATTTTGGGGCAAATGTCCCCCCACCTTTTTGAACAACCTTTTTTTTTTTTGGCTTGTCAGAGAATTTTGGAGGCAAATGTCCCCCCAACCTTTTTGAATAACCCTTCTTTTTTTTTTTTTTTTGCTTGTCAGAGAATTTTGGAGGCGAATGCCCCCCCCCCCCTCCCAATTTCAAAATGGATTTGCGCCACTGTGATTACTTGCAATTTTTTGCAATGATATTGGCCCAAAAATAAAATATAGAATGCTAATGTCTGCATTTCAATTTCTAAACTTTACCATCCATACATGTACATATTTATTGACTTTCTAAAATCATCCGTCTCTTTGGTAATTATATATTGTAAATAAATAAAGGTAAAATTTCAATACCAAGATTTAGTTTACAAGTACAAAATCCATCATAAATAAGGCTATTCTTTCTAATTAATTTCAAGAGAACTTTTATTCTTGTAAAGCAAAGTGAAAATAACTTGCTTTAATATTTACATGTATGGCAAGGTAACTAAACTAATTTAGTTGTAGGCCCACAAGTACATGTACTCAACATACATGTAATACAGTGGAAACTCACTATAACGAAGACCATGAAACCATGAAAATTACTTTGTTATATCAGGAATCTCCTTATATCAGGGTAAGAAAACAAAAAAATATAAAGACTTGGGACCAGCAAAATGACCTTGTTATATCAGGAATCTTGTTATATCAGAGCTCTTTACACCGAGTTTCCACTATACAATGTACATGTACATGTATATATGTGTACTTTGCAGAAGGGAGGGGGTCATGCTGTAGCCTTTACATACATCTACCTATAGGCCTACTATACTGATAGTATAAACTCTATCACATATATTCCCAAAGGAAAAAATACCTCACATAGGATAGCACAGAAAACACAGCTTATAATTCATATTTGCTATAAAAAGAAATAATAGACTCCTGTTAATGACATGAGGGTCAGGGTGAAGCAGTTGATATTCTTAGCAGGGATAAGCTATTTAACACATCCAGATTTTTCTCCTCGCACAAGATGTTTTTTTTTCTTTTCTTTTCAAATCAATGTCACAAGATTTCATTGCAAAAAGTTCGAGTTAAAAAGCAAATATCTTTAATCCCCTACCAAATTTTCAATTGAATTTGGGGTTATAATCATTACGTGATTTATTTTATTAATCAGTCAGGTTCACAGAAATGGAGCTACATGTAAACTTTAAATTTTGTTTGCAGTTTCAAAACTTTAAGTAATTTTGTAGTTATCTTGTAGTTTCAGACCGTATGAACGGACTCGTAGAACTTTACGAAACTTTAAGTTTACTTGTAGTTCCAGAACCACAAGTGAGCTTGTGGTTAACGCCGAAACCAAGAGCAGCGGGGTGTCCTCGTTGTAGTTACAGACCATGTGGACAGAATAAACTTTAAGTTTAGTAATCTAGTTATTAATTGTTATCAATAACCTCTCAGCTCATGTTAAACTATGATCGCTCAAATTGTAGTCTCAGAACAACAAGCGTCGTTTCAGGCCTGTGTGAACCCTCGTCATGGTTAGTGAGCCATTGCTTCGTTAATTTTAAGTTTCGCTAACTTGAAGTTTCAAAACTACAAGTCCTGTATGAACGTAGCTATGACTTTATCTTTAGTAGGCCTTAGGAGATATAAATTTTGCAACTGCCAATTCCATTTTTCCTATCATAATGTCAACTTTGAGAAATTCCACAACTTCTACAATTCAAGAAGACTGTTACATGTATGTCTTCAGGAAGATAATTTTACAGGAGGTTATAATTTTTGCAACTGCTGATTCCATCTTTTCATCAGAATGTCAATCAGGATTCATTTGACCTCTAGGCTTAAAGTTTAAATGATTTACAATCTGACAGGAATGAAACAGTATTTAATGCATCACGTATAAACAATGATTTATAAGAGAGAGAGAGAGAGAGAGAGGAAAGAGCATGATATCAACAAATTCTTACTAAAATGATACAAAATGGAGATGTAAATAATGCCTGAACATAATGTTCTCTACATGTACTTTATTTTTACCAAATGAATAAATTGTAAGATGATGTTCCATTATCATTGATTTCTCAGTGTTTTAAAGGAAAATTAAATAAACAGATCAATGAAAGTTTGAACAAAATTCGATTAAAAATACATTGAAGAAAGTAATGAATTTTCGAAGTTGTAATCAATCAAACACAAGTTGGCAACTCTGTAACGGATCTTGCGAGCACCCTTTTGCTCAGTACACATAAATTCATAAATTTTGATTTTCTTTGATTCTGATAAAGGAATAGATTCGTTGCATACAGGTTTTGTGCACCGTAAAAGCATTTAAGTGAAATGATTACTGGTATATCTAGGGTGCATGTATGATCAAATATTAAAGAAAAAGGAAATTTATGATTTTTTTTTTCAGTACAGGGCAAACGGGAGAAGAGCTCGCAATGTACGTCAACGAGTTGCCAACTTGGGTTTGATCGATTACAACTTCAAAAATTCATAACTTTCCTAAATTTCTTATAAGACTTTTGCTCAAACTTTCATTGATCTTTTTCTTTAATTGTTCTGTTTCTTTCAAAACCAAGTTGATATCAGGATTGGACTTCCCCTTTAATCACTTCAAGCACTGATGTACTGAAACTAGAGTGGTATTTTTTTTTTTTTTTTTTTTTTGTGACAGACTTGCATTTCTGTACAGATATCATTTCCATAAAGTATGAAGGCTTTAAAACTATAGCCTGGATGGCAGAAGGCTATATTATGAAAAATAATGATCCATCTATATCTAGAGTGCATATTCTGCATACTGGGTACAATACTCTATTCCCCTTCCCCTGCGAAGCACGAAAACTTTTAACGTTTTAGCAAATTTTGAGAGAAAGATAATGGCTCGTAGCACCTTTTTAGGCTTTTATATATATATATATATATATATATATATCATTTCTTTTTTCTGATGCTACCCTAAGCAATGCTCAATGTAAAAAACACTGAATAATTGGGAGTCCTTATGCTGTAGACATGGTGGATATATTGTAGATGCACTTTCGCACATGCTTGCAATATTTATATTCATTCATCATGTGCATGTATGTTGTGCATGATAATGACTGAAATATATAGCACATTATAATACCATGTTCAATTTCTTCTAACCTCCATCATGCAAGAAGTTGACCCAAATGATAACCAGCCCATGTCGATATTGACTGCAAGCCATTCCATACTGGCATGACTAATATCACACCATTTTATTCCATTTCTTGGTAGTTCTTAACGGCCTGCATCACACAGCATCTCTCAACTCTCTCACACAAGTACATGCACACATACTACGGCCACACAACACGCATTTCCCGGAACAAATGCAGCGTAGCGATAAACGAATAAATCATACACTGTCCTCGCCTTTCCACACATCAGAACACTCCCCAATACAAAAAACGGGCGTTATATACGACTGCCACTCACACACGCTCAACATTGCATTTCGCACTCACAACAAAGAAATCTCGAAAACTGCGCCCGAATTTCGCCCCGGTTTCAACGAAAAATTAATCATTATGACTACATCTCAAAATTAGCGAGCGTTAGGGTGAATTCTAGAGGTGTGTTAGCTTGATTTCGCAGAGTAAATGCGGGTGAAATTAAAACTGACAGGATAAGAAAGAGATTTTGAGTGACATACCTTCGATGTGTCAGTCAGGCATCAAAAGCGACCAAGTTAGATTATGGCGGCGGGGCCGCTATACAACAAGGCTATGCACTGATTGACATACGTCATAGTATTCATGCATAATGCATCAGTATCTCATGTTTAATGGATTTAGGGCGGAGTCTTGACCTTTTCACTGTCTAGTAGGGGTGCTTAGATCAAAAGATATGTATCTAAATCTTAAGTTATGAAGAAACCTTCTATTATATAAACTTATTGTATCATTCATTATAATGTATAATGTATTTAAATCTTCCGAAACAAATCATTTATTAGTAAAAGATTATGAATAACAAATATTGGAAATATTATTCCCCTACCAAGTTTTCGACGAGTCGTGACGTCACAATCACCTGTGTCAGAGCAGCAGGTGAATTTCGTCGAAAGGCGCTGATATATCACAAATTGGTCCTAATCGCAACCATACCACATATAGTGCTTGCATATTTTACTTCAAGATAACAAAATATTGTTAGGAATATATAATTGACTTTAAGAATTATTTTTTTGTAGAATTATAAAAGTAAACAAAAA
The DNA here is from genome assembly GCA_025618425.1 of Heliocidaris tuberculata. Taxonomy (NCBI): domain Eukaryota; kingdom Metazoa; phylum Echinodermata; class Echinoidea; order Camarodonta; family Echinometridae; genus Heliocidaris; species Heliocidaris tuberculata. The sequence continues at coordinate 1,759,248 of CM046833.1, forward strand.
AAATTATATATTTTCAAACAGAGTTGTATTTATCAGCCCCCGCCCCTTTTCTAAGAATTTCTTTCAGCAATATGATTGCAGAAATGCAAAACAAAGGAATTAAAAAAAAAAAAACAGATAAAGAACACATAAAAGGTGTATTATAAAAAGAAGTTCGGAAAAGGGAAATAAATTATTTTTTATTTTTTTTATCGATTTATTTATTTTTTTTTTGGGGGGGGGGAACAAACCCTGCCCCTTGAAAAATGTGACAACATTCTTTCTAAAAAGAAATCTGACTTATCCCCCCCCCCCCCCCCTGTGAAACCAAGACCCTCGAAAGACCTCGATGTTCACTTTTAAATCACATAGGACTTCGGTCAAGTGCGCTCTAGTCATTTTTAGACATAATTCTGGACCTTTGCAATGTACGAAGAAATTAAGTTAAAAGTATAAAAGGCACCGTTTTAAATGAAAATAATTTGAAATAGGCGTATGAACTCAGACCTAATAAGACCGGTACCCCCCCCCCCCACCGCCCGCCCCTGCCTATGCCAGTGATAGTGCCACTGCCCCCCCCCCCCCCCCCTCGGTCGCTGGATCAACACCACTCCAATGGTTATGAGAGAACTCCCACAGAGATCGGTTGCATCATGATCTGCATAATGAAAAACAAGACAGAACAAAATCTTCAAATCAGGAGGGATTTAATTGAACCCATATCATTTTTAACCTTCAGAACCTTCAGAATTACAAACCTTAGGAGTAACGCACCTTCGAATAAACGATACACAATGAGTTATAAATAGATGACTGTATCATCTAAATTCTGAACATTTCTATATTGTTCCTTAAAATAATAGTTAACAATGAATTACAATATATATATATATATATATATATATATATATATATATATATATATATATATATATATATATATACGTATATTATATTGATGTTAAATACATTTCTTGTATACAAATAATTATATACATACTATTTGGATGTCTTCACTTATGGTTTACTCAGCAAGTGTGTTGGAACAGAATTTCGAAACCTACTTCTAGACCTGTATAATCTGATTTTAAAAGGTAATCTATTCCAAAATTCACTACCCACGGAAGATAATGACAATTTCTACTGCTTAATAAACGTTGGTATGTAGGTTCTGCATCGTGTACATATAATTGACAGAATTTAATTAGTCGAATGCATATGTGCGATATATTGGTTCTGGCCAATGTAGGTGAAATAGTTGTTAGCATTAGAAAACTGGTTACTCGTTAAAAAAAAAAAAAACAACAACAACAACAACCAGTCGGTCCCCTGGTTACTTACTCAGTATAAGGCTATAAGCACCACTCCCGCTTTCATTAGTTGGTTGGTTTGATGGTTTGATGGTTTATTGGACTGCTAAAAAGCATGTATATGCTTATATGTAAACAACCAGGGGACCGACCGCTTTAAGACCTCTCCGAGTGACTTGCTAATGAGGATTAGTGCCCTCCCTAAACTGAGGGCACTTCCGCAAGGGCACTCGCGCATTCACTTGGTTTCGAACCCCGAACCAGTGGCCGATTTAGGGGGGGGGGCAATCCCGGCCCGTACCCCCCCCCCCTTTTGAGGGAAAACAATGCATTGTGCCCCCCCCCCCTAATTTGCGATTGTGCCCCCCTTTTCGACAAGATTTTTTTTTTTTTTTTTTTTTTTTTTGGCTTGCTTGCTTGTCAGGGAATTATGGAAGGGAACTGGACCCCATAACCCCCCCCCCCCCCCCCATTGAGCGACTTTTGGAGGGCTGGCGAAACCAAAAAAATATGGGTCTCCCTCCAAGCAGTTTCCCAAAGTTGACAATCCTGCATATTTGTGTGCCCCCCTTATACGAAATCCTGGATCCGCCCCTGCCCCGAACCTCCCAGTTGCGAGACCACTGCTCTACCACTGAGCCACTGCCCGTCTCCTTAGCAGTCAGGTAAAATAAACCATCAAACTTTTCAACCAGTTTTTCAAAATGAAAACTATGTACTAGTATATACTGCGACACAAACATTTTATTATACTGTATATATATGTATATTGAATGATTGTGTTTTCTCTTTGTATTTTGTGAATTATTCTCTTCGTTAATTTTGTCATGCCTTTCTTAGTGATTGTATCTTCTCTTTATAACTGTTTCAAAATAAATTTCTGAAGAAGTCGAAAGACGAAAGCTTAAATTTCCTGAGTATCCTGCGTCATCTTTGGTTTGAATTCATCCCACTATGTTCTATATCACCCAAACCAAAGCGAATGGTAAAAGTAGACTCAACATCATCACATTATATATACATGTATATATATATATATATATATATATATATATATATATATATATATATATATATATAGGAAAAAGCGACGTGGTGTATAATGTTTCTCTTAGTACTTTATTTTATAATTAAGCAACATGTGATTAATTTAGTAGGCCTTGTTAAAAAAATTAGATAAGATAAAATTAGAATTTCATTTCTACCAGGAGTAAGCTACATAATCGTTAACATTTCCCAAGGAACTGTTGCAAAACAAATACATGTAGTTTATCTACATTATAATCATTGGTTTTGTATTGTCATTGTGTATATGTACTTCCGTTGATTTTTTTTTCTCTTCTCCCCCTTTTTTTCAACATACTCCTTAAAGTAAAAGGTATGGGCCTAATTTTCCTCTGAGATGATGATAAAAAATTAATGCTGGACTGAAAATGATACCCCCCCCCCTTTCTCTCTCTCTAGTCTCTCTCTCTCTCTCTCCCTCTCTCTCTCTCTCTCTCTCTCTCTCTCTCTCACGCGCGCGCGCATAATGCACACATTATGTATCATCCAACCCTAGCTTTCTTTGTTGACAAAGTGACGAAGAAAATATTCTATTGAAAATTTAGAAGAATAATTAAAGCAAAGTTACATGTATATCTTCAGATAAGCTTGTATATGTAAAAGTGCATGTATACCATAGGATGTATACTTACTGAATGAACAAGTCGACTATTTTTTTTTTTTTTTTTTTTTTAATAACACACATGCACACGCTGGTATCAATATGCCTTTAGCATTTCATTTATTTGATGTATACGATAAAAGAGCAATGTAGATAAAATGCCTTGCTCAAGGGCATAAGTGCCGTGCCGGGGATCGAACGCCCGATCCTCGCATCTCCAGTCAAGCGCCTTAAACCACTGGACCACGGCACCACGGCACTATCGACTCTAGCTCTCTGTTCTAGCTCCCTCTCCGTTCACACTAGGAGAGTCTTTTTCGTTGAACTCAACAGACAGCAAGGTACACAGGCAGAAATTGATGTTAAAAAATCAATGAAAATGTGTCATTTATAGTCGTTAAGTTCACTTATGAATGAAATGAGATGAAAAGGGAACTATTCTAGACATTGAATGCATATTTTAATGTAGAATTCATGTTGAATAAGTCGTAAATTATGGCGTGAATTGCTCCGAAAACGTTCAAAATGTCGATGTACGAATTCGGAATGGTGTGCCTCGCATGTATTGGCTCTTGCACGTGCATTGTATCATCAGTGTCACAGTGTTGGTGAGGTGGCGGTTCAGCGTTCAGCTCAACGGAGCCGCATACAAATTATAATGATACAGTGGTAGATAGGCGTATGCCGCGAAAGCTAGACTAGAGCCAGAGGAAGGCTTTTCCTTTGCCTCTAAATGGGAAATTGACTCTTAAATATAGGCTAGAGTCTTTATTTGAAAATCTGGCATTCTCGTGAAATAAGCCATCCCGCATTCACTTTGTACATGCAGTTTATTGCGTGTAAATGTCTAGAGAGGTCTATGAGTATGAGGGTTCACATCCTCCATCGACTTTACATGGCAGTGTGTGTGTACACACTCGATGACCGGTGGCTTATTTCACGAGATGGCCGAAAATCTTACTAGGTTCTAATTGGGGCAGTGAGTGTCTGAGTGTGTTCGTGTCTGTGACTGTGTCTAGTCTTAAAGGCATTGATTAACTTTGCCCAGGATTGAAAAAAAAAATCACTGTTCAAGCTAATGCTGTAATCATAATTGCAAACCTTTAGCTCAGACAGGAATCGCCTGAGTTTTATAAGCTGATCGGTCGTTTATTTATCAAGATATTTACGATTGAACATTGATGTCGGGATAGAGTACCACCGAACCCTAAAGAACTCTTACGGTTGGCATACCTCGCTCTATCACAAAATACCGTACGGGCTGGAAACCCGCTCTGAAATCGCCAAGCGCTGGTGCTTGGTTTTTGTGACTGCAGCGCAGCGAAGAAGCCGAGCGACTTGCGCTAGCGATTGATCGCGATTTTCTCTTTTTTAGGATAGTAAACGGGTTCCATTTTCTCTCATACTTTCACATATCCTTAAAGTAGAATTTCATTGATTTTGAATATTGATTTAATTTTTATTATTGCATAGGTGAAGCTTAGATTGAACAAGGTTATCAAAATTCAACGCTTGGAAACATTTGAAGTAATGATTATTATCAATTATAAAATGATATAACACAGCCCGGCTATAGCACCTATAGAGCTGAGATATGTGACGTCATACCGGGGAGCAATCCTTCCTAAGCAGACGATGCCCCATAAACATCTTATACATTTTCAGTGCCTGTTTTGTCATCTCATCTTCACTTATTTCTCTTACTTCACTAGCGTCAGTATAAATGCTTATTTGTTGCCTCACTCTAAATTTCCTGCATGGTATTATTTTGATGAAAAATGCAGCGTTAAAAAAATAAAGGAATCAATCGCTTGTAAACAAAAAAAGATGCCATTGTATTTTCAGCTGCATGCACCGCGGCATGTCGGCGTTTCAAGAGGGAACGAATACCATCCATGCTATAATTCAGCGGGCTTTACAATTTGAAAGTGTGATTTCTTTGATTGATCATTGACCCTTATCATGACTTTTTACAAACAAAAGATTTTAGTTACTAGAACGGTTTCACTTCCCTTTTAGAATGATGTGAAATACGGTCATGGTGAAACAAACCAAACTCTTTACAGTTTAAAAATAATTGCATTGCAGTTACGTTCACTTTATATAGGACGTCGTCTGCTTAGGCAGGATTGGCACCTGATGTGACGTCACGAAAACATCGGTATATTTCTGGCGAATCGCTCGGATATCCCAGATGCTGAGAAGTGTTTTTATTTGTGTTATTTTTTAATCATCAAACACGCAGTTAACGTAAAACTTATACGATTACCATCTGCAATCTTCCTAGTTTCTAGAGATACGTTATTGAGCATATTTGTGATTTGCTTTGAATATCTACTTTAATTACATGTATATATGTAGTTAGAGGACTGAACACAATTCACTGGCATTTGAGCTGATTTTACAATTTTTCACAAAGTTAATCACTTTAAGTCTGTCTGAAATTTAACGTTACAAGTGACGGTGCAAAAACACATTATATGATGGAAGTAAGTAAGTAACATGCATGACATGCCCTTCACCATTGGCTTCATTTGTTAAATCCTTTCATGATGGGAAGTATTTAAGGGGGAAATTGACCACATTTTGTTCTTCAAATTGGCAACAAAAACATCTTTTTTTTTTAATGGTCTACAGGGTTACGAACTATGTCTATAACTAAAATAATAAAAAAAAAATTGCCAATTTTGACCCCAAACAATGATTTTAAACCTCTCATTGTGTTGCCAATTTAAGGATTTTAAAGTTTATTCTCTTTTTTTTTAAATTCCTGGCTTCAAACGCAATATGATCATGCAATGTTCAACAATGGACACAGTCAGTGTGTGCAGAAATTTTTACTCTTTCTACCCGTGCATGTGGTAGACCTCTGTAGGCAGTTTTAAATTTAGGGCTCTGAATCAAAAGTTATTAGAGTAAAGGATAGTGTTTTCGGCCGGGAGGAGAATTCGGCCGGTACGACGTATGCATGGCAAAAATCACTTAAAAGGCATAGCATGAGAGCATATCACATATCACACATATATTACAATACATACCAAAGTCACAGGGGAACCGCAGTTGCAATGAAAAAAATATCCATAAATGTCACATTTTAGCGATGTAATCGGTCCCACTACCCTAATCTGAAAATTTTTGTGTCTTACACGTGTCCGTAAGGAAAATGGGTTCCGAAACTGAGCTGTATTTCAAGAAATTTTCTGTTTTAGATCAGGATTTTTCGTATGTCACAAGCTCAAAAATGTCGAATCGCTTTTGCAGTCAAAGATAGTCGGTGTGTGAGACGCACACGCAATATCTCTGTTAGTCTTGAGATTTCAATTCTGATACCGCAGGAGCAGTTTTTGGCTGGGTTTTACACGGGGGAGCTCCGGCGTTGGACGCTGGCTCGGGCCACTGGGACTTCTGATCAGGAGGTAAACCCATGGCGTGCGCGCGCGCTCCCCATTGACTTTGTAGACGCCGTAAAATTGATCTGCTAGGTCGAAAACTGCCTCCAAGACGGGGTAAATTATTATGAATATTACCATGGCAATTCTTGATTTTCTTCCGGGATTTTTTTTTTTCAGTTAAAATAGTAACAATATTTGCTCTCATGATATAAGTAAGAAGTGAAAATAAATATGAAATAAAGAGCAAAAAAATAGGATTTTGTCTTAAGTGGCCGAATTCTCCCCCCCCCCCCCCCCCCCATTCTAAGTTAAACCGCAAAAAGTGGTCGATTGTCTCGAAAGGGTTAACTTGAAATATGCTGCCGCTAGGATTAGACCTGTCCTGCAATTGACTGAAATCAATTTGTAATTTTATGTGCTCGCTCCTTTTTACAGTGTTTACATTGCAAAGGAAAGCTCTCACAAGTAAACACAATGCTCATAGACCTCTATAGATCTACCTGCAGAAAACCTTACTGACCTGACCCAAATGACATGTATCTAATCGTGGACGCACAGAAATACAACTAAAATGCTGAATTTCATCTCCAAGAAAATCACACACCTATGTAGTGCTCCCTTCAAACCTCGCTTTGTGTGATTTGTCCAGGTTGAACCTCAAAGCTTTTTTTTCCTTCTTGATTCATTTTTTTATTTTCTGTCTCATTCCTCCTGATTAGCTGATACTTACTGTACATGCTTTTCATGTCTTTCTGTAGATGCCAGGTGGAGGTACGACTGTAAAGGACGTTGACCAGCAAGAGTTTGTGGTGGCGCTTGGCGCCTTCTTCAAGAAGTCTGGCAAGATGAAGGTTCCCGAGTGGGTCGACATCGTCAAGACTGGCACCCACAAGGAGCTGGCTCCTGTCGACCCAGACTGGTTCTACACCAGGGCTGGTAAGTCAGAGAGAGAGAGAGAGATGGGGGGGGGGGGGGATAAGGGGTACCCCTGAGTGGGTTGACAGTGTCAAGACTAGCACCCACAAGGAGCTTAAAAGGCACTTGCACAATCATGGTCAAGTCAGATGTCATTTCAGAAATGGTTATAGACACAATGTGAAACCTGGACAAAAAGGTCACGAGATGTCAGTTAAGAAAATTTATCGATTTCATAGTCTGTCATATATAAGCTTTGTTATGGTATGTGTCATGCTTATGTTCAGAATCTACCCCAAAGCTGACATGAAGGCCCATGGAAAATTTATTTTGGTAAAAAAATCTGGCAGGTGTGCAGTAGGGGCTTAATGACCCGTATTCTCGAAAGAGGTTTATTTTAAAGCATGGTTTAAACCTCTATAAGCATAGTACGCGTGTGTCATCTTGTCCAGCACTTGGGCAGACAGAAATGCGCTTATATACGCTTAATTTATAGGGACACTGATTTTCCGCGATCACGGAAAACGGACGGAATTCACGGAAATGACCATTTGAAACGGAAAATGCAATTTGGAACGGAAAGTCGCGGAAAACCCCTTTCACCTCAAAATTTTTCATTTTTTTCAAAAAATAAAATCGTAAAACTTACACTATTCTTGTGATTTGTTTTGCAGTGAAAAAATATTGGGCCTAAAATCATGCTTAATAACTTCGAATACTTAGCGATATTCGTCAGATTCTTCGGAGACAGGGAGCTGCCATTTTGTTTTGCTGGACCAATAGAGATCGTAACACAAAACACAGTACAATAGGAGCAGCAAATCCCTATTATGCAAGCTAGGCGCATACTCATGCGGCCGAGAGGGAAGTAAGGCGGGATTGCCGTACACAGCCAGCACATTTTTAGTAAAGGGGCTGGCGTGTGCGCCTAGTATTACGTAGACGTAAACTAGGCACGCACACGCCAGCAGCGGGCGCTAAGTGCGGCGAGATTGTACACACGCTCTTGTACAGTTCGAAAAAGGGGCTGGCGTGTGCGCCTAACATCGATCGATCGCTGACATGACTCGACAGCCAAGACTGAAATGTTTTCGTCGATGTCTACGTCGGTATACGGTGCGATAGATCGAGTGCTCAGAAATCGCAGTTCTGTGCATCATGTTGAAATAATCTGCTTCCTGGGTACTACACAGATTTTCATGGTTTGTCATGTAAGATTCCTTTTTGATCCAGTCATGATTATGAAATGCAAGTCGAATACCTGAATTTTAACTGACTCTGTAATGTTAGAACATTTACAAGTTCATGTTTGTACGCAAATCGTATGTAAATGGAATTTATTTTTTTCATGTGTACAAAGTCTATGGTAAAACGGAATTTACGTTTTTCAGCCCATCTGAAACGGAATTCCAGATTTTCTGAAACGGAAAAGGCCATTTCTTGAAACGGAAAATCAGTGTCCCTAAATTTAGACCACAGCGGAGGTTGAAACCATGGTTAGGCCATGGTTTAAAATAAACCAAGCTCTCGTTTAGCATGTATAATAAGAATGCAAGTTCTCTTGATCGAAGATCAAAAAATACAACTTCTTTTTTTATTTGAAGCAAGAAAAAAAATCTCCTGTATTATATCTACTTTATAATTTCTAAAAAAATTTTATTATGATTTAATCAAGAAATCTGTGTGAAGATAGATACCACAGATTGGCATAACCTCAAAATAAACATCTTCATCACCAAACACTTTTTTTTGGGGGGGGGGGGGAGGGGGTGCGAACGTATACAGGGTTTCATGGCCATAATTCGTTGCTGATTTTACGAACCGGCATACAAATTCTAGGGATTGAACCTCCAAATACTGCTGATTTTACGAACCGGCATACTGATTCTAGCAGGGATTAAACCAAAAATACTGCGTTTCTTTCTTAATATTCAATGCATATGAAAGAAAATATTCCACTCTCATCACCTGTTTAATTTTACGATGATTGACACCACATGATTTTAATTTTGTACCTGTCCGAAATGTCTGAAAATTTTTTCTGACAACCCCCCCCCCCCCCCCCCCCCCCCCCCCCCAAAAGAAAAAAGGGTTATCACATTTTTGGGGTCTAGTTTTCCTCCAAAATTCTCTGACAAGCAAAAAAAAAAAAAAGGTTATTGCATTCTTTTGGCTCTAGTTTTCCTACAAAATTCTCTGACAAGCAAAAAAAAAAAAAAAAAGGTTATTAAAAAAAGTGGAGGGGGACATGTCCCTCTGACCCCCCATCCCCTGGATTTGTGCCCATGAATTGAATGTTACAATTAAAAATTTGATGACTCTTGTATGTAACCTCAATTAACAGGAGCGTTACTTTACTGTGTCTGCTTCCATTTTTTTCTTTCCAGCTTCTACTGCCCGTCACCTGTATTACCGTGGTGGTGTAGGAGTGAATGCCATTGCTAGGATCTATGGAGGTAAGTTAGTACAGCTTACAATATTCAAAGCTACCTTACTAGATGGACACTAGCATGGAGCCAGGCCCCACATTCTACCGAAAATGTGGGCACTAGATTTTAGCTCGGTTTCGAGTTTGGTCACTGTAAAACTGGGAATGTATACAACATGAACATTTCGCAAACTGTAAACAACAGCAATTTTCACAGCAAGAAACTACCGCAAATTGCAGAAAATTCAGTGATATTTGTATTTTGTATTAATAATACAGTAGAACCTCGTTATAAAAAACTCTTTGAGACCAAGGGGATTGCTTCTTTATAATTACCGAAACCTTGGTATATCAGGGCTAAAAAACCCCATAGAATACAAAGAAGTCGGACCGGCAAAATTACCTTGTTATAATGAGAGTTTGTTATAACAGTGTTCTTTATAATGAGGTTCCTCTGTAATAGTGGGTTATTTTATAGTCTTCATGTTTGTCAGACTTGACACCATTTTGCTCCACTAATTATGGTATGAAATAATCAGATAAGGCACTGATTGAAGTTACTGTCTTCGCTTTAACCCTTTCAAGACAATTGACCACATTTTGTGGTTTGGCTTAATAACTTTTGATTAAGAGCTCTAAAAATTATACCAGATGCATGAGTAGAAAGAGCAAAAATTTCTGCACTCACTGTATCCATTTTTGTTAGATGACCATATTGTGTTTGATGCCAGGAATTTAAAAAAGGAGATTAAGCTTTAAAATCCTTAAATTGGCAACACATTGAGAGGTTCAAAATCCTTGTTTTTTATCAAAATTGGCAACTTTTTCAACTTTTCGCCCATTCTTTTTTAACCATGTATATTGTTTTCAAAGACATTACCCCTTATTACAATCTTGTAGTACTAAAAGAAAAATATCATTGTTGCCAATTTGAAGAACAAAATGTGATCAATTTAGCCCTGAAATACATGTAATTCCTGTCCTGAAAGGGTTAATATACATAATCATTTGTTTTTTTTCAGGACGCATGCGCCGTGGAACACGCCCTAGTCACTTCAACAGTGGTTCCACCTCCGTAGCCCGCAAGGTTCTCCAGGCTCTCGAAGTCCTCAACATCATCGAGAAGGAAGGTAACTGTGGACGTCGTCTTACTAGCCAGGGACAGAGAGATCTTGACAGGATAGCAGCACAGGTCAAATCAAAACAAAGCAGGAAGTAAAGTCACTTGACCAACATCATAATCACCTGACCAATTTCATGTCATGTGATCAACAATACCAAATCACGTGAACTCTTCACACCCAGAACCCACCCACATATCTCCAAAATGCTTCTTCGACTCTCACCTAACTGCGATTTGAATCGAGATATCACTTTGGAGATGCTCACGCACAATAAATCAGAAGGACTCTTTGAAATGAACTACAGGATTCTATTATCTGCCCACAAACCCTGCATACAGTCTGTTGATGATTGCAAGAACAGAGAGATTTGTTGAGCAATGTCAATAAATTCAGTCATTCAGCTATGTAATTTCTTGTTTGACCTGTCTTGTCTAGTTGTATCAAATCGTGTAAGTGCACCTAGTTTCTTCTTGCATAACTCAAAAGTTGCAAAAGTCTCACTTACCCTAAGTCAAATAAATTTTTTTGCCCAGACTATGCAAAACATGTTATTTACATTTCCTAAGTCGAATTTTGCATAAGTCATACTATTTTTTGTGGTCCCAACAGATCCGACTTTTGCCAGGTATCTGTATTTTCTTTTGTACAGTGGAAACTGGCTGTAAAGATCTCTGATATGATAAGATTCCTGGGGAGCGTTTCATGAAAGGATTTGTCAGATATTTTATCCGACAAGTGTTATAAGCTACTGAAATCCTTGCATCTGATTGGCTGAGAGCAAATTTGTCAGTAAAAATCACTGACAAAATGCTTGATGAAACGCTCCCCAGATATAACAAGGTCATTTTCATGGTTTCAAGGTCCTTGTTATAGTGAGTTTCCACTGTATGTTACATGTATGAAACAGTGGGAAACCAAAACCCAAGGAGAGAATCAATGTTATTGGAAAGTGAGAATTCAGAGAAGCACTTTACAAAAAGTTTCATTAAAATTGGTTAAAAAATGAGAGAGTTATGGAAGTTTGAAAAGTCTCATTTTACTTTCTATGGGGATCCTCAAATTGGCAAAATTGCTTCAAAATGGCTGATTTTGTGAACAACTCTCCATTTGTTTTGTACACAGATTTTCAGATTTTCCCCATTATCTTTCAAGGTGCAGTTAATCTCCTTCTGAGCTCGACATATATAATGGGAAAATGTATTTTACACCACATATGTCGAGTTCAGGAGAAGACAAGTAGCACCCTGAGAGATAATGGGGAAAATCTGTGTACAAAACAAATGGAGAGTTGTTCACAAAATCAGCCATTTTGAAGCAATTTTGCCAATTTGAGGATCCCCATAGAAAGTAAAACGAGACTTTTCAAACTTCCATAACTCTCTCATTTTTTAACCAATTTTAATGAAACTTTTTGTAAAGTGCTTCTCTGAATTTTCACTTTCCAATAACATTGATTCTCTCCTTGGGTTTTGGTTTCCTTTAAACTAAAATCTAATCGGGTGGTTGCACAGGTGCATTTACTGACAACTGATGAACCGGGGTGGGTGGACAAAGAAGATAAAATTGTGGTAGACACCAAGACAACAAAGGAAAACTAGATTCGAGGGACATGTTTCTCTTTGATGCACTACAGTCTGTATTTGTTAGAATTTTTTGTTGTTGAAACCTGCCAGTATAGTAGGGGATGTATGTATGTGCACAATAGGAGAAAATAAATATATGAAATGCTGAGAGGGGAGAGAGATACAGTGCAGCCACAATACATGTATAACAAACTCTTTGGGACTATGAAAATTACCTCTATATGTATATATATATGTATATATATATATATATATAAACATGTTAAGGTTTCACGTATCGGCTCAAACAAATTCAAAGAAAACTGCTATTAGCGTTTGTAATGCATTGTGGCCAATTTTATTTTTCTACTCAAATTTTCGACGCTCCCTGGCGTCTTCTTCAGAACAATAAATGATAAGGTATCATACAAATAATTGAAATAGTTATAGTTATAGCGCGCGCATCCTTAGTCAGATATAGGTTGCTTAGAAACCGTCTCTCTTGGAGATCTGACTGAGGATGCGCGCGCTTTACAAAAAAATGATGGATATAACTATGCAAATGAGAAAAGAGTACTGTGCGCGCTTCATTATTACGTAATTTACGTAATTAACGTAATAATACACAAAATCCCAAGTAGTATTAGCGGCAAAGATTCAAAATAATAGTATTGAAACAAAGAAGGAGAATTGATACCAAATCATTATTAAAGAACATGTGATTGAAAAGATACAAAAAAACCTAGCGAAAATATGTAAATCCATTGAGAAAGTAAAGATCTCTGTTAAGACCTTTTCCTTCAAAACTTCTGCTCTTAACAATTGCCCGTAATTCGGCAATTTTCCTATCGTCCGCTGACTTATATATATATAACAAAAGTTCACAATAAATGAAAACAACCGTAGAGATGATAAAAGAAGTCAAATTTTCGGCCATAGGCCTTCATCATGGCCGAAAATTTGACTTCTTTTATCATCTCTATGGTTGTTTTCATTTATTGTGAACTTTTGTTATTTTTCATCAACCGACGCAGGACTAATTATTTTATTTTATATATATATATATATTTACAGTTAACTTTGCATAAGTCGAATCTGTTGGGACCACAAAAAACAGTTCAACTTGTGCAAAATTCGACTTAGGAAATGTAAGTAACACATATTTTGCAATGTTTGGTAAAAAAAATTGATTCGACTTGGGCAAAGTTCGACTTATGCGACTTCGAGTTAGGCAAGGTTAACTATATATATATTCACATAGTTCCTACTTAAGGCAATTTTTTTTGCGAAATATTCGACGGAAGGGGGAAGCCGATTTTAAGTCGAATTTTTTAAGTCGAATTTTTTGATTCGCCTTAACGTTTTCGGCACTGTTTTTTCCCATTTCCGTAGGGGTAGGAGGCATTCTATCGATATAAATGTAGAGGGCGCCAAATTACTTATATTAATACAAAGTTTTGTTTGGGAGGGAGAACTCATTTTCGTATAATATAATGTGGAAAATCTATATGTGTATAACTCTTGGGGATCTAAAGTCCTGAGGTTGAACTTAAGGCGATGTCTGTTTTTCTTGATTATATCAATAGTTTGGGGATTTACTAAAAATACCTTATCGCACACAAAAGGTAGTTATTATACGATTCTTTTTGCCATAAAAGCAAATTGAATCAAATTAATTCTAAACATATACTAACATTTTGAATCCATTAGTTCCCTGTAACGTCATTTCGCGCTGATATACGTATATACAATAAAAAAAAAAAAAATTGCCTTTTAGTTGAATCTAGGTATATATATATATATATATATATATATATATATATTGAAACCTTGTTGTATCAGGGTTAGAAAACAATGAAATACAGGTAACTCTGCCTAAGTCGAATCTCTTGGGACCACAGAAATCTGTTCGACTTAGGCGAAATTCGACTTAGAAGAGGTAAAAAACACACGTTTTGCTCATTCTGTTCTGAAAAATTGCTTCGACTACGGCGATTATTCGACTTATGGAAGGTCGACTTATGCAGAGTTAACTGTACAAAGAAGTGGGACCAGCAAAAATTACCTTGTAACAAGTTTGTCATAACAGCGTTCTTTATAACGAGGTTCCATGGTAGTGAATAAGACCACGAAAGCTTGTGATAGAGTGTAACCAATGTAATGATTAGGGTTGTTGGACATATGTTCCTGTGACAGTAGCATCGCAGTAAAATTTCTTCTCTAACCTTATTCCTAATTTTCACCCTGACCAAACACTTTATCTAACCCTAATCCTGAAACCCAATTGGAGGTGACACAACATTTGCTCCTGCGACATTTGCTCCTCCGTCCATATCGTGAAAGGTCAAAGGTTAAGGTCAAGGTCATGATTTGGTTTTTTTGTTAAGGAAAATGTGAAGATTAGGATTAGGTTTAGGATTAACATGGCAAAGTTAGACGGGAGCAATTGTCGCAGGAGGAAATGTCATGGAACCCAATTGGAACCCTTACCCTGCATCTGTGACGAAACAAAGCTCGGAGCAAATTTTGCTAGTGCAGACGTCTGATCACCAGTTAAGAGATTCACTGGAAACTCACTGTAACGAGGACCTTGGGACCATGAAAATTACTAATATAAATTTATCAGGACTCTCCTTATATCAGGGTAAAAAAAAAAAGTCCTGGAACCAGCAAAATTACCTTGTTTTATCATTAAGCTTGTTATATTGGAGCTCTTTATAATTCGAGTTTCCATGGTATATCCCTATTTTGCAGGCTTATATATTTTTAAACCGTGGGTTAAGATAAACCTCTCTCATAAATTCGGGCAAAAGAATGGGAGTAGAATTGCTGAGAGTGAATACTGTATCATAGATGGGAGAGAGAGAGAGAGAGGGGGGGGGGGGGGGGGGGGGAGAAATGGTTTATGACAAATTTCAAACACCAGAACAAATGAAGTAGATGTATATTTAATATAAACTCACATTCCTGGAAAGACAAAAAAACACCTTTTTTTTCATTTATTGGTACATGTATTTATTCAAATCTTGAAATTATTATTCAACAATGTATCAAATTCACAACGTGCGGTCCATTGAAGGATCAAATACAAATACTGTACATCTGCAATATGTACAATCTGCCTCACAAACCTACATAAAATGCATCAACTATTTTTCAAAATAAATATTTGTCCCAAAATTTGCCCTCCATACAGACACAGAAAATTTTGTAGGAAAAATTGAATGGAAAAATTGAATGGAAAAATACATAGTATATTTTCAATATCCTGCTCAATTAACTGATTGAAGAGTGTTGACCCATTCCAGCCAATTGACATTTTGTGGTTTGCCTCAATAACATTTGATTCAGAGCTCTAAAAAATATACAAGATGCACGAGTAGAAAAGGCAGAAATTTCTGCACACACTGTCCATTTTTGTTGCATAACCACATTGCGTTTGATGCCAGGAAATGTTAAAACGAGAATAAGCTTTAAATCCCTTATACTGGCAACACATTGAGAGGTTCAAAATCATTGTTTTTCATCGAAATTGGCAACTTTTCAACTTATCAACAAATTCTGTCACCATGTAGATTGTTTTCAAAAACATTACCTTATTAGAACCATGAAGCACTAAAAGAAAAATATTGTTGCCAATTTGAAGAACAAAATGTGATCAATTTAGTCTTAAATAACTCCTGTCCTCAAAGGGTTAAATACGGAGATACTCGTACATGTATATTCATGTACATGGAAGTATAATTAACAACATAGAAAAAGGAGAGAAGAGGGCAAATAGACTACATGCAGATATCAATGAAAAGAAAAACAGAAACTGCATAGAAAAATGAGTAAGGCACTTGCAGTTAAGCAACTCTTTCCAAAGAGTTTTCCAGAAATTCTTTCGCAACTTGAGTTCTAAGAATCATGGTGACATGGAAAGATGTTCAGTTATCCCTTTCAGGACAATTGACCACATTTTGTGGTTTGGCTCAATAACTTTTGATTCAGAGCTCTGAAAAATGTACCAGATGCATGAGTAGAAAGAGCAAAAATTTCTACACACATTGTGTTCATTTTTGTTGCATGACCATATTGCGTTTGATGCCAGGAATTTTAAAAAGGAGAATAAACTTAAAAAACCTTAAAATGGCAACACAATGAGAGGTTGTTATGTTCTTTATTTAAACTTAAGCCGAGTCTCACTCAAATACATGGCACAAACACAACGAAGTAAAAGTGTAACTCAACTTTATATATTCTATGGGTCGGTCGTATGTCTTCTTCGTAGAACACATCTCATCACAATAACACATGGTTTGATATATATGCTAATGATTTTATGGAAGTCAGATAAAGGGAATAAGTTGTTTTAACTGTTAAAAATGGTTATTCATCAACACCCTACACTGTATGTATTTTTAAGCCTTCCATTCATCTAAAAGGGGAGGGATGTTATGTATCAGACTTGATGTAAAAATGTGACCTAGGGTCAGACATGTAAACAAGGGCTAATTAAATGTGATCTAGGCCTTGGCTAATAATATGCACAAACTGTTAGTCCTGCTTTTGAAGTACTGGTTTAACTTTTTACCAGAATTAACTTGATACTTGTGGTTGTAATACTCAAATTACTATTAAACTGGCTCTGAGTCTGAATGTGCCAACATTCATCATAAACTCAGTAGATCTAACGAGAAAACTTATGTGACTGTATGATCAACTCACACGTTCTAGTAATAGTATTCATAATCATCCCACAACTGACTGTATTGCATACCAAATAAAGTAATTAACATGCTGATAATTATCAGTACATTGATAGTTATCTTCATAAGCAAACCAATGATAAGACGATTGTCTTTCAAGTTCCTTGAGAGTTGAAGAAAGTTCAATCTACAACTACAGGTTCAATCACTTTTTTATTCATCACTGGACACTGGCATCAATCCATGGGCATCTTGGATTTCATTTGCTGGCATAAACACTTTGGCTTGGCATTGGTGGACTGGCTTGAGTGTCTCTGTGGCTGACGACACTGGCTGGCTTAATCGGCTGGTGCAGGCATCGGGCGGTGATGTCCAGGCACGGGGCTGGCTCGGTGGACGGAGATTCAACACGACCACAAGTGGCTGGGCTCGGTGAGGGCAAGGCACAGTTCATGCACGGTAGACCTACCCCTGAACGAAAAACTGTGGCCGTAACTCGGGCAGCATACAGTGCGGGTATCCGTTGAAGAAACTTCAGCTCGGCACACACCGTGAACTATACGAAGGGTTGCAATCAATGCATGGGATCCAATCACTACTGCTACGGCAGGCGGTAGCTATTCTGCTGAGCGTTCGTAACCATACACAAAAACATATGGCTGGGGCTGATCACAATAACAGTGGGTATAGACCTGCTTATGGCCGTGCACATACGCCACTGAAAATTCGAATTTCTGTCCTTTTGCGTAGTTAACTCAAAACGGGCAGCTACTCAGCAGATCCCATCCTCGTCGCCAGATTTTGTTATGTTCTTTATTTAAACTTAAGCCGAGTCTCACTCAAATACATGGCACGAACACAACGAAGTAAAAGTGTAACTCAACTTATATTCTATGGGTCGGTCGTCTGTCTTCTTTGTAGAACACATCTCATCACACAACACGTGTGTTACATAGAATGCTTCATAATGATAGTCTACAATCAAGTCTGATACATAACAGAAGTTCAAAATCACTGTCTTTTATCAAAATTGGCAATTTTTTCAACTTTTTGACCAAGTTTCTAGTGATGTATATTGTTTTCAAAGACATTGCATTTTGTTAGAACCATGTAGCACTAAAAGAAAAATATTATTGTTGCCAATTTGAAGATCAGAATGTGATCTATTTAGCCCTTAAACATTTCCTGTCCTGAAAGGGTTATAGAGAACAGGGAAAATAAAGTACAACGGAAACCCACTGGACCATGAAAATGACCTTGTTATATCAGGAATCTTTTTATACATGTACAATATCGGGGTAAAAAAAACACAAGAACACAGAGACCAGGGACCAGCAAAATTACCTTGTTATCAAGAATTTTGTTATTTCAGAGCTTTTTATAGTTACATATACGTGTGTACTTGTACAGTAGAATCTTGTTACAACAAACTCCATGGGACCAAAGAAATGTCCTTGTTATATTGACATCCTGTTATATCAGGGCTAAAAAATACAAAGAATATAAAAGAATACAAAGCAGTGGGACTAAGACAACTACCTGTTATTACAAGAGTTGGTTACAACAGTGTTTTTTACGACGAGATTCCACCCACTGTATATGTAAAAGGAAAAAGACAAAAACTAATAGTCACAGAAAACAATAATATGATAGTACATGTAATAACAATAGCACATTCATAAATTCACATTTCACGTTCAATTCAAAATGTGCAAAAAACATGAATAAATCTAATACATGTATTCTTGAAGGATCCCATTGCTGTTCTAGTTATCAAGGCCTCTTCTATCGAATTGCTTGAGCTAAATGGATGGTTATTCTGTCTCATATCCAAATTCAAACAAGTCTGCTTATGACGTTGCAAAATGATTAGGCAATAATTTAGGATTTTTAACAAAAGGTTTACAATCAAAGAGTACTGGTAAAAATGTTAGTACAGTGTATGATCTCTGAGGTGAACTTGACTTAAAATCCAACTGGACCAAAAGAAGAAAAAAACCCCACAAAAATTACCTAAAATCCTTCATACAAAATAGCCCCCCCCCCCAATTTCAATCAATGCACATTTGAGGCATGGGTGCAAATCCGGGGGGGGGGGGGGGACAGGGGGACATGTTCCCCCCCCCCCACACACACACACCTTTTTGAAGATAGGCGAATGTCCCCCCCTTTTTGAATAACCTTCTTTTTTTTTTTTGCTTGTCAGAGAATTTTGGAGGCAAATGTTCCCCCCCCCCCACCTTTTTGAGTAACCTTTTTTTTTTGCTTGTCAGAGAATACCCCCCCCCCCCCAAAAAAAAAAAAAAAAAAAAAAATTCAAAATGGATTGGCGTCACTGGTTTTAGGCTAACAGTCAGCAGTTCACTAAATATCAGACTCACTAAATCTCTAAAAGAGATAATGATGCTCTAAGAAGAAGTTCATTACTGTCAAACCAGAAAATTTTGTGAAATAAAACTTTCACAAATTATTAATGACAGCCAATTTTGCAGCAAGAAACTTTCGCGAATCTTGACCAAGTGCTCGCAAAATTCACAGAATTTCAGGTTTTACAGTAATGCTACATTTATAAATTATAATTCAGGTATCAAGTACACATGAAAAATATGGAATGTTATTATTTCAATTGCTTATTAATGCATTGTAATCCAAACTTCATACAAGTTGGTCAGTTACCTGAGCAAAAAGTTACATGTACACATGTAATGATTAGTTTACATCTAGCACATGAACAACACTATAGAAAAATCTCTCAAAAATTACAATTCTTGAACATATTTACATTGTACATATCTTTATCATTAAATTCATAGAATAAATTCTATTTATCAAAAGGAAGCATCTGTCGATCAGGCAACAGTGATTTTTCAAACTTCATATACAGCAAATAGTATAAAAAAGGACCATAAATTGACAGATAGACTCAATAAAAAAGATAAACAGAATAAACCTTTGAATAAATCTTACCATGAATTCAATACTACATGGAATTGATAGTGTAACCCCAAAAATTCTTTGGGGAAAATACTGGTAATACATTTACATGTATCAAGCTGAACCTAAGTTTGTTTTTGTTTATTTGTTTGAGAATAGGATAAACATAAGTCTTACAAAACTATTCTGTACAATACCCTGTTTAATGTAATGAGCAAATACATGAATTTATCAGAGGCCAAAAAACAGCATTTATTTTGTTGTAAATATAATGGCTGCAAAATGATGGAAGAAAGAAAGAATATTTACAAATTCTAAGCCACAGAAGTTAAGCATGCTATTTGAATTGATTTCATTAAAGGGACCAGCATATGAGCTGACATGTGTGTTTGCATCGGAAAATGTGACAATTTGTGTGAAGTGACTGTGGGCATGTCTACAACCACGGTGAAGAATAGCTGAACTCTATCTGACCTCCAGCTCTACATACATGCCGGTGTATGTTGATTGCAAGCTGTGTGTTGGTCAGTGGTCAGTGGCAGTGCCATGGCGTGTACTGCGTGTAATACACACACACCGACCTTATGTCAGAGGTGTCACTCAGAAATGTCAGCAGCCAATGTGCAAATCCTTTCCAGCCATTGGGTATAACTGAAAATAACATGAAACACACTTCAAACGGTTTATGATAAGACAACCTGCAAAGAGCCTACAGGGGTTAGAATGGGGCGGGGAGTACCGTTTTTGCTCACAGTTCTAGTGACCAGCCGTTTTTTTAATCAGTTCAGTAGGTGTACTGTACATGCGTAGGCTTGTATCATGATCCTGAGACTTGTACAGAGTCTATGAATGTCGTATCGGGGGAAGGTCGCTTAACCCTCGGCAGTATGGGCAGTTCGGTCAACTTTGTGTGATCTAATTTTATGGCCTTCAGTCCGATGCAAACACACATGGGATCCCAATTGCTAGTCCCTTTAAAAGACTGAGGCACAATCTGAATCTGATTCAAAAATATAATCTGAATCGTCAAAAATAAAATTTGAATACATGTACAGGTACAGCACAAAATGACTGACTGTACAGTGACACACAATCAAATACAGCTGCTCTGATACAAATATTAACAAGTTAAAGTCAAAAGATGACACAAATGAAATTACATCAATGCTTGTACAAGGTCTTTGCAGGGATGTTTTTTTCCAGGGAAATGTAAGAGTAGGACTGCATCACGTCGACTGGAAGTAGACAACACAACCTAAAGCTGGACCCACAGCTCCTGCAGTGTCCGTCAACCAATCAAAATCAAGCATTTGATAAATATCTTTTGATGCCCTCTACCGGCTAAATAGTTTTATTCATTGTTGATTCCTCAAATTCAATTTGTTTTACTAATATAAATGATTAAATGATGACATTGTTTTCAGAATACCATCGCTGGTTTCCATCACACTTCACTTACCAAAATACAACAAAGCTATTCAAGAGAAAGGTGAGCTATGGGAAAGGTAACAAACAATTTGTGAGCTTTTTCATTCCTTTTATGTCAGTTTGGAAGAACTTCATTGAAGAAATGTCCCCTGAAAAGGATTTACATTCATGACAGAAATATGACAGAAATAGCTGAAGTGTTCGGGCTGAACATTCATGCCACATACCCATTTCTGTGAGCAGTGCATGCACTTTTTCGAGAGATTTGGTCAATTTTTCATCATTTTGATGATGATTCCAAAACCTCGGAGTATACCAATTCTTATGTAGTCTTGATCAACCTTTCGCAATTGCTTTGAGACATTTTCTTTCACGATGTAATCGCACGACCAGAACTCAACTTCATCTTTAAATGATGCTCAGTTCTGTTAAAGGTTTCCAATATACAAGCTCAGTCAGAGTGCCCTCTACTCAGACATAAAGCATCACTGTGAATGTAACAAAAAGAAGTCCCTGGATTAATTGCAGAGTTTGTCATTATTATAACCTATAACTCAAATGTTCATACAAAAAAACTTCTAGCCAAGCACAGAAGCAATTCCAATGTCTTTCCAGAATTCCAAGCTCAAATGTCCACTTGATCTTTGCTTCATGTCAACGATGCTTCTAGGGATGAAAAGTGATGAGAGTGCAAACCAAGCTTGTGTCTATATCTGATCTGAAGCTACCCTTTAACAGACATTTCTGTCATATCATCCAATGTACCATCAGTAGGCAAGGTTTTCCTAAGGTGTGTCCATGTCTTGATTACAACTACAATTCTAATGTTCTTTCTGTCATAACATCCAACTTCTATACATGTAGGTGAGCCTCTTACAATGCTGTGTCCATATGTTGAGCTACATGTATGTTTCAGAGAACTTTACTGTCAACTGTCCGTCATAATATTCAACATCTACATACTGTAGACACTAGTTGTCCCTTGGGTGTGTTCCCATCTTGATTTGACCATGCTTCTAATGTCGCTTCTCTCCCAATATCTAATTTTTGTAGCTTAGCCTTTACTGGGGTGTGTCCACATCTTGCTTCTAATCACGCTTCAGATGTTGTTTCTGTCATGACATCTAACCTCTGCAGGCAAGCCGTCATCTCTGGTGCTGCACTCACCATGGCTTCAATCCTAAGAGAAACAGAAATAAGTGCAAGTTTGAACTGACCCAATAAACAATGGTACAGCACACAATAATTGAGGACCTTTTCATATTAGAGAAATAAAAGTCAATAATCCCACTGAGTGAGAAGAGCCCTGAAGATGTTTTAGAAACAACTGTAGGACAACCATGACAACTATCGCCTAAGGGAATAACCTCCTCAGGACAACCACTCTCAAAGACAATTACCCCTGCTCAGGAGAAAGCCGGAATCTAATGATATTTTGGTTTACAACAAATGGGAGAGTTGACCGTGAATATATCACAATCAATTCACCAAATTGCAAATTTGAGATTCGCATAAATGTTGTGATCTCATTTTTCAAACATCACTTTCTTACTGTTTGTCCGATTTCTTTCAAACTTTCACCATCCTGTTTCTCTTGCTTTTAGTACTAAAGGAATGGTTTGTTTGTTCATGTCTGAAGGGCAATCCAAACCTTTGTAAAAAGCTGATTTGTGTGAAAGCAGAAAAATAAGAGTAATTGGCAATTCAGTGAATTGATTGTGACATATTCAACTCTCCCATTTGGTGTACACCAAAACAACATTAAATTCCGGCTTTCTCCTAAGCGCATTTTTGAGACAGTACTCAAAATATATTGTAGATCTATACTAGATAGCACTTTTTACAGATCCTACACACAGAAAAAGATCCTGCAAAGTTAGACATTTTAACCCTTTCAGGACAATTGACCACATTTTGTGATTTGGCTCAATAACTTTTGATTCAGAGCTCTAAAAAATATACCTGATGCATGAGTAGAAAGAGCAAAATTTTCTGCACATACTATATGTCCTTTTTTGTTGCAGGACCATTTGATGCCAGGAATTTTAAAAACAAGAATAAGCTTTAAATCCTTAAATTGGCAACATATTGAGAAGTCTAAAATCTTTGTTTTTTGATCGAAATTGGCAATTTTGTCAACTTTTTGACAAAATTCCGAACCATTTAAATTGTTTTTAAAGACATTACACCTTATTAGATCCATGTAACACTAAAAGAAAAATATTATTGTTGCCAATTTGAAAAACAAAATGTGATCAATTTAGCGCTTGAAATATATCCTGTCTTAAAAGGGTTAAACAAGATGAATGCGACTGCGTCTCCTATATGCCTCCACCTAAATTCAATTGATGGCTCAAACTGTTCTTGAAATCTTGTGATAACCAGAATCTCAAATGGTTCTCGAGTTATCGCTAGAACGAGCCTCTGTGACCTTGACCTTTGAACTACGTACCCCAAAATCTAATCAGATCGTCTTCCTATGGTGATACACACTGAAATATTGGTCATTTTGTGTGTTGGAGCGAATGGGATAGGTGACTGCCCTTACATCACAGTGACAGTACCGATTCGACCAATTTGAAATTCCCAACTTTCTTACTGAATGTCAGATTTTGTTCAAACTTTCACCAATCTGTTATTCTGATATTTATGCTTTCACACAAATCATGGTACAAAGGTTGGATTGCCCTTTGATAAAGAACTTTGGAAGAAAAATTGTGAATTCTTTTACACACAACTAGGTAGTTTGTATGATTAGACAAAGATACATATCCACAGGTGTATTGTGCACTTTTACGTGTAAGCACTAATGGCCATTTTCCACCACAGTGAAGGCATAGTCGACTTGACATTTTATGAACCTAGAAAGGTTCTGTCCGTTGAAGTTTTTTTTGTGTGAATTTGTGATCCCATGTTGTCTCTGAACAATATCAGCTTTGTAGCCCCCAAAGCAACTTTGAGCATTCTGCATGATTTGCATAAATCAAAAATGTCACATAGACAGGCAATGTTAAACCACCCAAGACAACTTACGCATTTTTTGCGCGCTGCACCTAACGCTAACAGTGTTGTTAATCTTGTGCAATGAAACCTGCAATACAAGACGATTCTCTTGTATATAATCTGTTCATTGTGTTACAGGTTGTGCTGCATAAGATGAATAACACTCTGGATTTTGATATGCAAATTATACAAATGTATACAAGCATTAAGTGGACTCACTTTGGTCTGAATTCTTCCAATGCTTGCAGACTGAATCCTCCCTTCCTGAGGGATTCTACACACACAGCAGCCAGTCCCATGTAACAGCTATTCTTCAGGCGGTTATGGGCAGGGCACTCCCAACTACATCATAAAATATACATGTAAAATTTAAAAAAAGCGAAAATGAAAATAATGCGGCAACTGTAGAGAAGTGCTGCTTGAACCACAAGATCACTGGAATCAAACGAAGTTGATATGTTAGTGTCCTTGGGTTAGACATTAATCCTCATCAAATACATGGGCCCTGTTTCATAAAACATGTTATCAATAACAAGTTGCAATAACAGTTATAAGCTACTGAAATACTTGCATCTGATTGGCTGAGAGCAAATTTTTTCATAAAAATGTGGCAGTTATTACTGATAAGAAGTTTTATGAAAAAGGGCCCTGGTCCCACAGATAGGATTTGGGAGAGACCTTCAATGTACATGTACAATAGGATCTAGACAGAGGAAACAAAAGTTTATGTTCCTATGTGGGATTGGGGCATTAATAATCATTCTTTTATAGAAAATTGAAACCATATTAACCTTTTTCTCTTTCAATGATACTTTTTAATAATAAAATGATTGCAATATATTATCAATCGAATATCATGTTAGAAGCCTACGAAATTCTAACCAGGCTTGACATACACCACAAATTATCTGCCGATGAATTCATAATAACACACTACAAGCAAGTAGGCAAACCCTTGGCAACATTCATACATATACATACATGTACCAATTTCAATACAAAGACAGGAAAATAGTCAGTGTATAACAAGACATTTTATCGACCCTTCATCATATCTCAATATCCTGTTATCGACAAAAATAAGGGATCCCAAAAAAAACATTCCTTGGGCTCAACTTGATTACCTTTCAACTTCTCATATTCATTTAAAAGGGCAGAAACCCATCCCTCCCTCTTCCCAGTATTCAAAAGTAAATCTTGTTTCTTCCTAAATTAGCTTTTGACCCTAATTTCTACCAGTATCCTGTTTACATCAATAGATCCAATTAGGCACATAGGTGACAATTCTCTTTAGGTCAACCCATCCATTGTCATAAATAACTCATTCAAAGGCTTACAAAGGCATGCCAGGATCTAATTCCAGAACAATAGGACACATTTTGTTTGGTTCTTACTAGATAGAAACTTTTGGCCTATTTCTGAGACTTATGGATTAGGGATTACACACAGCCTTCGGGGTTGATATCTCATTCAAATTCCCCATTAGAACTTGATACAAGAACAATATTCATCCAAGATCAAACATTTGAAAGGTCTGACATTTAATGCTTTTTGGGCCCACTTCTTTATTTTAAGGATTATAGAATCCTCTTTGGATCAAATCCCTTCTTCTACCATTTTATCGATAACATATGCGCTAATCCCCAAATATGGAGAAAGCACCTCTTTCAGAAAAGTATTAATCCATGCTCTAATTTGAAAGGTCCAAAATTGTCTCATTTTGGGGGTTAGCTCCTTTGCTTTGCTGCAATTCCAGTAGAGAATAATATTTGGCCATTTCAAGTTGGATACTTTCTAGGATCAGGGGAGCTTTTCATCAAGCGTTCTGTCAGTGATTTTTACTGACAACTGTTATAAGCTACTGAAATCCTTGCATCTGACTGGCTGAGAGCAAATTTGTCAGTAAAAATCACTGACAAAACGCTTGATGAAACGCTCTTCTGATCATCACACAGGTCACTAGTTTTGCTATCCTTAGAATCAAACCGCAACGAAACCAGAACTTAACCAGCCTTTGTACTTACACAGGGAGTTTGTGGACGTGTTGCCAGGCAACCAGCACATATCGAACTGCAGCATCCCATGCTTTACACTTCAAGAAATGGCGGCCATGTTGGATGCATTCCTTCTGTATGGGGAAAAGGGACAAATAATATGCTAGATTACTAAACAATACTAAACAATATCAATTTCAACACACTACACCACCTATGTCGACAAAAAAAAGAATTCGCCAGCCCTCCAAAATTCGCACAGTGGGGGGGGGGGGGGGGGGGGGTATGGGGGTCCAGTTCCCCTCCATAATTCTCTGACAAGCAAAAAAAAAAAAAAAAAAAAAAAAAAGGTTTTCGTTTTAAAAGGGGGCCACAATCGAAAAAAGGGAGGGGGCGCAAATGCATACTTTTCTTTCAAAAGGGGGGGGGGGGGGGGGGGACACGGGCAGGATGTGCCCCCCCCCCCTAAATCCGCCACTGCATGATATGGTATTTTATGCTGATATGACTAGTAAAAATAATTAATTCTAAATTAATTTGATAACTCAAAATAGAAATTCACAGCCTGACATTATAACAATAGTCAAAAGTTTTAATCTGCAAGTACATGTACAGACGTGCATGAACCTCTTTCCAATAGTTTAAAGAAGTTGAGTTTCAGTCATGAGATTGAATTGTGAAAGAAAACTGTCTCAAAGCAATTGGGAAAGTTGATTATATAGCACATAAGAATTGGTGTATGCTATAAGGTTTTGGAATCCCCAAAATGATAAGAAATTGACTCAATCCTGCTGAGAGTCACATGCACTGCATACATAAATGTGTACATGGGACTACACACAATGTTCAGCCCAAACATTTCAGCTGTTTCTTGTCATATTTTGAATGCGAGAGCATTTGAAGAGCAATCCTTTTCAGGGGACATTTCTACTATGATAATCTTCCAAACTAGCATAATAAGAATAAAAAAGCTCACAAATTATATTTTTACCTTTCCCAGAACTCAACATTCCCTTTAACCTACAGTACAAACACAATGAGAAACACCATCCCATTACAAATGTGACCCTCCACCACAAACCGACCAACAAGTCAGAATTTTGTTGTTGTTTTTTTCAGCGCAGTTTGAAAGTTCAGATTCTAAGCTCTAAAATGATATATAATTTGTCTTGTATGGACTAAGCAAACCCCTGTAAATTACAATGAGAGTGCCATCGTGTCAGACAGGTAAATGACCCAAACAATAGGGAAAACAGGCTCTCAAGAAGAGTGACCATTTAAGAGCACCTAATCTGTGTCCTATTGTTTGTCGCACAAAAGGTTGAGTCAAAACTCCCTAGCTTACACTGTGAAATACTAGTTGGATTGGGTTGAAACTTTCCATGCCTTACATATATATCTTTGTTTCTTTAGATTTTGAATATCAGACAGTGCTAGTTTTTAAGCTATACCAGAAAAGCAATGTGAAGTGCAATCCCAGCAAGTTAACACACAAAGTTTGAATGTCTAGGAAAACATGGTCATTTTGAATGAGAGTAAAAATGCATTTCAGCATAATATTTTACCCTGAAATTGGTCAGATGGTAGATTAAGAAATGAACTTTCAGGAAATACGAAAAAACTTAAAATCAAAATTTCCACCCCAAACCACCTTTTCCAGCTGTTTACTTTAAAACTCCCATTGCGACTTATTGGTTGTTTTGTGTTGGAGGGTCACAAATGTTTGAGCTTTGATCTTGTCAGGGTCGTCCTACATGTATACCTTCATGAACAGACTGCAGAGTCATGGCTGCTGTGATTTCTTGGAAAGGGATTTTTAAACCCTTTTTTCACTGTTCACTATTCATAAATGACCGAGCATAGACAATGGATGAGTCACTGTTAAAGGTTTGTCAATGTTCACTACCATAAGCCTACAGTGTGTATACAATGGAGACAATGACACTGCTCTTTTAGTAATGCAAGGGGCCTAATCTAAAGATTTTGTTGACCAAAACTATTACCCTCTTCAACTTTACATATTTATTTACCCATGCAGACATATGGAACCCAAATGCATGCAAGCAACATCAGTATATTGAAAAAAAACCCCAGAAACACAAGATCTACATGTATGTGAACATGAGTTGGATATTATAAAGCCATGTTAAGTTAAAGTGCGGTACAGTGTTTGTTTTGGAGTAGAAGTTAGGAATTTGGCGAGAGTAGAAAACTGACCGGAGAGCAATATTTGGTAGAGTATGTATCATAGATGCCATTCCATGCAAGGTGTCCTGTATGACATTTTTTCCCCCAACAAATTTCATCAAAAATTGAAAAATCTTTTGATATGACCATTCAATAATGAAGTTTTCTGGTATCTCCACCTATAGTCATAGTTATATCAAGAGATTTTTCATTTATTGATGAAATATGTGGATATATATATCATATGTACTCTGATCAGCTGTGAGCATCCCCTCAACATCTTAGCTACTGTATAAGTGGTTATTTTCGCGGTGGTTTTATTTTCGCGATTTTCGCGAGTCGGTCCTCGCGAAAATTTCCACTTCAATATATGGCTATTTATAGTAACAAAAACATCACAAAAATCGCGAAATTAAACCCTTGCGAATTTCCCTACCTAGTCCAAAATCGCGAAAATATCTGTACGTGAAAAAAACAGCTTATACAGTAGGTCAACCGCTGACTCTCTCCTCTCCATATATATGGTGGTTGATCCAGTGTCCGAACACTTTTCAGAAAATCAACGATAGAAAATTAAATATCAAACGAATATCTTTCAAACTTACATAATGAATGCTCAAAGTCCTACAGAAAAAGAAGTTGATGGAATTTTAAAAAGACAACCTAGATTTAATACGATATTCCCTTCCGAGTGAACCCCTTCCCAACGACGCGGCGTTTTGGTCCCTTGAAAAAGGTACCGTAATTCCGAACGTGTGAAACCTATGGGAAAAAGACACACGTTTGTATCAATAGTGTGGTTTTCATACGCGTAATCCCAAGCGTATGAAAACCCATTTTAGGCGCTTGACTTTACACGTACGGTAATACAATCTGTTCGGAATTATAATCCTTGACTATACATGTACTCTGCACAGAATCGCCTATAGAAGGAGGCTAACCTTGAACTTTATGATGTGAAGTCTAACCTGCCTATAAGAGTAGGCACTACGTGATGAGCTTAGTCTTTGTCTTGGCATAGCTCTGTATATGTTATGAAGCAGCTCACAGATCTCTTCTTCACATGATGATATGTCAGGCTCTGGAATCAGGTCTTGCAGATCCTACAGCAGGTGAAAAAAAGAGAAAAATATTTGGGGTTTTGAGAAAGGGTGGGGATACTTGTCCTGGTACAGAAATTAAATTCTATTTTAGATACGAATAGGACACAGTGATTTCCTTCTTTGATCCCCCCCCCCCCCTCCCCCTCCCCCGGGAAAAAAGAAATCAATAAAATTGACTGGTATTTGACTTAAATATAAAATTGAGTTCTGGTCATGCGATTATGTTGTGAAAGAAACTGTCTCAAAGCAATTGGGAAAGGTTGATCATGTCTACATAAGAATTGCTGTATACTGTGAGGTTTTGGAATCATCAAAATGATAAGAAATTGAGACGATCTCCCTGAAAAAGCACATGCACTGCACACAGAAATGGGTATATGGGACTGTACACACATGAGGCATGAATGTTCAGCCCAACACTTCAGCTATTTCTCGACATATTTCGAATATGCTTGCATTTGAAGAGCAATCCTTCAAAGGGGACATTTTTACTATGACATTCTTCCAAACTGACAAAGAAGGAATGAGAAAGGTCACAAAATATTTTTCACCTTTCCCAGAATTCAACCTTCTCTTTATGTTCTAACAAAGCATACATGTGTATCGAAGCATAATAATAATAATAATAATAAACCGTTCTTGTATAGTGCATATCACATTATGATATAATGTCCCTATGCGCTTCTATTTAGGGTTTGGATATTATTACCCTAGCTTTAGCTCCGGCAGCCGTAATCAGCGCACAGTGCATTTCAAGGATAAATCCTGCCAGGTACCCATTTAACACCTGGGTGGAGAGTGGCAAATGTGGACTAATGTCTTGCCAAAAGACGTTAGTGCCGGGCTGAGATTTGAACCCTCAACCCTTGGATGGAGAGTCAAGTGAATGAACCACTAAACCACGACACCTCCATTTGCTACGAGTTGGAGAGTTGGGTAGAGGGTTAAGTACAGTGTTGGATCCAGGGGAGCGTTTCATGAAAGGATTTGTCGGATATTTTTTCCGACAAGTGTTATAAGCTACTGAAATCCTTGCATCTAATTGGCTGAGAGCAAATTTGTCAGTAAAAATCACTGACAAAATGCTTGATGAAACGCTCCCCAGGGTGGTAGTTAGGAATTGGTTGTTGGAGTATGTGTCGCACAACCAGAGCCCTGTTTCATAAAACTTGTCATCAATGACGAGTTGCAGTAACTGTTATAAGCTACTGAAATCCTTGCATCTGATTGGCCGAGAGCAACTTTGTCAGCAAGACTAACCGACAAGACATTTGATGAAACGCCCCCCGAGGCCTACATGTACCACCAACAGTAGCTCCATCATTTAACTAACCTCTTCCAAGTCAGGATGCTGTTTGATCAGGTCACCAATCACCGTCGCTAGCTGATCAGCTGTGAGCGCCCTCAACCTCTTGACAAGGTCAACCGCCGACTCTTTCCTCTCCTTCCTAGCTTTCTTTGCTCTCCTCAGCCACGACACACTCTCCTGGAGAATGCTCTCCTCCGTGGCCCCAAGATGACTGTAGTAGTCAGATGTCTGGGTGATGTTGCGTTTCCGTGGTGACGTACGGGGTGATGACCTGCATGGGGATGAAGGACCAGGGGTGCTGGCCATCTGAGGCTTGAAGTCATCAAATGTGGGTGAGACGGGGCGGTCCAAGTCTAGAAAAATAATTTTTAAAAACCATTCAAAATCATAGCGTGTATAGTAAATTATGTAAGAAAATGCTTATGAGGTATCAAATCCATATAACAAGTGATTATGAAAGGGATGATAATACTTGCAATATATTTTTTCAGTTGATTTAAGAAATCAGGAAATCTGGCCTTTATTTCTTTCTTGATCACTTTTTTTTAGTCACATAAACAGATAAACAGAACCATATTCTTTAATACTTTTGCATAAACATCCAGCTCAATGTCTGCAAGTTTATTTTTTTTCTCTTAAACCTTTGAATTCTATGCCTGAGTTAACTAGGGATAAGAGGAAAGGGAATAGATGTTAAAGGCAAAGTTGAGTTCTGGTCATGAAACTGATGAATTAAAAAAAAAAACTGTCTCAAAGCCATTGGGAAAGGTTGATTACATGTATATTGGCACATTAATTAGTGTATGCTGCAGGGTTTTGGAATCACCAAAATGATAAGAAATTGTCTCAATCCAGCTGAGACTGAGTCACATGCACTGCACACAGAAATGTGTATGGGACTACACACAAATGTTCAGCGCGAACATTTCAGCTGTTTCTTGTCATATCTTGAATGTGAGGGCATTTGAATAGCAATCCTTTTCAGGGGGCATCTACATGTACTATGATAATTTTCTAAACTAACATAAAAAGAATGAGAAAGCTTACCAATTTTTTTTTTCTATCTTTCCCAGAACTCAACCTTCTCTTTATCCCTTTCAGGACAGGAATTATTTAAGGGCAAAATTGATCACATTTTGTTCTTCAAATTGGCAACAATAATATTTATCTTTTAGTACTACATGCTTCTAATATGGTGTAATGTCTTTGAAAACAATATACATGGTTAGGAATTCTGTTGAAAAAATTGCCAATTTTGATGAAAAACAATGATTTTGAACATCTCAATGTGTTACCAATTTAAGGATTTTAAAGCTTATTCTCATTTTTTTAAAATTCCTTGCATCAAACGCAATATGGTCATGCAACAAAAATGGACAATGTGTGCAGAAATTTTTGCTCTTTCTACTCATGCATCTGGTATCAAACGAGGAGGCATGAAATGCAAACTGAGACCTCCTTTCTTCTTCTTGATAATACTCCTCAACGTTCCATCTGGAATCAAGCAAGAAGGATGAGGGAGTGTGCACTGTTTGTTAGTTCTTATTACTCTAGTCTTGGTTGCGGAAGAAATCAGTTCCTTGTAGTGATCTTTAATCAACAATACCTTGTACCTTAATTCTCATTTACATGTACTGCAAAGAGTGCTAGAAGTGGAAAGAAAGAGAAGAAATAAAATGCAGAATATGGGAAACCACGGACTAACCTGGATAGAGTTGTAGTCTTCGTCTGGTTCTACCGGTAGCATAGAGATACTGAACAGGGGAGCAGAAAGGCCCCTCTCCTCCCATCGCATGGATGGGTATCCTAGGGGGCCGCTCAGGACTCATGGTGATGACTGTTGCATTACCAGCTCGACTCGTCCTTCCAATGTTAGCATCACTGTCAACTGAAAAACACAAAGTTACATCAAGTTAGATAAATTCACAGCAAGCATACATGTATATTGTACAAAACTCGAACATTGGATCAGGGCCAACTCGGCACTAGGGCAAACTCGGGCTTGGCAGAAAATTGCGGCTGAGTTAGCACAGAGAGTTGAATTGATCGCAAGTACTTGTGTTGAATATTACATTAAATACAGGTTTAAAAACACTTAAATTCAAAACCATTTGATATCAATGTCTAAAATGATTAGCAAAGAAGTAATGTTAAAAATTTCAAGAGGTAAAATTCTACAAACATGAAATTTAAAGTGTACCAATCATCTGAAAAAATAATTTGTGTACAGCTAGAAAGTATAAAATCAATCTCGAAGAACTTTATCTGGCATTCTATCGGTCAACAGTTAAGGAGTATGAAGGAAAAAAGGATAACATGAAAATGCTTGCGCGGAACTGAACTCCGAGTTTAGTTCCGCGCGAGCCCTATCTTGGTGAGCGCGTACGGGTGCGTCGAGTAGTCTAATCACGAGTCGGTTTTACGCTTATAGAGAGTGTAATTAAAATTGCAATATCTCTATATAGAATTAATATTTGAAGCCCGTATTTTGAATATGGATCCCCTAACATACAGAGCAAAATATTTTTTGGTGATTGGTACCCTTCAAGGTATGGTGTGTATATATGGTGTGTATATACAGTGGACGTCAACTCTTGAAACATAGTCACTGCGCAGTGTCGAGTTCGGCTGAGTGCCGAGTTAGCCTGACCCCAATATTTGCATGTACAACATGTACAACGCAGGCTGAGTGCTTCACTAAACTAACTCTACTCAGATCTTGTTCTCAACAAGTGCCCTCACATCTCACTTTCTGACTGGGATAACCCCTCTATGTTCCATAACCTTTCCCTGTGCTTCCTACTCGACCTACACGTTCACTCACGGGACCATCCCTATATAGAGCTGTGCCAATTTTGTCCTGCCACGACCTCAGAGTTGAAGAGGTAAAAACACCAATATAATCTGCAAAACTTTTAGAAAATATTTCCTTCTACATTTTAGAATGATAGAACATCTAATTTCATGCCAGATCCTTTGATAGGATCTTTATCATCTTGATGAAGTGAAATTTTCAGGCTGTTTTTGGTCGGTGATCTTGCTCCTCTGCCGCACACATACATGTATGTGCAAGATATCACACACTTGCTATGGGAGGCAATTGCTCACGGTATGAAGGTACAGAGTGCGAGGTTAATATATTAACCTCGCAGAAGTGTGAGTGCTACACGTTAAACGTACTGTTGTCAACACACCACTGTAAATACACCATATGCTTGTAAATATCTTCACCAGGAATCCTGCAAAAACTGCAGTTCTCTAAACTGGAGGAAATCAAGCAAAGAAGAAGAACATCTGACTCTGGAATGGACCCATCATGATCATGCCCTTGCGAAGCACTGCGCTCAGCTTTAACTGAACAAAATGATTGATAGAAAAGTTACACATCACTTTTTTTTCATCTTCGCAAGCCAGTCTTGTTCTTTTCTGAATTATCTGTGCTCTCCTCTTTAATTGATACTATTCATGTCGACTCTTCATGTATATCTGGGCGTATCTCTTCTTTCTATCCCTCTTTCTTCACTTTCTCTTTCTCTTCCTGTCTCTTGATTTTTTTATCTTATTCAAACTCCCCATCTCTCTCTCTCTCTCTCTCCCCCCTGTACTGTACATGTATCTCCCTGGCCTTGGCCTTTATTTCATTCCCAACTATTCTCTCATCATCTGTATCTTATTTCTCGATCTCGATCTACTTCATGGTAAGTAGTTGATAGCCAACTCCAGGGAGCGCCGCCACATTACTTACTTGAGTCTTGACCCAGCATTCAGCAATAACCCAAACTTGAAATTCCAACTTCTGACCTCTAAAGCCTAAGTAATTAATAGAAGAAAACATTTAACCTAGATCTAGCAAGTAGCATGCCTAGGCTTCTAAGATTATCTCGCTCTCATGTGACTATATCTCTGGATTTGTCTCCTTGTCCTTGACCTTAAATTGGGCTTGGATTTGTCTTATTTTTCCTTTGCTCAAGTTTAGTGACATTATCTCTCTTTCTCTCTCTTTAAATTAAACTTACTGCTTGAAACTGGAAGCTCTCGCAAGACATCATCAGGTCTTGACGAGCTGTTGTTGAACCTTCCTGGAAACATCTTAAATTCAGCTTCTTCACCAACTCAAATTCCCAAATCAAACCTTGCCAGCGGCGCGTCCAAGCTCGTCTGGCCCTAGCCTGCCCCTGGACTGAATGAGACCTCGCCACCTCACGCCAAATCAGCGGGATAGTTCAGCATCCAGTTTCCTTTCTAAATCACACTCATCGAACCTTTTCTCGACCTGGAACTAGACATTAATTTTGCAATAAAATGGTTTGAGCTGAAGGATCACATAACATTACAGGATATCTCCGATGCAAGTCTTTCTTTTTAATTAAAACCGTGAATTTATCTTAAAGGAGTCAGATCTTGAACGCCAAATTAACAAGCTTGCCCCAAAATCGATCGTGAATATCCTATCCCGTATCCCATTCATTCATTCATTTGCATTTGTTGCACGTAAATTTCTCACACAATAAGGCGCGAGATCTGAGAGCTAGAGCGAGAGAGCCAGAATTTCGCGCGGGAGTGATCCTCAATGGGGTTGGCCAGCATCGTAATCCAATGATAAATATGCAAATGAAGTACGTGTTTCAAGAACATGTTTCTAGTTTCTTTTAAGTGGATATGAAGAAGAACATTCAATAAACCACTGCGGTATATAATTTAAACATTTTGGAAGACTTTTAAAGAACTTTCAAGCCCTTCTAAGTTTGTAATGAAAAAGAGAACGCGTTAATAGAATGAGGAGTGATATATGAATATTCATTATTTAAATACCACTTGTGAATATCAAGTAGGAACGGAGGCGGGGCGTAGTTGGCGCGTTATGTTGTCGTTAGGGTGATCCTCTGACTCTCAGTTTGTATAAAGGCCTACATAATAATTAAATGGGATTAAAGGGCCTGAAACTGAGAAAATGCCTTATATGAAAGTCGACGAGCAAAACGAGTAAAATGGGTTGTTTTTCACCACCAGGCGGGCCATGCAGGCGGGTAATCCGGGAATCTCGTTTAGGATATCAAAAACAGGAAAATTCTGGAAAAAAAAGCGGGTATCGATAGTGATTAGAAAAGAAAAGATCCTCGAAAAAGGGTAGGAAATTTGGCAATTCGGCGTCTGAAAATCTTCCCGTGGATATTTTTTCATGAATCCAAAGAGGTTCTTTTCTATTCTTGCAATGAAAACAGTTCTGTAATGTATTCCAAAGTAAATATTTGTCTTTAACTCTTCTTTTTGGGCCAAAAAAGGCCCAAAAGAACCAATCCTCGAATAGCCTGTACAAAACTATACAAGATCAAAAAATCCCTGTTAAAGATATAAAAATCAAATCTTTTAAATGAACATATTCTAAATCGGTGGTTATTGCTTTTTGGCCAGTTTTTTTTTTTTCTTCTTCTTCTTCTTTTTTTTTCTTTTTCTCCAAAGATGTGCCCCTAATCAGAGCACTGAAATCAATTCTTTTAAAATGCTCAAGAGGCAGTTTTTTTTAACGCTTTAGTCATTAATAAAGAATTTTATTATAAGCACTTATTTAGGGTAAAATAATTTGATACATTTTCAAGCGCTTCCCAGATGCAGTATACAGTTAACCCACTGACTACTGAATTCTCTAATTCCCATAGACTTAATACAGGGATCACCCGGTTCTAGTAGGCAATGGGTTAAATGTGCAGCTGGGGCGCATCATTCGAGCGGAGTGAACTGGGACGCGCGACGTGAGAACGAGGACACCACCTCTAACTCAAAAAATAATTAACCTTTTTAAAAATTTGTTTGAATCCTACAAAAGGTCTTAACCTTCAAAAATACATGATCTACAGCTATACTGCGATTTTGCTTGTAGTGTTTAATTTTCACTTTTTTTTTTTTTTGTTGTTGCTCTTTTTACTATTTTTCATCATTAAGTGTCAAAATGTTTCACAAGCATACCACGTCTTGGCTATAGTACACCCCACACACAGCATCATAAGTCTTATATGACCCTCTAATTTGCAATAATATTTTTTTTACGATGAATATATCAATACTAATATTTTGCTGGCACTAATTGTTGTTTTGTTTTACTATCGGGGTGAACTTGGACACCTTGTCCCGGTTCACCCCGGTTACTTTGTAAATTGTTTCATAATGCTATGCCTATTGATATTAATGACATTTTGTTTAAGATTAAAAAAAAAAGATAGATTCACCAAACTGTTTTTATTGTTCACAAGCTCCAGAGACATATACTTCACATATTTCGTAGACTTGTCCAGTGATATATTTCCGTTGTGGGAAAATCTGCCTGATATCATTAATAGCAAAGAAAACAAATCTTATTACAACTTCTCTATGCATGACAAACAAGGTGTTTGGAGTGTTTGATGATAAAACCCTGGGTCAAATTATTAATTGCTTATTTTTGTATCTTAAGTTATATCTACATGCAGATGTAGATTTAAAAAAGAACTGCCTAATTTCTCTTCATTTATTGTCTTTATGAATCATAAAAAGAAGATTGAGTGCAGAATAGCCGGAAAAGAGAAACAAGCCTAGTGCCCATTCAGTTAGGAAATGATCCTTCTCATGACAATGTTGTGCCTATATTGTAATCTACTCTTTCAACGTTTCCAATCTTTTCATGTGCTTGTTGGGTTTTTATGTGCTCTAAACCTTGCTTTGTATGTGAGAGAGTATTCTTTAAATATTTTTCTGTGACTTTGTTCTTACTTTCTGTCTCATTCAGTGTGGCCAGCGAAAAAAATACTATTCTGCTTGGGAGCAGCGAAAATTCTGCTAAATCAAAAATTTTACTGCTAAATCAAAATTTTACTCAAAAATTCTCTGGCAAGCATTTTTGGGGTGTATTTTTACTCGAAAATTCTCTGACAAGCAAAAAAAAAAAAAAAAGAAAAAAAAAAAGTTATCAGCATTTTGGGGGCGTATTTTTTACCGGAAAATTCTCTGACAAGCAAAAAAAAAAAAAAAAAAAAAAAGGTTATCAGCATTTTTAGGGTGTATTTTTACTGGAAAACTCTGACAAGCAAAAAAAAAAAAACAAACACCAGAATTATGCTAAAATTCTGCTAAATTTTGTCAAATTATGCCTAGCATAATGCCAGATGCTAAAGCGGTCAAAATTCTGCCAGAAAGCAGAATTCTGCCAACTCTGGCAACCTTGGTCTCATTGAGACCTGTACATCATCAGCGTAAATCACTATCTGAAAAGCATCCTAAACGGGGATTACAGTAGGAGTAGTTTTGATACTCTACCCAGGGAAACCCGTCTTAACATCTCTGATTTTCATACTAATATTAAGTTGATTTGAATAAAGAGAGTAAAATTAAGCAAGCATAACAGTGAAAATTTCACTAAAATCGGATATAAAATAAGAAATTTACGGCATTTTGAAGTTTTGCATTATTTCATGAAACAGTGAAATGCACAACATGGGCGGTATGCAAATGAGTGAACCGATGATGTCACACACTCACTTTTCCTTATGTATTTTATTATATGAAATCTCAAATATTTCAATTTTTATGGATGTGATAAAGAATCTCTCCCTTGTAACAAAATAAGTTATAATAATGATGATTTTACATGTTCCATATAAGGAGTGAAACCATGATTTACATTATTGACGCAAAAAATTGAAATGTATGATATTTCGTATAATAACAAAATGTGAGTGTGTGACATCATCGGTTCACTCATTTTGCATACCGCCCATGTTATGCATATCACTGTTTCAAGAAATAATGCAAAACTTCAAAATCCTGTAACTTTCTTATTTTACATCCGATTTTAGTGAAATTTTCACTGTTATGCTTGTTTAATTTTACTCTATTTATTTAAATCAACTTAATATATAGTGTGGACTTGGCCTTTAACGGCAATTTCCGTGGATCTTTTACTTATCACCTCTCAATTTGATACCCCTTTTTTTGATTTTTGCTGTTGTTGACACCCTATAAACGCGTAACCCGGGTTACGCGCCTAATGCTGAAAAGGTACCCTTTTTATTCGTTTTCGTGTGCGGAAGATGTACAGGTCTCAATGAGACATGCCCCCCCCCTCCAAATATACTTTAATGAAAAAAAAAAAAAAAAAAAAAAGATTTTTAAAAAAGAGTGGCAAGTAGGTTTTCATGCACTCTATACGCACCGATGCTCGTACACACAGATTGAAGAGCGCCACCACAAAAGGCATGACAATCATTTGTTTTTATTATTTAATTTTATTTATTTATTTTCTTTTGTAACTTAATTTATATAAAGATTTGAAGAAAAAAATTGTTGTTTGTGCATTGAATCCATTCAAATGTAATTCTATGCAGCTCTGACTTACAACATATTGTGTTATTGAGCGAATGATGCCACCAAATCATCTCACTGTAGAAAAAAGCAAGTCCGGTCCCAGAATATCCTGCTTCCAATAGAATCCGATAATCAGATCGATCACAGTCTGAGGAAAATCTGACAACTAATAACAATGATAAAACTTACTGTCGGCAAATGCGCCACCTCTGTCG
Organism: Heliocidaris tuberculata; assembly: GCA_025618425.1. Classification (NCBI taxonomy): domain Eukaryota; kingdom Metazoa; phylum Echinodermata; class Echinoidea; order Camarodonta; family Echinometridae; genus Heliocidaris; species Heliocidaris tuberculata. The sequence continues at coordinate 1,798,822 of CM046833.1, forward strand.
GCCCAAAAAAAAGGAGGGGAAAATGAAGGGGAGAGAGAAGAGGAAAGAGAAAAGAAAAAGGAGAAAAGAGAAAGAAGAAGGCAAAAAAGAAGAAGAAAAGAAACAAGAAAAGGGAAATGAAAGGAAAATGCTTTTGGAGGTAAAGAAAAAGAAGGAAAACTGGCTGCATCCCCCCCCCCCCACCGGAGAATTTGCAAAGTTCCGATATTCGGGCAATCACCACTTCATATTAGGCCTATTCGGGCAGCGAGGTTCACGGATAATTATGTAACTTCTGTATGTACACACTAAGAAATAAAGGTACAAATTTGCACCTTTTAGGGTGCAAATAAATGCAACACTGGGAGCACCTTTTTGGGTGCAATATTGTACCTTTCAGAAAGGTGCAATTTTGCACCATTATTAGGGTGCAATGTTGCACCATTTAGGGTTCAATATTGAACCCTTTTTCCTATAAAAAGGGTGCAATTTTGCACCCAAAAGGGTGCAAATAAATGCAACACTGGGAGCACCTTTTTGGGTGCAATATTGTACCTTTCAGAAAGGTGCAATTTTGCACCATTTAGGGTTCAATATTGAACCTTTTTTCCTATAAAAAGGGTGCAATTTTGCACCCAAAAGGGTGCAAATAAATGCAACACTGGGAGCACCTTTTTGGGTGCAATATTGTACCTTTCCAGAAGGTGCAGTTTTGCACCTTCTGGAAAGGTACAACATTGAGCCCTTTACCCCCATAAAAGGGTGCGATTTTGCGCCTTACAGGGACGCTTTTGGGGTGCAAAATTGAACCCTTCTAAACCTTCCCTTTTGTTTGCAAACACAGATACTGAAGAAAAAAAACAAAAAAACAGAGAGCTATACTTTTCCATGTTAAGTTAAAACAAAACTGAATGAGTTGTATTTAATAAGGCATATAAGCATACATTGGAGCATCTGATTTTGAATACATGATATTCCGTATACATGTTCAAGCACAGTACTGTAATTGTAATGAGAATACATGAGGTTAAGATGCACTTTGAATGACTTTCTAACAACCCCAACTTAGCAAGACATTTTTACAATAATTAAAAAAAAAATGAATAGTTCTATATAAGCTGGCTTTAAAATAGTTCACGAACAGTGACAAGCAATAGGCTTTTGTTCCATCACTACATTATCAGGGAATAATATTCTCAAATTTGATTAGCATTTTTGGTCGATGCGAAAAATACTTTAAACAAAGTTCTGTACAGTCCTATGTAAAAAATTTGCTACACAAAATAAATTTTGTGTAGCAGTCATAGAAAATGCATAGCAAATTGCTATGCGACACCAAGAATTGATTAAGATGATCATTCTCAGTGGCCTATATATAAATATATATATATACTGTAATGGCCAGTGAGTACAACATAAGCAAGCAGGATTACATACCCTCATCTCAGTTAATATTTTAACAATAAAAGGTACATGAATTGTACCGAGTACAACAAATCATTAATCATTACTCACACACATTATGATGATACATTTGCAAATGAGTGATGCACTAAAAAAAAAAAAAAAAAACAGTCATAACAGAAACAGTGTATATAAAATTCAGGAATGCGTTCAAAGCTTTCCATTTCTAAAAACATATTTCTGTACTATATCTGCAAGTATGATATATTACATATGGTGTATACCTATGTGCGATATACTTTTCACTATACATGTATATTTCTTTTACAAGATATATTTTGTGTGTGTTTAGCTGTACATTGCTTCAGAAAAGAAGACAAATTGAGTAAATACTGACTCTATGAAACACAATTCTAACTAATGAATGCTTAGTCATTAAGGTAATCTAAAACAGATTGTTCCATGTATACTTTTTCAATTAACAATTATGAAATGCATTATGCTTTTTAATTGATACACATCTTAAAATTCAAACCTAGAAAGTTTAAAAAAACCAAATATTTATGGGCATTCAAAAGGCAAGTGATGTGCATAATGGTGAAGCACTTTATTTTACAGTCTCTTTTTCTATTTTGGGGCATTCAAATAACAACAAATGCGCATGTTCAGTTGTTGCAGTAATCTAAATTACTGTAAAGAGACAACATGTATGTGGTACATAACTTATATAACATTTTCAGTAGGTACGAAACTACTAAAATCATACTACATGTATTGTACTGCGTACATTTGGCCTGTTACGAAGCCACACATACATTGTACAAGAGGAGCGGATCCAGGAGGGGGGAGAGGGAGAGCAGCCCCTCCCCCTAAAAAAAAAAAAAAAAAAAAAAAAACTTTCAGAGACCAGAAGCAATGAGGTTTCAAATGGCCAGGGGGATTAAAGAGGGCTTTAAATGCCCCATTCAGGTCACTATATGAAATAAAATTCGGCCCACACTTCACACTTGTGACGGTTCTTTCACTCGCACAATTAAATACAATAGGTGGGTTATAATTATTTCCAGGATTAAAAAAAATTAAGGCTTTAAATAAATTGCACTTCACAACCGCAATTTTTTTTTTTTTTTTTTTTTTTTGGGGGGGGGGGGAGGGTTAAAATAACCAACTATCATGTAATAAAAAAGGGCTTCAAATGCCTTGTTCACGGTTCACTATATTGACAAAAACTTGGGCTCCCGTTTTGTGCTCGCTTCGCTCAACTGATTTTTTTTTTTTATCTTTTTCAATTTGCCCACCCCGCCCCCCTCCTAGAAATCCTAAATCCGCCACTGTTGTAAAATATATATGTGTCCTTTATGTTAAACAAGGAAGGAGCCAAGGAACAAGTAGCATAAATTATCTGCAGAAGAATACTCTGTCCCAGCAGACACCCATTGTACCACATAAATGTCATTGCAGGCATCATGTACCTTGACATACATAGAATACACCATTTAGATTGTGACCGAAAGAAGCGAGTGGTGCTGCAGAGTGAACTCTCCAAAATGTATTAGACCTCGGCCATCACATGAGGAAGATGATAATGACAAAGAGCATTCTTATTGAATCTTGTTTAGAAAATGCTACACCTTGAGGGGTGCAGGTTTGCCAATACCAAGTCTGACCAAATATTGTTGTATAAAGATTAAAGGGAGCCACCGCTCGATATCCATGTACGTTCAATTTCATTCGCTTGCCCCTATTACAAGGCCGTGCATAACAACAATCTTGGAGCAGCGCACAAAATTGCCGTAGAGGGTGGGGTAGTTTGTCAGTTGGGTTTTTCAGTTCGTCTTTCTCCGGTCAAATGCGTGCTGCATACACACAATTCATGCGTTTACCGAAGATGTACGGAGATTCCTGAATATTACCCGAGCCGGGCCAAGCTCCAAAACACCACGATTGGCGACTTTTCGGTCCCTTTAAGGTGTTTTTTCCCAGCTTTAGGTACTCAAGCCCATAGACGTAAAAGAGGAAAAACATAGTGGCAAACCCTGTGAGTGCTCCAGAGCAGTGGCACACCTCGCCCCCTTCAATCCAGACGGCAGTTACAAAGTCTTCTTGTAGCAGCTTTCCTCTAAACACTGCAGTTGTTGTTGGTGTCACAGGTTCCTAAGAATGTGGAAGGAAAGAAATTTACCAGGTCACTGTGCATGATAAAGTAAAATCATCTTATGATTCTCCATAGAACTACAGAAGTATGTAGGAAAAAGGGTAGAGGAAATGAGAAAAAAAATGGAGATAAATCTAGTGTCATACTCTAAACTTTAACCCCATGTAATTTAAGTGAACAGTTTCCTGCATCAGATTCAGACCACTCCCCCCCCCCCCCCCCCCCCCCCACCACTTATGTTACACAATCTCTTAATAGTATCTTTATGGTAGAATGGAATAGTGGTTGCAACATGTTTGGGAAGAAAGAGTTTAAATTGTCATTTACCTTGTCTACAACATACATCATGTCCTTCTCCCCAAGCAGGTGTGGTATGGCCAGAAATGAGACCGCAAGTGTCAGATCTGGAAGTTAATCAGACAAATCTATGAAAGAACTGGCGTTCACATAACAAACAATTGATGTGGAGGAGCTTTTCACAGCAACTTGATGTACACCCCTGTTATTAACACATGTACAGAATTATAAAACATGATAGTTCTGTAACAGAGTCTGCATAAGTAAAGAAAAAAATTAAATAATATTTTTTTCAAAGACAAAAGCTTCAAGCCCCCTCCTGTTGGAATGGTAACCAAGAAGAGCATTGCAAAATGCATTCTAAACATTTAAACAAATACTGACCTTTTATTTTGTCTCCCTCAATACACTCCTGGATGAAGCCGAGGCATTATATTCCTTGAAGAGACAGCTTGTGGAGCCAAGGGTCAAATTCCTCCAAACGTGAATGATTTTCTCTGCTACTTTTTCGAGGGCAGTCCGGAAAAACTCAATCTCTTTCAGAATCTGCAAATTCAAAAAAATATATTATAGCATTGTTCTTGTTTTGTTCTGTCAGAGAAAGTATAAGCCATGAAATTTATCAAAAATAATCCTAAGAATGGACGAAATTTGTAAAGCTAATTATTACAGCTGACATCCATTATGAATTTGTGTGCTTTGAACATCATAAAAACAAGGTAGATAGAGGGAATCAAATTAAAACATTCCTTTTGCCTGAAAAATTTTGTACATGTATGCAACTATTATCTGTTTCTGATAATTAAGTCCAGATTATTGATAAACCTCTACTTACCCAATACTCCGAGTCTCCAACTACAGGATGGGGAACTCCTCCACCTCAAAAGCAACATGCTCGGCACTATATTGAGCTCGGTGAGTCCTAGTGCGCCTCATGATATCTTCTATGACACCTTTATCCAGGTTGCGCCTCCTCGCAAGCACTTTTAACTCTTTTCATCTTCTCCTTGGAGATCATCCTTAAAAAGTGAATACAGAATATGTAAGAGTTTGAAACTCCATTCTTCCTACTGACAAAAAGAAATCACCTACATTTTACCTTACCAAATACGCATAATGTCGTTATCAATTACATATAATTAGATATCAAAATGGAGATTCAGCCCACCTCATACAATGTGATTAGATGCGTTCAGATCAGAATTAAACGATTGCCCACTTATGCATGTACAAGCTTATCTGAAGATAACCTTGTACTCCACAATAGCTTTAACGGGTGAATAGGCTTCAATAGGTTTTGTGTGTATTAGCGGGAAGTGGTACATTCTAGATCATTCATACATGAGAGGAAAATAATTATTTAAAATTTCATTTTCAACTCTGAAACCTCAAATTTTTAGCATACATAGTGAGAGTTGACAAGTCCCTGAATCAGGTAAAATAGCAAATTCAAGAAAATTAAATCTTGCTTGGATCAAATTTGTTGTCTGTTTTTTACTACTGCAACAGTGAATGTTTGACACAGTCCCACATAGGCAAGGGCCTATGAGTGACGATTGCCTAATACCACATTGATCATTGGACGGGATCACTCATAGCGGCATTATGTGTATACATCTTGGACGGTTGTACATCTCAACACTATCAAACACCACTGCACAAAATTCACCAAAATTCACTCAAAATCGGCATTTAACCCTTTCAGGACAGTGATTATTTAAGGGCTAAATTGATCACATTTTGTTCTTCAAATTGGCAACAATAATATTTTTCTTTTAGTGCTACATGGTTCAAATAAGCTGTAATGTCTTTGAAAACAATATACATGGTTAGAAATTTGTTGAATAGTTGAAAGAAATTGCCTATTTTGATGAAAAACAATGATTTTAAACCTCAATGTGTTGCCAATTTAAGGATCTCAAAGCTTATTCTTGTTTTTAAAATTCCTGGCATCAAACGCAATATGGTCATGCAATAAAAATGGACATAGTGTGTGCAGAAAATTTTGCTCTTTCTACTATGCATCTGGTATATTTTTTAGAGCTCTGGATCAAAAGTTATTGAGCCAAACCACAAAATGTGGTCAATTGTCTTGAAAGGGTTAATTTACAAATACCGACATGAAATACGATAAATTCAACTCACTGATGTTGGAAAAGATAATTCCAAAAATTAAATCCGTAATTTACGGGGTATCGAAGTCATTGTGTACATTTCTTGGTCACCGCGAGCGCTGACATCTCCCCCCCCCCCAAAAAAAAAAAAAAAAAAAATTTGGTCGGCAAAAATTTGGTCACTGTGTGCGCAATTGTAGAGATCAGTGTGCATCAGTCTACATATTACCATTGAATTGGTTAGCATGGTTAGGCCTAGGCTCTACTATTTAAGGAATCGGCTTAATTTACCAATTTAACTGAACAATCCGTTTAAAGCTCCTTTTTCAGGTAATTCAGGGTCCAAGGTATTCTCCGTTTGAAAATCTTGCAGCCGTATTCAAACTGTTATTAGTGTGTAAGTCAATGTGTATTCGGTTTGCACAGCAGAGTGATACTGATACGACCGTTTCTGTCTCTAAGTGAAGAGCTAACGAACGAGAGACAGAATTTTCGGTCTACATGTAGGTGTGGATATGGATGGGATGGACATTGGTCATGTTGGTGGGATTTACTTACACTTAATAACAAAAAAAAAACAACAGAACAACGTACCTCAGTTGTGACTGCCTCAAAGCCTTCTTTACAGGAGAGGCCATCTTCTTTAGCATGTTTAGACTTTGCGCCAGGTGCACTGCTTCCCTTTTCCAGCCAAATAGCCCTCTTTTCTTGACTTTAGTCTCTAGAACATCCTCATCTATTCTAGGCCTGGGTTCGACCTAACTCCAGGAAGCTCGAACGCGTTCGAGCTCCCTGGAGTTAGGTTCGACCCTACTTTTATTTTGAGGGACTCCTTCCATGTGTCCTGTTGGATAAATGTATACCAGAAAGATTTTGTGTCCTGATGCTATTATTACTGATAATAATTTCGGTACAATAAAAATAAATTGGGAGGGAAACGTGAAATTTGGTAAACAGATCAAATCAGAACTTGTCATGACAAAAAGTTACACAAAATTGAACAGATGGGACTGGGACCTTGACATACGTAAATATTGTTGCTCGATCTTGTTTACACTGTTACTTTGTGAAATTTTGTGAAATATATATCAAAATACACATGATGTCATGCCATGACTTGATTACACAGAGGTTATATTCTACAAGACATAAAAACATATTTTACGCTTACCGTTAACGCTGAAAGCTCACCAGAGAAAGGATATCGCGCGGCTGAATTGGATTTGAATTTTGTGCGAGCAATATGCATAATATGCAGCTCAGAGATTGATCGGCCAATCATGGCGCACGTATTAAAGCGATACGAATATGGTATTTTAAATTTTTTTTTAAATTTCAATAATTCATGAATCAAATAATTTATATTTGAAGAAAATAGAGCTTAAAATGTGGTTATAATGAAATAAAATGCAATTCTAAAAGAAATACTGTGGCAGAAACTGTAACACTTACCCTGTTTAACTTCATGTTCAGCATTTTCGTGGGCATTTTCTGTCGATCGCTTTCATTGGCCAATGATGTTTAGACGGGCGAAGTTGACGTAGTCTTTTGGCCAAAACGTTCAAAATTGTCCTCGAAAGTACAGTTCATTTATGAGACTAAATAGTTTGCAGATGAACATGTTATTACAACAGTATGTCATAATATAACCGATTAAATATTACATTTAATGACAAACTTGAATAATTTCTAAAAAAGGACACCAAACAAAAGACTACACGTTATAACGCAGCATATGTTTGAGACTAACAAAAGGTACAAGTTTGCACCCTCTTCAGATTTATCATGGAAATTACTCAAAAGGGTACAATATTGTACCTTTTACGAAGTTTGCTACACATTGCACCTTTTTTTGGATTTTTGCACCATTTGTGCACCTTTAATTCTTAGTGTGTATTTTTCTGAACATTTTCACTGTTAGAGTTTGTTTGTTTGTTTGTTTGTTTGTTTTTTTTTTGGGGGGGGGGGGAAGAAATTAAGAGAGAGCCCAGTGGCGAATCGAAGAATTTGAAATAGGGAGCGCCAGCGGCCATGGAGCGGAGGGTGTGGGAGGAGGGTTCCCCCCCCCCCGATCCAGGGTCCCCTCCAACGGTAAAAATCACAAAACAGAAAAATTAAAGGGGGCGCGCGCCCTTGGCGCCCTGCGCCTGGATCCGTCACTGGAGCCTAAAGAGAGAGTTTTGAAACGCCATGAATGATATTCGATCTAATTTCAATCAGCCATCAGAAAAGGGCAAATGAAGTTTTTCAAACTCCCTTCAACTCATTCCGATTGCCTGGGTGAAAAGATTCACCAAATCCTACGTCAGAATTCGCTGCACAAAACATGAGAAGAGCGGTGTTATTTACCTTCGATGAAAGCGAGGGATACGCTCCAGTGGACACGCCCTTGTACCCCGTACTACCACCCTTTTGGTACCTCCTGAGCGCCGATCCGCCGCGGCATTCCGGTCTGTGTATCACTCTCAATACAGGCGCACAGTAGCACAACTTCACTCTCACGTACACATAACTACTCGAACTTCACAGTAATTTAGGAAGTGTCTTGCAGGAGAAAAACGGATGAATAATTCTTAGATTAAGGGAGACGAGCAGCCGACTACCTTTGTGTTGATAAATAGATCACTTTCCTTTTCTTTTGTTAGAGGAGATTGATGGGCCAACCACGGGAAGGAATCACAATCTAGTGTCAGTGAACGGGACGGAGTTCGAACAACTTTTCAGGAGTTGGAACGCCCATTGCCCGGTCGGCCGGCGGATATATCCACTAATTGTGTGCGAGGAGAATCTTATTGAATATTATGGAATCAGAACCAGTCTAAAAGTACGCTCTTCAACTAGTCAAAGAGTGACGTCTGGTTGGTCTTTTAAACAATCCTTTTCTTTTTATTATTTACTCTCTTTAACATCATTGTTTATGACTGGAACTTGTCAGTCGTATAGTAATTATTGGGATTGAATTTGAGAGAAAGCAAGAGAGAAGAATTTGACCACCACTGCATGTTGAACTGAGCTGACAGAGATCACTTTGGAAAGAAGAAAGAATGGGGTTGAGTTATCAGAGGATATGTTTGGGGTATGTGACAGTTTGTTTGATGTTCATCTGCATCAATGGTAAGTAGACTGTACGGTGTTAATAAAATTTATTCAAAGTTTCTCGTTCAGACTTTTTGAAAATGAGGAGGCCGGAGGGGGTTCCATTTTATTTTGATATTTTATTATTTTCCCTGGCATAAAAATGCTATGAGGTCAATTTCATCAAAATCGAATTTCATTTGTACAAGCACTTCAGAGGGTAAAAAAAAGAAGAAGGGGGAAATCGCATTATATTACTGATTTTTGTTACCTCATCACTCCAAGTCAATGTGTAGATGTCTTCTTATTCTTATATATTTCATTTCTTCAGGACAAAAATATCAACAACAAAAAAAAAGAAAGAAAAAAAAGGAGGAGGGGAAGAGAAATTAATAGTAATATGCCAAAGAAAGTGGCTAGTGGTTGTGACATTTAAAAAAGAAAGAAAGAAAAAAAGAAGAACATGATTATAAAACTCATTCAAATAGTGAAGGTAGCCAAATGAAATTAATTCCTAGTTTCTCGTCCCCTCCTCCATTTTTGTTTGCGGGAGTGGGGGCGGGGATTTTTTTTTTCTTTCTTTGTATTATACATCTACCTGGTATCCTGCAGTGGGGGATTTACATTGGGAGAAATTTGGCCCATGTCCCCTCTTTTGAAGTGTGTGTGTAATTGGGTTTTTACAGATGTGTATCAATCAGATATGATTATCTTTTGAAACTCAACTGGCATACCTTAAGTACTTTTTTTTTGTTTTTTCAAGTACCTTAAGTACACACACACACACACACACACACCAAAAAAAAAAGGCTCTTAATTGTTTACTTTTTTGTCATTGTGTGATTTGTGTCCCCTCTCTTTTATAAAATCCTGGATCCACCCACTCACACACAAAAGTGCGAGGTTATTAAATATTAACCGCCCTTGGTGACCCAAAAAGACTGATGTGTGCAAAAGAAACCACTTATTGCAGTAGTGAATCGGGGGGGGGGGGGGGGGGGGGGAATGTCCAGCTGAATGAGAAAGTTATGAATGTTTAAAGTTACACAATATACATGTACATGTATGACCCACTGGCGGATCCAGGGGGGGGGGGGCAATCCCGGCCCGTGCCCCCCCCCCTTTTGAGGGAAAACAATGCAATGTGCCCCCCTATTTGCGAGTGTGCCCCCCCCCCCCCTTTTCGAGCAGAAAACTTTTTTTTTTTTTTTTTTTTTTTTACTTGTCAGAGAATTATGGAGGGGAACTGGACCCCATAACCCCCCCCCCTCCCCACTGAGCGACTTTTGGAGGGCTGGCGAGAGACAAAAAAAATATGGGTCTCCCTCCAAGCAGTTTCCCAAAGTTGACAATCCTGCATTTGTGTGCCCCCCCTTATACGAAATCCTGGATCTGCCCCTGTATGACCTATAAAGTATGTGATCAAATGAGACCTAGCAACTCTGTGACTTATACCTTGCAACCAGTTCTCCCATATCGCCAGATCAGGGAGTTAAGTCCCATCATTTGTACAGAGTTAACGCCCTTCTGCCTCCAAACAGATGTGTTTGGTAGGCCTACTAGGAAAAACAATTAATTCCATCTGAAAGAATTTCATAGAGGGTGTGTGGGAAAAACTGTCCAAAATAAATGTAAGGCACAGGTATGATAATATATATTATCTGTGGTGAAAACAGTCATTTATTAATTTTTTTGTAGAGGAGAAATGGGTGAGGTGCTCACAAGAAAAATCACTGATTTGGTACTTTTGTTTTTGATCGATGACAAATTAAAAATGTTCATAACTTCCTTATTTGTGATCCGATTTCGCTTTCCTTTCACTGATCTATTTCTCTCATTCTTTTACTTTTATTAAAACAAAATAAATATAAGGGTGGACTTCCCCTTTAAGATAAATTTGAGGTTGGACAAATTGGCATTAAATCGAAAAGCAGTTCTCTGCAAATGTACAATTTGTATTTAATGACTGTATGATTGTTTATTTCAGGTCAGTGTACAAGTAACATGGATTGCCTGAATGGAGGATCATGTCAAAGTCAAAGTTGTGCCTGTGCTCCAGATTGGACTGGATCTACTTGTGAATGTAAGTACTTCATCTGCTGATGAGGTGCAAATGACAGGCCAAATTATGGATGATATGGCATTTGCTGCTATGACAGTTGCTCCTTTGGCATTTGCTCCGGGCTTTCATCAGATATGTAGGGTTAGGATTATGGTTGCAGTTGGGATTTAGGTTAGGTTTAGCTTTAGGGTTAGGACTAATAGGCTTTTTACACTTGCAAAATTTTGCTTAGTCCCGTTGACTCCCATACTATCGGTGGGGCTAAACGAGGAATTAGCCCCACCGATTGAGTACGGGACTAAACTTAGCCCACTCTCTGTTCACAAATGCATTTTACCAAAGTGGGCTAACTCCAAGATATTACAGATTATTTCAGCCCTGGAAAAAAGCAGGGTTAGCCCCACAAAAGGTGAGGCTACATGTAAAAGAGTGGGGCTAAGCGCTCTGGCTAGGGAGATAGTACGGCACTAAAACTGCAAATGAGAACAGCAAAAAAATTAGTCCAGGGTTAAGGATAGTCCCGGGTTAAGGGGTTAAGAAAATCAAGTGTAAAAAGCCTATTAGGTTAATTATAGCTTTACGTCTAGAGTTTAAGTTTAGGACTTTGGTAAAGTTTGATTAGTGTAAGAAATTGACCCTAGAGCGATCAGAGCTAGACTGAAAATTCTGTCTCTCGTTCGTTAGCTTCTTATTGTCCCCGCCGAACGAAGTTCGCGAGGGGACTATGAAACGGGCTCCGTACGTGTGTGTGTATGTGTGTGTGTGTGTGCGCTATCATTCAAAATATCTGCACCAGCTATTTTGAATGACACGCCGCAAAAAAAAAAAAAAAAAAAAAAAAAGTGTGTGTGTGTGTGTGTGTGTGTGTCCGTCCGTCTGTCCGTGTGTGCTCAAATGTTAGAAAATGCTACTTCTCCGTCATTTCTTGGCCGATTTTGATTCCGATTGTTTTATCTGATAGGGCTGGGTGGGGGCTTCCAAACTTCTACACAGAATTTTGAAATTCATTAATTATGCAAATTTATGCAAATTTATTCAAAATCAACGAAAAATGCTACTTCTCCTCTATTTCACATCGGATTTTGATTCCGATTGTTTTATCTGATAGGGCTGGGTGGGGGCTTCCAAACTTCTACACAGAATTTTGAAATTCATTAATTATGCAAATTTATGCAAATTTATTCAAAATTGACGAAAAATGCTACTTCTCTATTTCACATCGGATTTTGATTCCGATTGTTTTATCTGATAGGGCTGGGTGGGGGCTTCCAAACTTCTACACAGAATTTTGAAATTCATTATTCATGCAAATTTATGCAAATTTATTCAAAATGGCTGAAGGTTCATAATGTTTTCATGTTTTATATTTCAGTTGTATACATGCATTGTTGGTATTCTCTTCTTTTGCATGCAGTAACATTATTTTATTCACTAAAGTTTTTCACTGAAGTTTTAAGGTTCAGGCTAGTTAATTTCCACAGATCTGCACTTCCGGCGGGGACATTTATTACGCATTGCGTAATTTACTCATTCACTTGTTTGGGTAGGGTTGGCTCTTCACTTAGAGACAGAAGTGGGGTATTGATCTGCTGTGCAAACTGCAAACCGACTATACACCGACGTGTAGTTGGAAAAAACGCTATCATTTTATTTTTCCTCATGCATATGATTAAAACAATATTCATGGTTAATGCATAGGATTAAATTGATTAAACCTAGGCTCTAATCCTTCAAGAATCAGTTCAACTTACCAATTTGACTGTATAATCCATTTAATGCTCCTTTTTCAGGTAATTCAGGGTCCAAGGTATTCTCCATTTAAAAATCTTGCAGCAGTATATTAGTGTGTAATCGGGTGTGTAGTCGGTTTGCACAGCACATCGATAGGCCCGAACTGTCTCCAAGTGAAGAGCCGACCCTACCCAAATAAGAGGCTAACGAACAAGAGACAGAATTTTCGATCAGATCAGAGCAATGTGTCGCACAACTCTAATTTTTGTCATACTAATTTGTTCAATGTGTGTGTGTGTGTGTGTGTGTGTGTGTGTATATGTGTGCGTGTACATGTATGTGTATGTGATTGGGTTTGTTTTTGGACCCCCAAATCTCTGTAGATATGGCAGACTTTGCGGGGGGGGGGGGGGGGCACTCCCCTCTGAATTTGTTCATTCAAATGTACATGTACATGTATGATATCATAATTATTGTATTTAAAGGGCAATCCAACCTTTGTAGTATTTATGTGTGAAAGCAGAAAAAGCAGAAAAGCAGATCGGTTAAAGTTTGAACTAAATCGGACAAGCAATAAGAAAGTTATAATTTTTTGAAAGTTGTAATCACTATACATTTGAGAATTTCAAATTGGCCGTATCAATAGGGTCACTTTGATTTAGCGGTAGTCAGTGGCGCAAATCAAATTTGAAATTCGGGGGGGGGGGGGGGCACCACATGATTTAACTTTTGTACCCTGTTCGAAATGTATGAAAATTTTCTGACAACCAAAGTAAAAAAAAAAAAAGGTTATCACATTTTTGGGTCTACTTTTCCTCCAAAATTCTCTGACAAGCAACAAAAAAAAAAAAAAAAAAAAAAAAAAAAGGTTATCACATTTTTTTGAGTCTAGTTTTTCTCCAAAATTCTCCGACAAGCAAAAAAGGTTATTCAAAAAGGTGGGGGGGGGGGGGGGGGGGACATGTCCCTGGATTTGCACCCATGGCGGTAGTCAACTTTCCCAACTGCTCTAAATCCAATACACAAAATGACTCAAATTTCAGTTTTTCTAAATGTATATAACTCAGTAGGATCTTTTTCTTTTTTGAGGACCTATAACAATATATGCCACACTGTATCTACAATATATTTTGATTACTGCCCTGAGGGAAAATGTGCTCTGGAGAAAACAGGAGTTTGATGATATTTTGGTGTACGACAAATGGGAGAGTTGACCATGCATATATCACAATCGATTCATCAAATTGCCAATTTGAGATTCGCATGTATGTAGATGTAGTGATCTCATTTTTCAAAAACTCATATTTCTTTTTTTTTATTCTTTGTTCGATTTCTTTCAACCTTTCACAATCCTATTTTTCTTTTATTTTTCCTTTCACACAAATCAGCTTTTTACAAAGGTTTGATTGCCCTTTAATTACTGTGCCTTTCTCCCATGCAACCCAAACCAGTGCGAGCTGGGGTATGTCTATCCTCACCCTGTATCTATGGAGTTTGTAACACATCATCATCTAATGGCTATAGATGCAGCTGTTATCCTGGACATACAGGGCTGAATTGTGACATCATAGGTGAACATTGATGTCAATTGGCATGTGTATGCGACATTTATTGGAAGTTTGTTTAATTAATCTACATTTGCCACACTTGACCCGGTGTAGTAAGTGGTTACCTGGTAGGATTTATTCCTTGAAATGCACTGAGCACTACAGTTGCCAGAGCTAAAGATGGGGTAAATATATCCAAAGTCCTTTGGAAGTGCATAAAGATGTTATATCATAATGTGATATGTGCTATATGGCCTATACAAGAATAGAATATTATTATTATTATTATTATTAACATTCCTATTTTACAGGAAGGAGTCCATTTTTAGGTCTGTCATATTATCTTTGCAACTGATTCTTGTTTTTTTCTGAAAAAAATTATGCGGAAAGCACACAATATACACTGTGTGGTCTATTAATAAATAATTTTGCACCAATATTTTTTATGTGGAAGGTTGGCAGATATAGGGCTTTAAGATCTCAACATGCCAGGTAGGGAAATGATGCTCTATTAGTTGTATGTTTAGGGAGAATTTCAATCAATGTTTTGAAAAGTTGTTCAGTTATGCTATGCATGTATGTCTGCAATTCTGCATGATTGCATGAGTATGAGTTTTTATTTGATTTTATATATTCAGATTTTATTGAGCTAAAAACTATCAAAAACAAGGACAAACGGTCCAAAGGCCGATATTTGTCTTGTGTACAAATTAAAATTGTATACATGTTCAAATGAAGATCACATGGTAAATATAAATAAAAGTAATGAATTACAATAAATAAAATAGCTATAACATGTGACAATACATTAAGTTACTCCCAAGTAGTAAATTGTTTTGGGGAAAAGAAAAATAGCAGAAGAAGGAGGAAAAAAGGAGAGAAGTAGAGAGAGAGAGAAAAAGGGAGGAGAAGAGAACACAAGCTAGGGAGAAGGGGAGTAACTATCAAGCACATTAAGAAAAAGAATAAATACAAATACAAGTACATATATAAAGTGCTTACTATATTATAAAGGAATCATTGGAACTGAGCACATACTAAGATTTGATGTAGAAAATGTGGCACCTTATATATTTGTACACATAAGATGTTTTTACTGTCACTACTGTCGCTACCTGCCTGTGCCATAAAAGAATTTTGAATTTTTGATTTGATTTAAAGGAAGAAAAGCATTGGTTGGTAAAAGGGACCAGATAACATCACATGTGCTACATGTACATGTAGTTGAGCAGAGCCTGACTCCTAAAATAAAAAAAATAATTTCCTTCAGCAAACAAGTTCAGCAACAATCACTGAATTGTCATTGCATTTGATACTAACAGATAATTGTTAACAATGAATTTAAAAAAAGTACAAATTTAAAAATACAGTTTTTTGGTATATATTATACACACTATTTGCATGGATGTCTTCATCATTTATGAGGCTCAGTAATTAAGTGTGTTGTAACAGAATTCCAAAACTTATTTCTAGACCTGGCTAATCTGATATTAATAGATAATCTATTCCAAAATTCACTGCCCAGAAAAGATAATGAAAATTGACCTTGTGTCGTTCTAAATTTTGGTAGGCGCAATTGTCCACCTTCCTTTTGCCTTGTGGGGTACCTATGCCATATAACGGGTCTGCCCGCTATTCATAAGAACCGCTATTCATAGAAAACCGCTATTTATTTAACACGCGTTATGAATAGTGGTCCTTATGAATAGATATGAATTGTGGTCCTTATAAATGGAAGTCCTTATGAATAGCGAGGTAATTTGTCCATGGTTTGCTCGCTATTTAGAAGGACCACTATTCATACATATTCATTTAGTCACACGTTATGGATAGCGGTCCTCATGAGTAAGTGGTCCTTATGAATAGCGGTCCTTATGACTAGCGAGGTTACCCCCCCCCCATATAATGTCACAGTAATCTATTAAAGTATGAGGCAAGTTAAACAAATGAAACATGAAAGTAGATATTGACAAATCATACACATCATACACATTTAGGATTCACAAACTTTGATCATCCATGTACTTTGTATTATTTTCTTGAAAGTGAAACTTCAGGTTTCTTTCCAATTTAGTTCCCCTACATTTTTAGTGCATGCTTTAAAGTGATTGATTAACTTTGTGAAAAATTGTAAAATCAGCTCAAATGCCAGTGAATTGTGTACAGTCCTCTAACTACATATATAATTAAGGATATGTGAAAGTATGAGAGAAAATGGAACCCGTTTACTATCCTAAAAAAGAGAAAATCGCGATCAATCGCTAGCGCAAGTCGCTCGGCTTCTTCGCTGCGGTGCAGTCACAAAAACCAAGCACCAGCGCTTGGCGATTTCAGAGCGGGTTTCCAGCCCGTACGGTATTCTGTGATAGAGCGAGGTATGCCAACCGTAAGAGTTCTTCAGGGTTCGGTGGTACTCTATCCCGACATCAATGTTCAATCGTAAATATCTTGATATATAAACGACCGATCAGCTTATAAAACTCAGGCGATTCCTGTCTGAGCTAAAGGTTTGCAATTATGATTACAGCATTAGCTGGAACAGTGATTTTTTTTTTTCAATCCTGGGCAAAGTTAATCAATGCCTTTAATGTGCCATGTATTAATATTTTATTTTGTTTTATAAGATAAAGATAAAAGCCTCTTGCCCTACCGCTATTTCTTTTATGGTGTTGTATCAGTGGCATATCCAGAAATTTAGAAGGGGGGGGGGGTTGTAATGTGTGCCCTTCTACAAAGGCTCATATTTTATCAGCCTTCAAATGAGAGCCGGGAGGGGGGGGGGGGGGGACTCACACAGCCCCATCCTTAGTCTAGATTCTACCCGGTTTTTTTATATTTGGTTTATTCCCCTACGCTGCTCTTTCTCTACATGTTCATGTATATCCCACACAGAGCATGAATCTCCACTAATTGCAAGATCCCCAAAATTTCACTCGTCGAAAATGTCTGCGAGGGTAGAGATCAATGACGAGGGTGGAATTGTAAAGGACCGTTATTGTTTTAGCGTTGAGTGTGTATCAGATCGCGCAATACGGAGACAGTCCAGGCAGTGGACTACCCCACCCTTTGCTGGATACACCAGTGAAACAGGGGGAAAGTGGTATCTCTTACAGTTCATACCTGCTACTCTATTGACTTTGTCTGTGCCTCCAAATGGATACCTTGAAAGAAACTATCCCCATCATCATTCATGTTTCCAAAGATCTTGCCTATATGACACTCTCAGGAACAGAAAACCCATCTATTTATTGTTTAGTAAATTCTTCAACACACTGGTACTATCAGGTTGTAACTCATTCAACTTCAAGACTTGAGAAAACCACATCTTTATCTGATTTTCCTAAAACTTTCACTGACCTATTTCTCTATTTTTTCTGCTTTAATTGTTACCTACCCTTGTACAAGAGTGTATTTATTTCTTGATTTTTGTGATTATTTTTCTTTTAATAGAAATGTCTTTTAATTTTTATTATCATTTTGATTCCAAATGATTTGCCATTTGATATTTAGCAGAAGTGCATTGCATGCTTTATTTGTGCAAGTGCCTTTTAATCATATCTTACCATCTGCAAAAAAAAAAAAAAAAAAAAAAAAAAAAATCTGAAAACTTTAATGACAGCTAAAATAATCTTTGACCTGTAATTTCTTCATGCTACCATATACCATTGGAAGTGGATCCATGTTTATCTTCACCATGTTTACATGGTGTTTGTAGACCATCTCAAGATAGCTTCAACTGTGTGTGTGATCCTGGCTATGGAGGAACTCTATGTAATAAAGGTGAATACAAGACTTTGAGGTATATACAAGAGAAACTTTGGTCTCAGGAAGACACTGCCACAAGATTGCATTTTTAAAATCTCTTTCTAATCCGTTGAATAATTTCTTGTTCTTGAAGATATTTACCTGCAGTCTGTTACTATACTTAACATTTGTTTTTAAAGTGCTATGAGATCCAATTTTTAGTTGAATGCACAATTTTTCATTTCTTTAAATCATGATATAATAATGATTATTACAATAATTTTATTACCTAAAGATAATACTGCACTGCATCATTGTGTTTAGATGGTAAAATGACAAACATTTCATTGTAATGCTCCCACATTTTAAATTGAATACGTGGTGTGCTTCATTATAGATTTCTCTATGTTTTTCCTGCACTAATATGTTTTTTAGTTTGAACAAGTATTTTTTCAATTCACCTGAAGCATCTGCGCAAACCTGTTAGGCCATGGTTTTATTAAATGAGATAGGCTATGATATTTAATATTTATGTGTAATATTGAAGAGCAGTACATGTACATGTATCTCCTGAGTGGTTAATTTTATAGTAGGGTACTATCATTAAATTTTCAAAAACTCATTAATGATTAAACTACCCTTCTAATTGTCATCATCAGCCGACATTTTATGTCTGACATGAAACAACCCATTTTCATTACATCATTTTGATCTAAATGAGCTATAGTGTAAAGTATTGTCTGCCTTATTAACAAAGTAGGCCACTAATCTGAGGATTCCTTTTTTTTCTGAGGACCTTTAGGTTGCTTCTAAAGATCAATCCATGTGTCCCCTGGAATTCCATTACAGATGATGTAATCTAATAATGGCAGTGACATTTTAGGGAAATATCCTATTTAATTGTGACATTTTAGAAGAATCACAAAAATGTTCTTCGATGAAACCAAACTAGTAAAAGCATCTACTGGGGCAGGCTTATCTTTACCATTTTTTGGTGTCTTTAGGTGTAATGATAGTGCTCGATATGTAGCACTGTGTTATGAAATATGGCAAAAATGTTATATAAATGCTAAATATAGTAGTTGAGGGTTGATATTAAGAATTTAAAAATATGACAGTTTTCAAGATTTGAATTTGTAAATAAGGCATGTACATTTAAAAAGTATTCATGCCATTGATGTGAAAACAAAAAGAATTGTGAATCACATTCATTTGGTTATTTTGAAATTGTGTCTAATAACTAGGAAGGAAGAAATCTTTTCAAAGTACTGCCTATAAAGAATAATATTTTCAAAGCCTATATGTGTGTTCCACAAGGGTCTGTTTAGTACCCTTTTTTTGTCGACAATGGCATTTGATTTTTTAGTTGTTATACGGAGTGTTGTAAACTCATATTTCTGTTTCTATGGTCCCTTTTAAGGTGTTGTATGTACATGTACTTGGGTAACCTTGTAATAGTTGAAGATTTGAAGTCATAGAACTTGTAAACTCTTTTATTTTTAATAGTGATTTTTAATAACTTTTCTACTACATCTAGATTTTAACGAGTGCATAAGTTCACCATGCCTGAATGGTGGGACTTGCTTGGATAAAATCAATCACTTCAACTGCTCCTGCCCTCCAGGGTTTGATGGTACATTCTGCCAGAGTGGAAAGTATCTTTTGAAAACTATTTCAACTGCATGTCTCTGGACCTTACCTTGGATATGGATGTATGTTGTCTTGTCACTTTTTTTGTGTTATTCATTGGTATTCTGTGTGAATATTTCAGTGGCCCAATCTGTAGGGTTTGAAACCTTTATGAACTTACTACATGTACATGTAAATGGCGTATGCTCGAAGCCACATACAAATGCTCACCGACTCTTATTTTTTTGCCGACACAAGAGTTCGTGAGGACGCTTGTATTATTTATCTCCCGTTATTACAAAACCAGCTGGCAATAAGCCTAATTTCCCCTTATTTTCAGGCAGCCAGTCAAAACCTGTTATATATTTTGCATGCTTTGTTCCTTTAGTTTCCGGTTATATTGTTCGATTTTGGCTTTCTGTTCATTCTTGCTGTATACTCTGATGAGTGGAAGACGAAAAGCTTTAGTATGTCTCTCTTCAACGCCATTTTCTGATTCTGTAGTACCAAACATCTTTTCGGTAAATGTAACAAGAACAACTCAACATCATCATTTATGACTGGTAAAATGTAAAGCACTGAAGATAAATGGATATTTGAAATGATTTAGTGGTGTGGCGATACAGGTACTGTAGTATTTACTGTTCAGAGAATTTTGAGGACAACGTACTGAAGTCTGTCATCAGTGACACATTCCTATATGAAATTTACATGGAACATAATTTGCTCCATAGGACTTGACCCTTTCGAAAAAAACACAAAAGCTTGTCTTGAAGGAGATAAAAGACATCAAATTTGTCTTAATCATTATCTGACTTAATACCTGTAGGCTTATCTACATTAAGAAGAACACACACCATGCATGTTTGCATGTTTAAATTTATTTTATTAAATTTAGTTGGTTTCTAAGTACTGTGTGTAGTAGAGTGTTAATGCCTGTCCACAAGAATTGTCTTGATGTCATCCTTTCTATAACCACCAGTATATCTAACTTTGATAGGAGTTAGCAAAAACAGTTCACTTTTTTGAGTTATTAATAATGAAGTGTCAACTACATGTAACTAACTTAATAGTACAGAGGGAAAACTTGCTGTCTTGAAGAATAACGGCTTCTTTATGGTATGTTGTGCATGTTGTCTGGAAGACTCATAGATTATTAAGGAAATTTTAGGCCTACCGGTACATGCTTTATGCTGAAAGAGGAAGAAGACTCATCGTTTTCCTTTCTGAACCTGTACAAGAGTTGTATAATGGTGTCAGTGGGAGATTGTCTTCATTCTTTCTTGTACATGTACCTTGAACCTATTGTTAATATGCTATGTGTGTAAACACATGTTGTCTACAAGACTTGTCTGCATCTCCTATTTGTCTCCCGGTCAGTGACGTACATGTAGCAGGATTTTTTTCATATAGTGGAGGGGGGGGGGGGGGTGGCACAAAAGTAGTGAATTGCTTACAGTATGATTTAATTTTTTTAAACGATAGGGATAAGGATAAAGTTTGTATTTAACCTGACAGGTATCTCCCTCGTGTTTTTTTTTGCTATGTCTATCTTTTCCTTCTGTACTGGATAGTAACGGGGGGGGGGGGGGGGGGGGGGGCTTGAACCCCTTTGATCGTACAATACATAAAGGCCTATGCCTTTTCCTACCACTTGGTCAAGTGTACTGGAAAATGCACTGCTCCTGTCTTGTGTGTTTGCTTTTAAAAAAAAATTGCCTATAAAATCTGTGCAAACCTATGAGATCATGCTGATATCGGCTTGGCTTTTGAGAATGATGGATTGTAGCAATTGAAAAGGATTACCCCCCCCCCCCCCCCGGCCCACTGGTCAATCTATCATCTATCAAAATCAATTATCATGTTCTAAAACTGCAAATTCCATTTACATG
The DNA here is from genome assembly GCA_025618425.1 of Heliocidaris tuberculata. Taxonomy (NCBI): domain Eukaryota; kingdom Metazoa; phylum Echinodermata; class Echinoidea; order Camarodonta; family Echinometridae; genus Heliocidaris; species Heliocidaris tuberculata. Next base: position 1,820,451 of record CM046833.1, read on the forward strand.
TACATTTACATTGTACAGAGGGTACTCGTTTTTTCCTAAGGTACGTTTTTCCGAAGGTTCGTAATTCCAAAAATCAAATTTCCCATATAGCAGGAGGTTCATAATTCCGGAAATGAATTAGGGTTCATAGTTTTGAACATTTGATATATTACACCGAAGGTTTGTTATTGCGATAGTTTGTAATTCCGAAAATGAAAAACGGGTTCATAATTTTGAAGGCTAGTAATTCCAAAAATGTAGTAGTAATATGAAAGTATTCCTAGAACATGTCATTAAAATGTCAGCCACAGTTGCCCCTTTTTTAAAGTCATGTTAGAATAGCAGTTAACCCTTTCGAGACGATGGACATTTTGTGGTTTTGCTTTATAACTTTTTGATTTAGAGCTCTAAAAACATACCAGATGCATGAGTAGAAAGAGGAAAAATTTCTGCATGAGGAGAACGAGAATAAGCTTTAAAATCCTTAAATTCACGACACATTGAGAGGATCAACATCATTGTTTTTTTTAATCAAAATTGGCAATTTTTTTCAACTTTTGACAAACTTGCTAACCCCGGAAAATTGTTTTCAAAGGCATTGCACCTTTTTAGAACCATGTAGCACTAAAAGTAAAATACTATTGTGTGCCAATTTGAACAACAAAATGTGATCAATTTAGCCCTCAAATAATTCCTGTGCTGAAAGGGTTATAAAAACAATATCAAGGTTTTAGTTTTTGAGCAACATTGCAATAGGCCATTTTATAAAATTTCTACATTTTTGCATCGAAATGTAGTGATGAACTATTTCATTCATTACCCATTGATTCAAAGCTGTGCTCCTTCTACTTCAAAGTTTTCCATAGATGTATTGCTTTGAATGATTTTCTTTTTAAAATTAAGAGGAGGGATTCTCCCGATTGTACCTTTTGCAACAAAGGTGAAGAAATGATTATCCATATATTTTGTGAATGTGAAAAAGTTATTCAAATATGGCAATATTTGCTGAGTATAATATTAGAGAAACATGACCCAAGTTTCAATTTTGCAAATTGTGACAAGATTTTTGGTACTTGTACAGATAGATTTGTATCTTATTTGTTCCTTTTGTTAAAGTATTATATATATCTGTCTAAATTCCAGAATAGTGCACCATCTATTACTGCATATAGATCATTTGTTCAGAAACAAAAAGAAACTGAATATTATTTGGCCAAGAAAAAGAAATACTGTAAGTTGCCTGCTCATTTCACAAAATGAAAATTAGAAATTTGATAACCTTACTACAATGATCAGACTATATCCAATCTTCTTCAAAACAAATTCAATGTTTGTATGTAGATATGAAACTTAATATTGAAAAGAAATTACTGAAAAGATAGTTGATTCAAGCTGTTATTTTATATAGTGATGTGGGAACACCATAATTGAAATCTTTTGTAAACTGCTATTTCCAATTTACATGTATGTGTCTGTATGAACCCCAGTTCATCTTTTATGTTTACATTCGTACAGATTATTTTTAGTAACATATTTTATTTCTGCCGCTGTTTTTTCTTTTTTTTTTATCCCCTCCGTCATGTTAATTTTTTGTAAATTTTGTAATTGTCTGTAATTATGTACCTTATCACTTTGAATCAGTGAAAAAAATAAGCGGGGGCTAAGGGCAATTAGCCCCCGAAACTCTTGAAAAAGCCACCGGAGCTCCAAGTGTGGCAAATGTGTTAGACATGAACGCTATACAATAAAACAACCCGCTATTGTTGTTGTTGTTGTTGTTGTTGTTGTTGTTGTTGTTGTCGTCGTTGTCGTCGTCGTCGTCGTCGTCGTCGTCGTCGTCGTCGTCATTATTATTATTATTATTATTATTATTGTTAGTATTATATATTCTGTTCAGAGGAAATAATTGCCTGTGCGACCTACAAAATGTAACAACACTGTTTTCATTCTGACTATCTAAATACAAAACAAAAAGAAAAAAAGAGATGAATGTAATAGTAAGGCACTTGTCAAAGAAGTATTGAATGCATTACGAATATGGCCTACATGTATATGTTGTAAAATTCTTGGAATACATCTATCTGGCATTTGTAAAGTACTACACTTGATACTGCGTCATGATAAGTACAAATGACCTTCTAACTAACTTGTGGAGCTTTTGTTGAAAGTCATTGGTTTGGAACCCTACAGGGCCAACGAAGGAGAAGAACAGATTGTGTGACAATTATGTTACGTACATATAGGAGGAGCCATTCACTCTCAAAACCATATTTGACCTCATTTATTTCGAATCGGGTCATTTGAACAATTGGTGTTTTCATTGTTTTGTTTTGTGAAAATATTTCCTCCTGGAATCGTTTGAGCATTCACTTTTTGTTAGGCTTTCTTCAAACAACTCAGCAAATTTTGGTTTTGTGTGTACTTTTTATACATGTCCAATTATTTTTCCATAATGTTTTCTGCGTGTCATTGAAGTACAGTATCATGATTATCACCTAGTGGTTCAGTGGTTGGAGTGTCTAATTATAATGATGATGTATTTTTATGAAATTGATCACCTGTCACAGATATTAGTATCATGCTAACATATTTATAATTGTAATAATTTGCACCAATGGGAATGCAACATTCTTACATCATGGTTTGACATTAATGAGTTCATTTCATGTGGGCCTCCCAAAGATATCAATCCAGAACCCCTCCCTGTTAAAGAGCCTGGGTCAGACCCAAGATATCTTTTACAGAAAAAAAGGGAGGGGTCTAATTAAGTCTAAATCTCTCACAAGGAACAACAACAGCAAAAAAAAGTGAAAAAAGGTAAAGACATTAATGAGGCAAAAAGCAGAGGGCCCAACAATCAGCAACAAGAAAAAAGGGGGTCCATTTCGCAAAAACCTGTGAAAAGCTAAAGAAAAAAAGGGGGGGGACAGAGGGCTTTGCCGCTGAGAGCCCTGCATACTTGTGTTCATGCAGATCAGGTACATGCAGTGTTTGCTGATCACAACAGTCAATCCATTGATATTGTTACTTTAGCCTTAGGATCTGACATCCTCCTTTAAATGATATGATGCATAATTTACATAACTAGGCCTCATTTCATTTGAGTGATGAATTGCAAGTTTCATGCTTGGTAACATTCATATTTTAGTTCAGCTTGACAAGGTACCTCTAAACCACACATTTTTGGGGGTGGACCTCTCACATGAAAAATGGAGTCTCTTTTTCCATGTCATCTAATGGTTTATATAAACATGGAAATGAAGTTTATTAATCTTGTGAAACATTTAGGCCTGCTTTGTCAACATAGATCTGTAATACATGTACTTTTTTGCTATAATGCAGGCTGAATCAATCATCATCCTTTTTCAAGTGTTTAAAAAAATGTCTGTATAATCTTCCAGGGCTGGATCCAGGATTTTATGAGGGAGGGGGCCCAATATTCTCAAAATTTTCTGACAAGCAAAAGAAAGAAAGAAGAAAAAAAAAGGTCATGAGTATTTGGGGGTGTCTTTTTACTCCAAAATTTTCTGACAAGCCAAAAAAAAAAAGAAAAAGAAAAAAAGAAAAAAGGTCATCAGTGTTTTGAGGTGGGTGTATTTTTTTCCAGGGATGGGGGCCCAGAACCCTGGATCCACCCCTATAATCTTCTTCATGAGAATAGAAAGGATGAGAAAGCTTACAAATCATTTTCCCCCTGAACTAGAACTTTGACTGCTCTTTACGTAAGTATGCATGCCCCAGTGGTATTTGAAGTCATGCTTCCCTTTTCTCTTAGGCTTTACTCTGCAGATCACTTCGGTAATTAGCTTTTCTTTATAATGCAATCAGACAAGTCCTATTATATGTACTTCTCTTTTCAGTGATAATGGATTCCATACAAAGCAAACCCCATTAGTATGGTGTCTCCTTTTAGTGACGCTTTTCATTATCTTTTGATCCAGAATGCTAGGAATATACATGAGTAGAAAGAGCAAAAATCACAGAAAATTTTGAGCCTATTTATGATGCAGAACACTGTGCCATTCATGAATAAGAGCAATCACCTTGTAACTAATTATTAAAGTCTCCAAATTAGCGATGCGGTGTAAAATGTGTAATCACTGTTTTCGTGTATAAATTGGCAATGACACTCTTTCCCAGTTGTCGTAGGTTTCTCATTGGTGCTAATTCCAGTCTTCCTACTCATAGGATGTCCCATTTTTAAATTTAGACACGCTCATTTTCTGTCCAGGCTCATGCGCTTGGTCCATTAAAAATGTTAAACGAGGTTAATTCGTGAATGGGTCATGTGAAGTTGTTTGCACTCTGAGTTCTTGAGAGCTAATTGATGTCACTCGAATGTCAGATTCAGTCAGATTCCCCCTTTTTTCTCTCTTATAGTTAATGTATTTGGGTAGATATGGGCTACCTCCCCTCCTCCCCATCTTCTCCTGATGTATTTCAATACCTTCTGTTCCAATTTTGCTTGGAAAATTGTATTGTATCAGATCTTGTGAATATAATGCCCTGTTTATATTGAATAAGTTGGACATATTTTTGTAAAGTTTTGTTGTTTTATTTGTATCACTTTTAGAATAATTGAATGTTTACAAGTGTGGCAAGGCCTGAAGCTGTTCCTCTATTTTTATCAAATATATTCACAATTGTTTCGGTATTGTTGACATAATTGTCTATTATGTCTTTTATGTCTAATATTGTGTACCTGTTCTTACTTCTTCTTCATGACCATACTATGTATTTGATATAATGAAATACTCAGATATATTTATTATGAGTTTTTATGACAGATATAATATGTGTTTATTTTAATCTATGTCACTATTATGGTTTTGTTTTGTTATTGTTCTTAGTACTGTTAGATATTGTTTTCACTTTCTAACCATGTTAGCTACTCACAATTTACAGTGTCATGCATGCTCTTTACTCATAATGACTATGTGTATATTTAGTATTTGTAACACAATTGGGACATTTCTATCATTGATGATGATGGCATGATGATGATGATGATGATGATGATGATGGCATGATGATGATGATGATGATGATGATGATGATGATGGCATGATGATGATGATGATGCAGATGATAGTGATGATGTAATAATGAATTAACTATAATTGACAAAATATCACTCTTTTAATTTTCTCCTTTTAAAGCCTATTTGCATCTAGTGTAGCTGATAACCTCTATTTCTGTCATGAAATGTCATTCCCTTTTTAATCTGTGTGTTTTAGTATTCTAGTGAAAGATGAAATCAACTGAAAGTTTTACTAATTGTCTCAATGCACAATGCACAATGCACAGAGCTAAAACTAAAAACACCCATCTCTACGTCGTAGATCATTAACAGATAATCTATTCAAATTCCTATTAGCCTACTCATTACATGATATTTAATAGTTTGATGTGATAGCTAGAATAAGCCAGCTCGTAATTTAGTACATGGTACAAATGTCTCTGAAACGACCAAAATTTGTTTTGGTGGATGAGCTACTTGTTCAACCCTTTCCAGACAGTTGACCACATTTTGTGGTTTGCCTCAATAACTTTTGATTCAGAAGCTCTCTAAAAAATATACCTGACGCATGAGTAGAAAGAGCAAAATTTTCTACACACACTATGGCCATTTTTATTGCATGACCATATTGTGTTTGATGCCAGGAATTTTAAAAACGAGAATTAACTTTGAGATCCTTAAATTGGCAACACATTGAGAGGTTCAAAGTCATTGTTTTTTTCATCAAAACTGGCAATTTTTAAAACTTTATGGCAAATTCCTAACCATGTATATTTTTTTCAAAGACATTACAAGTTATTCGAACTATGTAGCACTAAAAGAAAATATTATTGTTTCCAATTTGAAGAACAAAATGTGATCAATTTAACCCTTAAATAATTCCTGTCCTGAAAGGGTTAACAAGTAAAATCATACTGGTGTGCGCATTGTGGTGCGTAAAAAATGAAAGCGTATAAAGATCAGACTGTGTTTTACTCTGTACAATTGACTGAATAATTGACCTTTATCTACACGTACATGCGGACATTGTAATTACGAACTGGCTTGTTGAGAAAACAATTCTAGCATTTTATTAAACTTTCTAATGATTACTTTTCTTTCTCTTTTTCCTTTCACATGTGTGATCTCTGTGTGCTTCCATCCATATATCTTCCAACAACTCACAACCTTTCACCTGTGACCCGTTACTTCTCTTCACTGATTTCTCCATTGCGACTGGGGTAATGTAGCTTCTTTAAAGGGGTACTGTGCAAACACTCCATGTTTGAACGGTGGTTCATGTGTTCCTGTGGAAATGTATTATAGATGTAACTGCAAGCCAGTACACACGGGAGAGAATTGTGAATGTAAGTTCACCACAGTCATTTGCAAAAGTTTGAGACCAAGCATCCAAGTTTACCTTAAGAATCACCAAACTTAAACCAATTCATCATTATAACGATTTATCATTTGCTGCGATTGCAAGAGATGGTGCTTACACTAGTCTTTACATACACTGCCTTGGTCTTCTGACAGGAACTTGAGGGATCCGTTGGGGTGCAAATCCATTTTGAATTTTTTTTTTTTTTTTTGGGGGGGGGGCACCACATGATTTAACTTCTGCACCTGTCCGAAATGTCTGAAAATTTTTTCTGACAACCCCCCCCCCCCCAAAAAAAAAAGATTATCACATTTTTTTTGGTCTAGTTTTCCTCTAAAATTCTCTGACAAGCAAAATTTTTGTGCCCATGTTCCCATCCATTCTCTTATAGCTACATGTAGGGCCTACATGGTCATCACAGGAATGGGGGAGGGGGGGGGGGGGAGGTTATTGAAAGACCTTTTCTGGGGGGGGGGTGATTCACTTACAGCTAAAATCAATTTTTGAAAGCTGTAGACCAATCAAATCATCAGAAAATTGATTTTATCTCACTTAAAGGGAAATCCAACCTTAATAGCAAGTTGCTTTGAAAGAAAGAGGAAAAATCTGAGAAGCAGATTGGTGAAAGTTTGAACGAAATCGGGCAAGCAGTAAGAAAGTTATGAATTTTTGAAAGTTGTAATCACTATGCATATGGGAATTTCAAATTGGCCGAATAGGTAATGTCACTGTGATGTAGCTGTGGACAACTCAGTCCCCCATTCGCTCTAATACACAAAATGACTAAAATGTCACTTTTTTTCAAAATGCATGACTCAGTAGGATCGTTTCGTTCATGAGGACCTATAACAATATGCTATCTCCAATATATTTTGAGTACTGCCCTGAGGGTAAAAGCGCCTCGAAGAAAATCGCAAATTAATGATATTTTTGTGTACGACAAATGAGAGAGTTGTCCACAAAAATGTCACAACTGACTCACCAAATTGCCAATTTGAGACTCGCATAGATGTAGTGATCTCATTTTTCAAACATCCATAACTTTCTTAGTCCTTGTCCGATTTCTTTCAAACTTTCACCATCCTGTTTTTCTTATTTTTTTGTTTTCACACAAATCATCTTATTACCAAGGTTGGATTGCCCTTTAAAATTGATTTTAGCTGTTAGTGAATCACCTCTCTGGTTCAAATGAGCCATCTTCTTGAAATTTTGAAATGGCAATGTGCAGAGCAGTCTTGCTGCAGCCAATCCCTTTTGCTAATTTGACATTCAGACTCTCAGAGTAGGCCCTCATGATGATGGGTCACTTGGGGGGGGGGGCTTTGGTTATGGCCTGTTTTTTGCCCATGCTGAATTACAAACAAAATTGTTATACAAGACCTGCCTTTGCAAACATTTTATTCACATGAAATCATAGCACTACTCTGATGATATAAACCACTGTAAAATATACGTATTATTTAATCACTCGTGGAGAAAATGTAGTGGAAGCTCAGTGACGGAAATAAGCAAAGCAGAATCCATGTGGTCTTAAACTTTTGCAAATAACTGTAATAAAATAATACAGTAAAATACTAAGAAGATGAAAAATGCATGACCCTCACATTAATTGTAAGAAAAATATTTCACCTGTTGTAAAATCAGAAAATGCTTTAATAACATGTAACAACTTCGGAAACCCAAGTGGTGGAAATGAATGTTGAAAACTACCAAAAGTATGTCAAACTCACTTCAAGTTAGACACAATATGGCAGAAGTTGATTTGTTGATCATGCACATAACAAAATAAAGTAAATCAGGGTGTGTTCAACTGAAGCCAAGTTGGCCATTCTATGTCTATATTTTGGTCTGTTCGTGATTATGGAAAACTGAAAATGATTATTACTGATTTGGATATTTGTCAACACTTTCACCAATTCTTAAGGACTTTTTATTTTAAAAAAAAAGTTAGAATGTATTTTCTGTTGGGTTGGGAGGTCATTTCTGTTTCCTTCATGTCAGAAAGAGACAAACATTAAAAGTGACTCAGGCTGTCGTTTTACAAAACTGCCATACATGTAAGTCCAAATTCACTGACATCCCATTGAAATGTGTGTTTTGATATCAACACTACATGTATTCCAAATGGAATGTTGTGAGCAATTTGCACTTATGTATAGCGAAATGTAGTTACACGAAAAGACGCATCTGGAATGCAAACTGCATGACTGATGAAAATCATTTTTTTATTTTATAGAGGTAAAACAATATCATCAAAGAGCTGGTAGATATCTCTACTTCCTTAGTGGGGTCCTCTCGCTATTCGTAGGAACCGCTATTCATAAACGTGCGTTATGAATAGCGGTCCATATGAGTAGTTATGAATAGTGGTCCTTATGAATGGATGTTCTTATGAATAGCGAGGTAATTTGTCTATGGTTTGCTCACTATTCAGAAGGACCACTATTCATACCAAACCGCTATTCATTTAGTCACGCTTTATTGATGGCGGTCCTTATGAATAATGAGGTTACCCCTCCTTAATTAGGCTTAATATCACAAAAATTGCCATTAGATATGTCAAATTACAACTTTTAATTCCCCAATATCACCTATAATTATGCTTTTGCATTCTGGACGCATCTTTTCCTGCCATAGCATTTTGCAGTACCTCATATGAATTAAATTTTGAAATGATGCCCAGGTATACCAACACTGTCCCTTCCAGGGAAATAACTTTGTGTTTGTGACTTGCTAAATAACCTTTTCCCTCACCGCCATCATCACTCCTTTCTTCTCTCTATCTTTCACATCAAGTGAAATAGTATGAAGTTAACTCCAACAAAAAAACAACAACTAGGCAGCAGTTTAGTGCTAGAAATAATACTCCGATCAGGGTCATGATGAGTTTCAAATTTTCGACCTTTTATTTCAGATCATCTTCAGGAACTAAAACATAAGTGAACATGAAATGTTTATAGTCTGGAAGTTTGACATCAAGTGATTTTAATCACTCAGATAAATTACAAACAGATCTGTAAAACTAATGTTTTAGTTCCTGAAGATGATCTGAAATAAAAGGTCGAAAATTTGAAACTCGTCATGACTCTGATCGGAGTATTATTTCTAGCACTATACATTCATATCTTCTGTGGTAATGATGGATTAGGCAGCAGTTAGTGTCTGATTAATTCAAATTCTTTTCTGCGTGCATGTGCTTGTAGTAAATGTCTTATTTCATACAATCATTCACCCAAGGATATTTAACAGCCCCTATATATATATATATATATATATATATATATATATATATATATATATAGTCCTTAAAGATGTGCCTCTGTTTTTCTTCTTTAACCAGTTGGGTATGATTTGAATTTGGTATAACACACATTTCCAATAGACTTCAGCCCAAGTTAACTCGGGCTTAGTTTTCAAATGGTTAGAAGACAATATTCTGTGTTACTGGAGATACTAAATTGTGATACCAAAAAGTCTTCAATAGTAAAAGAAAATCTCCAGTTCTCTGAGAAATTTGGAATGTTGCTTTTCATGGAATTACTTTTTGAATATTCCACATGATTTTCATACTAAAAGTTGAATTTGAATGTGAAGAGTATTTCTATGATTTATGACATGGCATAATTCTTTGGCAAGACATTAATCTACATTTGCCACTCTCCACCTGGGTGTTGAATGGGTATGGGCAGGAATTAATTCCTTGAATGCTGTGAGCACCGAAATCGGTAGCCTAGCTAGAGCTGGGGGTAATATTGGAGTGCCTTGAGTACCATTCATGGTGGATATGAGCGCTATATAAATATCCAATATTATTTTATTATTACAATTTTTTTCCAGTTCTGGCAAACTACTCATCCTGTAGTGAAGATCTATGCAACACAGGTGAATGCATAGATGAAGGAAATGGCTACATATACTGTGATTGTACACCCTTCACCAGCGGGGCTTACTGTGAAAGTAAGTATGGTAGTGGACCCTATTTCCGAACACTTTTCACAAAATCAACCATAGCAAATAAAATATTGCATGAATATCTGTCAAACTTACATGATAATAAATGCTCAAAAGTCCTACAGAAAAAGAAGTTGATGGAATTTGAAAAAGACAACGTAGATTTAATATGATATTCCCTTCCGAGCGAACCCCTTCCCAATGACGCAACGTTTTGGTCTCTTGAAAAAGGTATTGTATTTCCAAACGTGCGCCCCCTATGGGGAAAAAGACACATCCTACCCCGATTTGGGGCCAATGGGATGAAGACTGGGGGTGACGAGAGAGCAGGTTATAAGATACATGTATCACTTATGTTTTTTGCCTCATGTTATGATCTTCTGCCCTGTGTTCTGTGTGTCAAATAGTGTGGAGAACATATGCGTAGTCCCACGCGTATGAAAGCCATTTTATGCACTTAACTTTACGTGTTCGTTAATACGATACTGTTCGGAAATACAATCCTTGACTATATAGTACAGCAACATTCAGTGGGTTAGCTACAGGGGGGAGGGGGCTGTTGGGCATCGTGCCCTCCCCCTATATTTGAATGGAAAAAAAAAGAGAAAAAAAGAGAGAAAACAAATGGCTTGTGTTTTCAAAATATGCACAACTTTAGGCCAGAATTAAACACTGCCCAATTGCATAGAGTTCAATGTACAGTAGTCCACTCATTTATGGAATGCCACGTGTTAACCTCTTCATCTTGTATTAATTACTGTTATGTGTTCTCCATTGACAGCAATTATGATAATTATTACTATAAATTTTTCCTAAATCGGTTCTGGAAGTTTATATTAAAAGGGTATAAGGTATTGGTGTTGAATTTAATTCAAAAGTATTTCTACTTGATTCTATCCTGTAAAAACAAAAGGGCAAGTCCTAGATATGCCTCGTACTATCATGGAATAAGCCAATTTGCGCATGTTCAGATAAAGGTCATTTGTACCAAGTACGAGTGACCTCTATAAGCTGTCATAGTGTGCACACCACGATACTCGCACCAGTATGATTTTACTTGTTAAACAAGTAGCGTGTCCACCAAAACAGATGCACGTGCGCTTACAAATTGGGGTCATTTCAGGGTCATTTGTACCATGTACTAATTACAAACTGGCTTCTTCCAAAGTATTTTGACTTAATCCTATCCTGTAAAAAACAAAAGGGCAAATCCAAGATATGTCCCATACTATGGACTTGCCCTTTACTAAGTTAGCATAATGGAATTGTACTATGGACATAAATTCAAGTTCAGTTCGGTTTTATTTAATCTCGACCAAAAGTCCGAAGACTCACAATACAAGTTTACAGATTTGTCTTATATTCAGTAATTATTTAAAAAAACAGCAATATTCAAATTCATATACAAACACACAAATGGGAAAAATACATGTATATCAAAATGAATATATATCAAATATATATATCAAATATATATATCAAAATAAATATATATACTAAACCAATCAAAATATATATAAAAATAAATGTATATAGACTTAACCATATTAAATGCATTAAAAATAAAGATGCAAAAACAATGTATTACTGTGATGTCCAGTGAATGTACTGAAGAAAGGTCTACTGTCAGCACATTGACATTAACAAAAGTCATTTTACTTGATATTTTGTGTGATCTACAGACCCCGTTCTCATTATAACGCGCGCTAGATTGCGCCACCTCTAAAGTGAGAACATGTCGACGTCGTGATCCACAGAGGTACATGGCGATCCCAAACCACGAGAGATAGCGCAATCTAGAGCGAGCCTATTCGCAGTTTACTGTGCAGAGAGAGCTAAGATAGATCGCGCTACCCTCTGCAGGTTTGAACCCTCAGCGTGCCAGTGGACCTTCCAGGCACGCGCCCCACCATGGCCTGATCCACTTTCCAAACTGATAATGAGAACAGGGTCACAGTCATCGGATATACTAGAAACTCAGATGTGGTTGATAACGTTTGGGACAATTATCTATGCTGTATCCACTGTGTATTCACTTCTAATCTGTTTATTTATTTCTAGGAACCCCATCGTGTACTAGTAGGAATCCATGTAGACATGATGGAGAGTGTATAGATGGAGCCAACAATAACCTTCCTTCTTCATGTAATTGTAATGCAGAATGGACGGGAGAAATCTGTGAATGTAAGTCACTTTAAAGCCAATACTTGCATTGAAGCTTTCAACCTTTTGATAAAACATTTTAAAGAGTTATTGTGAATTTTTATCATGTATTGAGGTATACTCTAGGCCAGCCAAGTATAAACAACATATCAAAACTTGCTGAAAACAGCATACCCTGAAAATCGCTAGCGTATGTATATGTACGTATCGGATGATGTTGCAGGTAGAGTGTGTGTAGTCTGAACATAGTCCCGACATTCCACGGAATGGGTCCGCTCGCTATTCATAAGAACCGCTATTCATAGAAAACCGCTATTCATTTTAACATGCGTTATGAATAGCGGTCCTTATGAGTAGTTATGAATAGTGGTCTTTATGAATGGATGTTCTTATGAATAGCGAGGTAATTTGTCTATGGTCTGCTCGCTATGTAGAAGGACCGCTATTCGTACAAAACCGATATTCATTTAGTCACGCGTTATGGATAGGGGTCCTTATGAATAAGTGGTCCTCATGAATAGTGGTCCTTATAACTAGTGAGGTTACCCCCCACGGAATGCCTGGTTTATTCTCAGCAAGTACACGTTTTCTTTCAGAATCATTGGACAGATGCTGTTTGTTGATCCATACTTGTATAAATATATGCTGATTATTTTGTTGGATTCTGTTAGAGTTCTTTATTGATTGTGACCAGAAGTCCAGGACCCCGTCTTATAAAGAGTTGCGATTGATTTGAATCGATCACAGCTTCAGATTAGTCGCAACTCTGTACTTAAGAGATAAGAGTTGCGATTGATTTCAAGTCACCAACGATTCAAATCAATTACAACTCGATATAAGAAGGGGTCCTGAACTCAAGATTATTTTTAATGAATGAGTTAGAAGTCAGATACTTTTAAAATTTTTGTTATTGTTACATGCAACATGAACATAAAAATACAAAACAATTCAATAGATCTCCTTTTCAGAATTGTTGGTGTTTTGATTTATTTTACCTGACTACTAAGAAAGCAAGTGTTTGTAAGTAAGCAACCAGGGGACCAACAGTTTTAAGTCCTATCCAAGGGACTTGGTAATGAGAATTAATGCCTTACCAAAGGGCAATAGCGAATCTACTTGCTTTCGAACCTGGGACCTCCCAGTTAAAAAGACCACTGCTCTACCACTGAGCTATCCAGCCTCTTCTACATGTATACATATCAACTGAAATTTGAGAAATCTAACCAAGTTAGTTTTGGGTTGCTTGTTATTCCACAAATGTGCTGAAAGAACACACAAACTTCTTTCTCTGCTTAAATCTCTTCCATGCCGTGGATGGCAAATCCTGCCCAGGAATATGAGTGTTGAAGAATTTGTTTTGACTTAATATTGCTACAAAGCTCTTTTCCTGAAACAGTAAACAGGTAGACTCCTGTTGAAGTTTTTCCCCATGGAATATATTTTAGGCTCAATTTTTTTTTTTAAATTATTTTTTAATGTGTTTTATTGAATCAAAACAATCATATCATTTTTGCATATGATTACAAAATGATTATAGTAGAAAAATAAATCAACAAAGTCGACCCCATGAAGGCACTAAGGGGACAAAGGAAAACCAGCCCAAGATGCACAGGCGAGTCCGACATAGACCCGCCGATCGAATGGCCGACAGCCCCGCCAGGACAAGGGCCCAAAAGATGCAACAGACTCCATGCACATGTGCAACCACTTCATCCCAACTAAATACGCCACTTATATGCAATCACTACACTGACTCATCACCAGCATACATCACAAGGCAAAAAGGCGTGCATGAACCCTGTCCCGTCCAAGGAACTTCCAGAACCGGCAAGACAGCCAACCAAACGACCAGCCAGAACATGCCCCCATCACCCGGCATCCCAGGCGTGGATCTCCCAGACACCCGAGCTGCCTCCATGAAGTAGACGAGACATAATAAATGGCATACTTATGTAAACAATCAATATAATAACTGGCAGGCAGGCAGGGGGGGAAAAAAATAGGCTCAATTCGATCTACAATAAAACAAGCTATTGAAATCAGAATTTTAATACATGAAAAGTTCAAATATGACGATCATTTAAAAACTTGATGGTACAGAAGGGGTTAACATTGCCGTTTGTTTGTTTTGTATTTTAATCTAGTTCCCTTGACATGCAATAGGAACACATGTCGGAATGGGGGTACTTGTATGGATGCGGTTTCACCAGGACAGTTAGCCAGTTGTTTGTGTACAAATGATTGGGATGGACCTACGTGTGAAGGTAAGAATTATGCACATAGTACTTTCATGACTCCAAATACTTCCTAATGTTGATAATTGAATTGAAAATAATTTATTTCCATCATCGCATGACATATATATATATTATATATAGAGAGAGAGAGATAGAATATCATATAGAGCGAGTGGTATTGAAATATGAAATTGCATATTATGTTGACATTATGTTAGCAGGGTAAAAATACTGAAATGTAAAGAATTATATGACCATCAACATTATATTTTGAGCTGTATTATTATAGCTCAAATGGAAAATGGTGCTTTGGTAAGAGTCAATAAATAAGGCTTGACAAGTGAATCCATCAGGCTTATTTTGAATGATATTGGTCACAAGTAAAGATTGAATTACTGCAGTTTAGTATGAAAAATGACAGATTGTATTAAATTGCACCTCATGAGGAGAGAGAGATGTGTTTCTTTTAAAGTTTTATAAGGTTTTCCAGTCATCTTCCCCATTTGATGTGTACAAAAATATTTAAGGATATTTTTTGTTTCCTCCAAAGAAAATATTTTATACTACATGTGCCCTAGAGAAATGTATGCTGTACGTAGGACATAATGTTTTTGCATGCCGTCTAAATGAATTTGATCTATCTACATGTATTCATCATCATGAGGTAAATTTAAAGGGGTCTGGTAACTTTGTGGAGGCTTGATTTAATAAATTGTTGAATTTTGATATCCGTCTTGTATAATGATGTTCAGAGGGATAAATAAATAGCCAGACATAGAAAGGTTTTCAAATCTATAATGCCATTAATAAGATATCTATGACTGAATACTCCCATTTATGAAAGCATATGGTCATACGTTTTAGTCTAACACTGAGTCTGTAGGGGGGAAATGAGTCTGGCATTTCCGGTCACTTGCATATGTTTACTTTTGTGAAGCACGTGATGATTTTGAAGTGCTTTTTTTTCCCCCTGGGCTTCATTTTTACACCATATTACATACACTGATAGCATGTAAGGCCAGGCAGCTCAGATTTTATCAAGCCTCTACAAAGTTACCACATCACTTTAAATTATGAAATTATTTGTAGAAAGTACATGCGAGGGATGCTCACAAAGTTACTCACAAATTTGCCAATTTTCATTTTATATTAACTGAAGGAAAATAAAGCCAGTTCATAATTAGTGCATGGTACAGTACAAATGACCCTGAAATGATCCCAATTTGTCTGTTTTGGTGGACACGCTACTTGTTTAACATGTTAAATCATACTGGTGCGTGCATCATGGTGCGCACTCTTTGAAAGCGTATAAAGGTCAGTCGTACTCGGTGCAAATAACCTTTATCTGCACATGCGCAAATTGTAAGTACGAACTGGCAGATAAGTTTTTTATCCTTTATCATATTTTCTGTAAATTTTAACTGATTTCCATTGCTGATTTTTCTGCTTTAATCAAAACACAACAGATATCAGGGTAGACTACACCTTTAAATGAATATATATATATATATATATATATATATATATAAAATATATATATATATATATATATATATATAAATATATATATATATATATATATATATATATATATATAAAATATATATATATATATATATGTTGTCAATCATATTTCAATTTCCTATATATTTAAAACATTTTTAAAACTAAGGATAAGGATACTTTAGAATTTTAAACTTCCAGACATGTGCTAAATGTGTTAATCAACACACCACTTGTACATTGACTTTTAGTAACGGATTCAATTCCCTTTTTGTTTGTTTGATGCATGTAATAAACATTTATAGCATAAATTGTTTGGAGAAGCATGGTTATGAATACATATTTTATATAATTTAACCTAGTGGAATAAAGCATACATTAAGCATACACATATACATTAAAGGGAATCGGTAACTTTGTGGAGGCTTGATTTAATAAAATTGTTGAATTTTGATATCTCTCTTGTATAATGATGTTCAGAAGGATAAATAAATAGCCAGGCATAGAAATGTTTTAAAATATACAATGCTATTATTAAGATATCTATGATTGAATACTGCCATTTACTAAACCGTACGGGGGTACGCTTTAGTCTAACACTGCAGTTTATTGGGCAAAATGAGTCTGGCATTTCCGTTCACTTGCATGTTCACTTTTGTGAAGCACATGATTTTGAAGTGCATTTTTTTCCTGTGCTTCATTTTTACACCATATTACATACACATGTAAGGTCAGGCAGCTCAGATTTTATCAAGCCTCTGCAAAGTTACCAATTTACTTTAAGATAAAAAAGACGTGATTTTATATTCTGGATTTTAAAACCACCAATTACCTCTATTGTATTGAAAGATGGAAGTGGTTTTGTATTTTGTCAATATTGGTCAGAAGTTACTGGATCGAGCAATGTAAATTAGATCAAGGATTTGTGTTACGATTGACTATTTGATATTTACTCTGAACATACTCGTCAGTTCAGTTCAAATTACATTTATTTACCATAATATACAGAACACATACAGTGTGTATCTGGATTGCATTGACTGTATCTTCTCTTAAAAGCCAGAAGGGTGTTAACTCATATACTTTAACATAGATTTAATGCCCTTCTTGCCCTCAACAGATGAATATTGAAAGCGACAAAGCATGGAAGTTGTGGTAGGTGTGCCGAAATAAAGTAAATGATGTTTAATATTTCACATCTATTAACGTATGAATTAATTAAATATAAACAAATGTTTTGAAGTTAGAAAAAAATAAACAAAGCTTTAATGAACATCTGTGAAAAAATCTTTAATAAAAAAAGAAAGACAAATTAGAAAAAAAACAAATGAATCAAAACAAAACCACACAAACAAAGAAAGACAGAACGAAATATCACCTGAACTAGAAGGGTGTTTTCTAATATCTATTACACAGTTTAACTGTCCTGCCGCCTCTTAACAGAAAATATATGAGGACATGATAGACATGAAGGAGTGTGAGAAGAAGAAGAAGAAGAAGAAGAAGAAGAAGAAGAAGGAGGAGGAGGAGAAGGAGAAGAAGCAGGAGAAGAAGGAGGAAAAGAAGAAGAAGGAGAAGAAGAAGAAGAAGAAGAAGAAGAAGAAGAAGAAGAAGAAGGAGGAGGATGAGGAGGAGGAAAATAAAACATGAGGGAAACAACCATACAATACCCCCAAAACAATACAAAAACAACCATTAGAACCATCACATAGGAGCAACTTACATTTATACATGATATTCGCGGAAGCAAATTTGACATGTCAATCATCATCATTTAACAATGATTAGGCACCTCTTAAAGGCTGATCATGACGTGGGAACATACAACATGACATGGGAAATGGCAATGTATTTTTTTAACTTATTAATGAATGGCAAGTGGGGAAAGTAGCTGCACGCATGTACTCACGTATAATATGCAGCAATGTGAAGTGCGTTGTGCTTACGTAGCTATAATAACAAAACCACTGTTGTTTACTGTGTCTTTTGTAGTGGTTATCCACCACCTAAGACGTGATTAGGTGGTAATGGTAATCAGTGCATTACTGCCCGCTCTCTTATGACCTTCATTATCAGGTTGTCATGGTAACTCTCTGTAATTATTAGATTTGATGCCACTATTCACCTCTATGCCTTAGTAATAGCAAGCAATTAATTTAATTGCTCTAAGCAATAAATAGGCTATGATGAGATTGTGTTTGCCATGTTAACTTAAACCTTTCCGGACATCAATTATTTTAGGGCTAAATTGATCTGCTTTTCTTCTTCAAATTGGCAAAAAAAATGGTACAGTTTTCATTGCTACTTTTTCCAATAAGTAGCCATGTACTGTATAAGTGGCTATTTTCGCGGTGGTTTTATTTTTGCGATTTTCGCGAGTCGGTCCTCGCGAAAATTTCCACTTCAATGTATGGCTGTTTATAGTAACAAAAACATCACAAAAATCGCGAAATTAAACCCTCGCGAATTTCCCTACCTATTCCAAAATCGCGAAAATATCTGTACGCGAAAAAAAAAGCTTATACAGTATCTCAAAACATGGACAAAAATATTTAGGGAAGTTTAAAAAACTTTATCATAAAAATGTATTGAAAATTGTGGCATTGTAAAGATTCATTGCCTATTTTAATCTTTAAAAATTCCTGGCATCATACGCTAGCCTATAGTGAAAGAAAAATGGTCACATTGTGTGCAGAAATATTTTGCTCCTTCTGCTCACTCAGACTTTATGTTCTTAGGTCGTTGAGCAAACTGATTTTCATTATGTTTTTTACTTTGCAGATACCGTTACGTAATTCACTTGTCGATATGTGCTAATTAATGTAAAAACCGACAGAGCACTATGGGTTTTCAAGAGGCGACATCTTGCGATGTTTGTCCTTAATTTTTCTGTGCCAGAATGCCTCATTTTGGGGACATTTATTTACCGTTTCTCCAGTATATCCTGCCAAGAAGTGAGTACAGCTTGGTGTGAATGTAGTATTAGAATGAGTTATGCAATTGTGGAAATAATGGATGTTTTAATTTTTGTTCTGAGTGAAATTGAC
Organism: Heliocidaris tuberculata; assembly: GCA_025618425.1. NCBI lineage: Eukaryota > Metazoa > Echinodermata > Echinoidea > Camarodonta > Echinometridae > Heliocidaris > Heliocidaris tuberculata. The sequence goes on from CM046833.1 coordinate 1,839,711, forward strand.
TCTCGCTTGATAAGAAAGTACACGTGTGATGTAGATAGTCTTTTCTGCAGACCATTTGATAAAAGTATATAACTATTTGACATGTATTTTACATATCGCTAAGAATAAGCAGTATATCGATATCCAAGGGTATTATTTTTGGGGTTAATTTAGCAGTTGGATATTTACAATTTACAAGGAAAAGCTAATTTTGGTGGTTTATTTATGCCCGTATTGATAGACTTTTAATTAATGGTCTGAATTAAGACTAACTATTGCACACGGAGATTGTGGGCGTACTGTTAGTTTTTTAACAACACATGGTATAAGAAAGGGAGTGTGAATTTATGTTATATTATATTCTAGTAAAGCAATTATCATGAAGTTAATTCTTGTCTTAGTATTTTATGACTATCGATAAAGTCATGCATTTAAAGAGTTTTCTGTATGGGTTTTAATACGAATATTGGTGACTGAAAAGGTGTGTCACATCATTTGTTTGAAGGTCAAGAGGAATTATTTGACCTTGTGTTGTCATTTATAAAACCAGAATGTCTTGAAGAGAGATATTTGTAGAAATATTATGAAAGATACAAGATGCCATTTGGGTGGTTAAATATTCATATATGTATTTAAATTAGTGTTCAATTATGCACGAGAACATGAATATTCGGGCATATGCATTTTCTGTTTTAGAGGCTATATTATGCATAGAAATGATTTGAGGACAAAGTTATACATATACATGTATTTAGTTTGATATATTTTACTATAGGAAATTTAAGACTTTAAATTCAGATAAGCATGTTTTATCAGTAAAGGAAAATATTATACGTCTCAAGATGTATGCAACATTTAATGATTTTAGTTTTGAGGTAACAAACCATTTACATGTACTTGAAACTGATATAAATGAGTCAAGTTGACTTATGTATTTATGAATGCTTCAATTTGTTCTTTACAGATTGAATAGAATAAAAGACTATACAATTCCAAACGGGGTATACTGGCTGTTCGGGCTGTTCATCTTTTCTCTCAGCGATCCAACAATTCAATTTCTCACTGCTAACCTGGGATGCGACAGGAAAGATGACTGATGGAAGTGACCTGAAGTTCAAGCGAAGGGGTGCCAAGTCCAGATTCACGAGGTTCGGCAATGCGACAGAGCTACTCATTTCTGAGGGCCGAAGTAGGGCGGAGGCACAGAACTCCTTCGAGAGGTATGAGCAGGCATACCAAGAAGTGCAAGATGCTCATGACAAGTTTACCATGACCATTAAAGACGAGGCAGAGTATGATAGAGAAGAAGTCTGGATGGATGATGTTCAGAAGGATTTTCTGAAGTTACAGTTCAGGTACATTGACTATGTCAAGCTTGATGAAAGTGCTTTGTCAAGTCCTGCAGCAGAAGACACCACTGTCAATGTTCATCATGGTCATCAAGGGACTGAAGGTTATAATCCTATGCCTGCTGACAGCAGACAAGAGGTATATGAACAGGAAAGCATGAGCCACTTTAAGCTTGAAAGACCGAAGCTACCAAAGTTCAGTGGAGACATCCGTGAGTACTGCATCTTTAAGTCAGATTTTGAACATGTCATAGGTAGCAAATGCAACTCCAGAGATGCTTTGATGATTCTTCGCTCATGCCTTCAGGGCAAACCTCTTCAACTCATCCAAGGTATTGGACAGGACTATGTTGCAGCTTGGGAGCAGCTAGACACCATATATGGGGATTCCAGATATGTAGCAGACACGATCATCAGTGACATTTCGAAGTTTAGGCCACTGAAGCAGGGTGAGGATGCTAGGTTCTGTGAGCTGGTGAATCTAGTGAGGAGAAGCTTCAACACCCTGAATGAGATTGGGAAGCAGAATGACATGGACAACAGTCATATGTTGGCCATAATTGAGAGAAAGATGTGTCCTGAAGACCGTAGGCTATGGTTTCGAGACCAGGATTGCAGGTCAGATGTAACTCTGCAGTCATTAATGAACTGGATGGCGAAGGAAATGCGAGCTCGCATGAGAGCTTCAGCGCCGCTTCGCAGTGAAGCCAAGCCCAGCAATGTGAACATGGTCTCCAAGACAGAGGAGAATCAGTCCAGGAATCAGTCCAGAATGGAGTATAAGTGTTGGGTCTGCAAGAGTGCTACTGGGCACTGGACTGATCAGTGTAGGACTTTCATCTCCAAATCGGCACCTGAGCGATGGAAGATGGTAAAGGACAATCATGCCTGCTACAGCTGTTTAAAGAAAGCTGGACGAGACCACATGATGAGTAACTGCAAAAGGAGGCGCCGTTGCAGTGAAACCAGGAATGGAGTGCAGTGCTCATACTATCACCATCCATTACTCCACACTGAAAAGAGCATTGCTGATGAAGGAGGAGTAACAAAGCAAGTTGGAGTAGCTACAGTTAATGCCAATGAATCCCTCCTTCCAGTGGTGGTAGTAGATGTGATCTGCAGTAAACGAACTGTAAAGCAAGGGAATTTACTCTTAGATTCAGGTGCCCAGATAAGTCTGATCCGTAGTGGGTTCGCTGAGGAGTTGAGTCTTAAGGGAACACCGATCACCATAACGATGATTAAGGTTGGTAGAGTTGAGGAGGTTCTCCAAACTCGCAAGTATCGGGTGCTCATCAGAGAAGCAGGGAAAAGCTCCAAGCCTATCACTGTTGATGCTATAGGCATACCCTGCATAAGCGAAGATGTTGCAGCAGTTGACTTGGGCCTTCTAGCAAAGAAGCTGAAACTGAAGAAGCAAGATTTGAAGAGAGGTGATGGAGAGATTGACCTCCTAGTTGGTATAGATCATGCCAGGCTCCATGGTGGAGAAGTGAGAGAAGTTGGATCTTTAGCAGCTCGCAGATCTCCAGTAGGATGGGTGGTATTTGGCAAAGGACCAACTGATCGTGTCAGCACTAGTGCAGTTCTTCATGTAAAGATCTCAAGCCCTGTGGACCTTACAGACTTCTGGAATTCGGAGATGATGGGTGTTACGCCAACATCCTGCCAGTGTAAACAAAGCGGTCTGAGTAGACAGGAAGAGATTGAAGAGCAGTTGATTAGAAGTTCATGCAAGAAGGTAGGAAATCAATGGCAAGTTTCCTATCCTTGGAAGAAAGACCCCAATCTTCTACCAGACAACAGGATACAGGCTGAGAAGATCTTGGTGACTACTGAAAAGAAACTGGCCAGAAATGAGATGTATGCATCTGCATACGAAGAGCAGATGAAAGAAATGGAAAAGCTGAACTTTTCCAGAAAGCTGACAGAGGATGAGATGAATAGTTACGAGGGGCCAGTGCACTATATTTCTCATCATGCAGTGATAAGGCCAGAGAAAAAAAGCACTCCAGTACGAATAGTCTTCAATTCATCTGCCACTTTTCAAGGTCACACACTCAATGAGTACTGGATGAAAGGACCAGACCTTCTCAACAGCCTTCTGGGGGTATTGCTGAGGTTCAGAGAGAACAGGATAGCTGTGTGCGGTGACATATCTAAAATGTACCACAGAGTTCTAGTCCCAGAATCTGACCAGCATGTTCACAGGTTCTTGTGGAGGAACATGCAACTCACCAGAGAGCCAGATACTTACATCAAGACTGTACTGACATTTGGGGACAAGCCTGCACCTGCCATGGCTCAGATAGCACTCAGGAAGACAGCTGAGGAGGCAGAAAGTAGACACCCAGAAGCTGCCCAGGTACTTAAAGATTGTGTCTACATGGATGACATCTGTGAGTCAGTGACAGACCTACCTACAGCCCAGAGACTCACAGATGAGATTGACAAGGTGCTAGCTGAGGGAGGATTTAAAACCAAAGGATGGTTGTCAAACAAATCCCTGACGGGAAGTACCCAGAAGGAAGGAGAGATGAGGCTCCTTGAGGCTCTTGCTGAGGAGAAGGTACTAGGAGCTGTATGGGACAACAACAAAGATGTGTTCTCCTACAGAGTAAAAATAGATCTGGAAGAGTACTCTGAGGGTGAACCAGAAGGAGAATGGAGCCTCAGCAAAAGAAAGATCTTGAGCCAGATAGCACGAGTATTTGACCCACTCGGCTTTGCAGCAGCATTTCTGATTCGTGCCAAGATTGGGATGCAGAGACTCTGGGAAAAAGGCTATGACTGGGATGACAAGCTGCCAGAATCAGACCAGAAGTGGTGGATAGACTTTTTCAAAGAGATGAAGGAGTTGGATGAGGTTAAGTTTGAAAGAAGCCTCACACCAGCAACAGCTGTTACCAATCATCCCATGCTGTGTATCTTTGCAGATGCATCCCAGGATGCTCTCGGAGCATGTGTTTATTTGAGGTGGCAGCTTGAGAACGGTAATTATGATGTCAGATTTGTCATAGCCAAGTCCAGAGTGGCTCCATTAAAGAAGATGACCATACCCAGATTGGAACTACAAGCAGCAGTTATGGCTACACGACTCTTCACCACTGTCATGAAGGAGCTGAGACTGCAAGTTGAACAGGTGGTGTTCATGACAGATAGCCAGATTGTTCTATCATGGGTACGGAGTCAGAGAAAACGTTTTAAGACGTTTGTAGCAGTGAGGATCGCAGAGGTTCAAAGTCAGTCTGATCCTGCCCAGTGGAGATATGTTCCAGGTGACCAGAACCCTGCCGATGATGTGTCAAGAGGTCTGCCAGCAGCAAAGTTAGGAAGCAGATGGCAGCATGGACCAGACTTCCTGTACTCTCCAGAAAGTGATTGGCCTGAAGATGAGAGAGCAGTCCTGGATAATGAATCTGTGATGGAAGTGGAGAAAAAGAAAGTTCATCTTCTCTCCATGGCAACTAATCTAGAAGTCATCAAGAGTGAGAACTTCTCAAGCTGGAGGAGGCTTATACGAGTAGCTGCCTATGTATTGCGATTTGTGCACAAGCTCAGAAAGGCACGAACAGATGGAGAGAGAGATGACAGCAGCCATTCTCTGACACCGGAGGAGTTAAGAGAGTCAGAGAAAATGCTGATCAGAGGGGCTCAAACTACCCTTAGAGCTCGTCTTGAAAAGGGTGAATTCAAGACGCTAAGTCCCTACACAGATGCAGAGGGAATAATCCGAGTTGGTGGTAGGACAGACAAGGCTATAGTTTCGTTTGATATGAGACACCCTGTACTCCTGCCACGTGATGACAAGATATCGTGGCTCATAACATGTGAGATGCATCAGGATGGACACGGCGGAGTAGCAGCCACAACTGGGAAAGTGAGAAAGCGGTACTGGATACTGCAGGGACACAAACTTGCAAAAACCTGCAAGTTCAGATGCACAAAATGTAGAGAGATGGAACACAAAGTAGAGAAACAGCTGATGGCAGAATTACCTGAGCAACGAGTTGCCCCTCATACCCCACCATTCTACAGTACTTCATGCGACTACTTTGGTCCATACAGAGTGAAGATTACCCGCAACACGACGGCAAAGTATTATGGGGTAATCTTTACTTGCCTCAGCACGAGGGCAGTACACCTTGAAATGGCTGCAGACTGTTCAACTATGGACTTTCTTCAAGTGCTTAGAAGGTTTTTTGCAGTTAGAGGTCAGCCCGCATACCTGCTAAGTGATAATGGCACACAGTTTATTGGCGCAGATCGAGAGCTTCGTGAGATGGTCAGAGGTTGGGACGTGCAGAAACTCCAAGAATTCTGTGCAGACAAAGGCACAGTTTGGAAATTCACCACTCCTTCAGCACCTCACCAGAATGGATGTGCGGAGTCGCTGGTGAAAAGCTGTAAATTCGCACTCAAGAAAGCCATCGGAGAGCAGCGTCTTTCACCGTTTGAGCTTTACACATGCCTGTTAGAAGTAGCCAACCTGGTTAATCAGCGTCCTGTTGGTAGGATTCCTAACGACCCTGATGACGGAAGCTACTTGTGTCCAAACGACATGCTACTAGGGAGAGCTTCGCGTCACGTACCACAAGGTCCATTCGGAAGTTCGCGAAATCCAAGACATCGAGTTGAATATGTTCAGCAAATTGTGGATTCATTTTGGCAACGCTGGACCAGAGATGTCCTACCTTTACTTGTGCCGCGGCGAAGGTGGAACGCAGATCGTCGAAATGTTCGCGTCGACGACATCGTCATGTTAGCAGATACTAACTCAGTCCGCGGAAAGTGGCTTTTGGGTCGAGTAATCCAAGTGTACCCTGGTCCAGATGGGAGAGTTCGCAATGTCAGAGTGAAAACCGCTTCGGGAGAGTACCGTCGCCCAATCAGCAAAATGGCTATTATATACCCTGCTGAAGGATATGAAGATGAATGAATGTCTTTCGCGATACAGAGGATAGCGAAAACTGATAGAAATGTGTTTTGCATTCATTTGAAGAGTGCATATTGATAAAAGTTTGTTTATGTAATACCGTTAAAGCATAATTGATGGAGATTTCTTTTGAAATGAAGTTTAAATTTTATAAGAGAGATGCATGAATTCAAGGGTCATTTTTTTTTTCTGCAGCAAATAGAATTAGCATGCATAGCAATTTCACACAGTTTCAGCAGTGCTACTCGCGATCAGCTTTACTCGGGATCGGCTCTACTCGCGATCAGCTCTTCTCGAAATCGGCTCAACTCGCGATAGGCTCTACTCGCGATCAGGTTTTATACTCGCGATCAGATGTACTCGCAACCAGTTTACTCGTGATCAGTTCTTTTTCTAAATGAGTGTTGTTGTTTGTAGACACTCACAAGTTGTGTTTTCAAATCGCGAGCTAGATGAGACTGAATTTGGCTTCAAAACAGTTTATCAGTGATATTTTGCAACAATGAAATCTATTGTGTGTAGGTTGTTGTTTTTTTGGAGGTTGTTACAAATGTTTATATATGCAATTTATATTACCTTCTGACATTATGATACAGATATTGATATTTTCATTTATGTATTGAGGCAGGGCCTCATGGGCGGGGGGAGGATGTTTCGTTGAAGAAACTGATTTTCATTATGTTTTTTACTTTGCAGATACCGTTACGTAATTCACTTGTCGATATGTGCTAATTAATGTAAAAACCGACAGAGCACTATGGGTTTTCAAGAGGCGACATCTTGCGATGTTTGTCCTTAATTTTTCTGTGCCAGAATGCCTCATTTTGGGGACATTCATTTACCGTTTCTCCAGTATATCCTGCCAAGAAGTGAGTACAGCTTGGTGTGAATGTAGTATTAGAATGAGTTATGCAATTGTGGAAATAATGGATGTTTTAATTTTTGTTCTGAGTGAAATTGACTCTCGCTTGATAAGAAAGTACACGTGTGATGTAGATAGTCTTTTCTGCAGACCATTTGATAAAAGTATATAACTATTTGACATGTATTTTACATATCGCTAAGAATAAGCAGTATATCGATATCCAAGGGTATTATTTTTGGGGTTAATTTAGCAGTTGGATATTTACAATTTACAAGGAAAAGCTAATTTTGGTGGTTTATTTATGCCCGTATTGATAGACTTTTAATTAATGGTCTGAATTAAGACTAACTATTGCACACGGAGATTGTGGGCGTACTGTTAGTTTTTTAACAACACATGGTATAAGAAAGGGAGTGTGAATTTATGTTATATTATATTCTAGTAAAGCAATTATCATGAAGTTAATTCTTGTCTTAGTATTTTATGACTATCGATAAAGTCATGCATTTAAAGAGTTTTCTGTATGGGTTTTAATACGAATATTGGTGACTGAAAAGGTGTGTCACATCATTTGTTTGAAGGTCAAGAGGAATTATTTGACCTTGTGTTGTCATTTATAAAACCAGAATGTCTTGAAGAGAGATATTTGTAGAAATATTATGAAAGATACAAGATGCCATTTGGGTGGTTAAATATTCATATATGTATTTAAATTAGTGTTCAATTATGCACGAGAACATGAATATTCGGGCATATGCATTTTCTGTTTTAGAGGCTATATTATGCATAGAAATGATTTGAGGACAAAGTTATACATATACATGTATTTAGTTTGATATATTTTACTATAGGAAATTTAAGACTTTAAATTCAGATAAGCATGTTTTATCAGTAAAGGAAAATATTATACGTCTCAAGATGTATGCAACATTTAATGATTTTAGTTTTGAGGTAACAAACCATTTACATGTACTTGAAACTGATATAAATGAGTCAAGTTGACTTATGTATTTATGAATGCTTCAATTTGTTCTTTACAGATTGAATAGAATAAAAGACTATACAATTCCAAACGGGGTATACTGGCTGTTCGGGCTGTTCATCTTTTCTCTCAGCGATCACACTTTATATTCTTAGGTCTGTGAATGAAATGTTCTTGAGCCAAACCAAAAACTGGGGGCAGTGGTCCTGAATTGTTCTGTAGTGATTTGGTGTATGGGGAGAGGATGGGGGTGATGACACAACCCCACCCCCCCCCCACCCTTTCAAACATATTTGTTTGCACAATTTTTTCATTCATAAGGGCTCCACAATGAATCTCCTTGCCTGTGAGTTTTTCAACCGAGGAGCTTTCTGATTATTACTTTAGACCTTTATCGACTCAAGATATTTTGATCGGTGGAGCCTTTTTCATCTTCAATGGTTCAGTGTCTAAAATCACAGGCAATTTGTCCTCTGTTCTTTTTTTTAATTATAATAGGGATGCTTAAGTGACTAAAACTTATTTGAAAAAAATTAAACAAAAAAACCTATCTAAATGTAGACAATGATGTAGAGAGTTGCGCATATGTGCCAGTGAAAAAAATAAGCGGGGGCTAAGGGTGATTAGCCACTGAAACTCTTGAAAAAGCCACCGTAAATGAAAAAAGAGCCACTGTCAAATGATATTTCTGCCCATAGGTGGACTTCTAAGAAGCCCTCGCGAGAGAAACTTTAATTTTTACACTGATGCACGCTGGTTGATATATTTTGTTATGTTTTGCAGCTAATTAACATGTGATTTAATTATCAGTTCACAATCTCATATTCTATATGAATTTTAAAACAATGATATTGTTTTTTGTTTTTTTTTACAATATTCTTGATTATCTTCTAGATCCTGTAACGACCTGTACTGATGTTGGATGCTATAATGGAGGCACCTGTGATTCAGGGACATGCTTATGTCCTGTGGACTACTCCGGAGAATTCTGTGAGGACTGTAAGTAGAGCATTGTATAACATAGGTTCTGTCATTATCATATACTATCTATTTTCCTATCTTCATCACTAGACCAATCACTATAGACCTAACACTAACCCTATAGTACTAACACTAACCCTATAGTACTAACACTAACCCTATAGTACTAACACTAACCCTATAGTACTAACACTAACCCTATAGACCTAACACTAACCCTATAGTACTAACACTAACCCTATAGTACTAACACTAACCCTATAGTACTAACACTAACCCTATAGTACTAACACTAACCCTATAGTACTAACACTAACCCTATAGTACTAACACTAACCCTTTAGTACTAACACTAACCCTATAGTACTAACACTAACCCTATAGTACTAACACTAACCCTATAGTACTAACACTAACCCTATAGTACTAACACTAACCCTATAGTACTAACACTAACCCTATAGTACTAACACTAACCCTATAGTACTAACACTAACCCTATAGTACTAACACTAACCCTATAGTACTGGACGATACAGGATCTTCTGTGAAGACTGTAAGTATAGAGTTGTAAGAAGCAAGCTCTAGCAACAATGTCTCCATGGTCAATATCCTGCCCTATCCTATCTTCATCATAGGGATGTAGCTTGGAACCAGAACCGGTCTCAAACTCACCAGACTAAAGGTTTTGTGCCGACCCAGACACGTACCAGACTAAAGCTCAAATCAAGTCAACTCGGTAACAGTTCCGGTAGAAAAGAGTTGTGAAAAGCCCAGTTTTTTTTCATCTTTTATCACTCAGAAAGTGTATTTTCTAATATATTTGAGTTTATATGTACATGTCTGCCTAGAGTGTATTATAATACATGTTACAAAGCCCTCTTAAGGAAAAGAACTGACATTTATTGGTGTCAAAATTTTAATGAAAGATTTAACCCTTTGGAGACAATTGACCACATTTTGTGGTTTGGCTCAATAACTTTTAATTCAGAGCCCTAAAAAATATACCAGATATATGAGTAGAAAGAGCAAAAATTTCTGCACACACTGTTTCCATTTTTGCTGTATGACCATATCGCATTTGATGCCAAGAATTTTAATAAGGAGAATAAGCATAAAAATCCTTAAATTGGCAACACATTGAGAGATTCAAAATCATTGTTTTTTTAATCAAAATTGGTAATTTTTTCAACTTTTCGTCAAAGTTCTTAAGCATGTTTATTGTTTTCAAAGACATTACATTTTATTAGAACCATGTAGCATTAAAAGAAAAATATTGTTGCCAATTTGAAGAGAAAAATGAGATAAATTTAGCCCTTAAATAATTCTTGTCGTGAAAGGCTTAACTATGTTCCTAATTAACAAGTTACCGGACTGGTCCAGAAACCGGTGAGGATTTTTAGAAGTTAAGGAGCCAGACCAGACCAGGATTTTGGTTTGCGAGCTACAGCACTACTTCATCACTGGACCAAATACTATATCTAACCCTAACCTTAAACCTTCTTATCTGTAAAACCAGAAACGTTTACATGAAACTTTCTCAAACTGTACACGGCAGCCATTTTCACGGTGAGAAACTTTTTGAGAATCGTAAAATTTCAGTGTTGTGTCATTTGGTTGTTCAACTCTTTTGTTACATGAACTTTCTCAAGTCTGAACAACTTGAGATATTCACATTAAATGCATGCAAAAGTCTCTGGTTTGACCGTAAACCTAGTTGCAAGCCTGAAACTAATATCTTTTAACCCTTTCAGGACAAGAATTCTTTAAGGGCTAAACTGATCTCATTTCGTTCTTAAAATTGGCAACAATAATATTTTTTCTTTTAATGTTACACGGTTCTAATAAGGTGCAATGTCTTTGAGAACAATATACATGGTTAGGAATTTTGTAGAAAAGTTGAAAAAATTGTCAATTTGGATGAAAAACGGTGATTTTGAACCTCTCAATGTGTTGCCAATTTAAGGATTTCAACGCTTATTCTTGTTTTCAAAATTACTGGCATCAAACGTAATATGGTTAGGCAATAAAAATGGACATAGCGTGTGCAGAAGTTTTTGCTCTTTCTACTCATGCATCTGGTATATTTTTTAGAGCTCTGAATCAAAAGTTAGTGAGCCAAACCACAAAATGTGGTCAATTGTCTCGAAAGGGTTAACAAAAACAAAACAATCAAAGGATAACATTGAAAAAATCCTCACACGGAACCAAAGTCAGACTTGCGTTCTGTGTTGACAGTTTTATGATAGCGGATGTGCAAAACATTGCTGCTTATGATAACGGGAAATTCAACATGTTTTCAGCGGTAGAGCAGTGGTCTCGTAACTGGAAAGACCTGGGTTCGAAAACCGCGTGAGCTTATTTTCACTAGACATAGTAATCAACTATACCATGCACTGAGAGGCTCCAGTTGAAATTATGGATTCTCTGAGGTGACTGGCATAGCGCTATTTTATGAGGGGCACAGCCCTGAAGAAAATAGTAACTATGCCAGTCACTGAAGAATCCATAATTTCAACTGGTGCCTCGAAAAAGAGTGTATGGTATATTTGATTTATATCCTACAAGCCTAGATAGATTCAAAATAAAAACCTCATGTAGAATCAGAGTAGACCTACATGTACAAACACTGAGAAGCTCATCACGTACAAACATTATTGAGATACATTGTCGCGATATCGATAACTTCGAAATATCCAGAATAACAAAAGTGACTTCAAAATATTGGTATAGCGAAAAATATACAGAGGTCTGACGTCGCTTCATATCCATTTTTTCTTCATGGTGGAAGCGTTTTATGTCACGTGAGTTATTCCTGGCCAATCCTTGCACTAAAATTTTACAGTAACTCGATTCCCCCATTAACTTTGTAGATCAAAAATGTGTGCAGCAGGCGGCATGGGTCAAAGCTTGTCCTACTTTACTTGTGGGTATGGCTATGAATATATTAGTGAACTGGTCGACTACTGTAATTCTAAGCAGTAATAATCACCTCTATGAATATTGATGCTACGTCAACCTCGCGTCAGCAAACGTTGTACCGACGTTATGTCTCTATCTCAAAAATGGCACAGTCAACCAAGTTAAAACTTGGTACAATTATAATACTAAACAGTCATAATGTTATCGGTTCTATGGATATTAATGATGTCACGTAGGCCTTGCGTCAACAGAGGGTCAGAAAATTGTTCTGAAATTATTTCCATATTTCTAAAATAGCATGGTCATTCAAGCTGAAATTTAGTTTATCTGTAGTACTTAATAGTCAAAATCAGCCTTGCGAGCATAACTGACATAACATCAACTTTGCGTCAGCACTCAGCAAAGCGTCAAAATGGTGTTCTGGCGTCATTTTATATCTCGAAAGTGGCATAGTCAGTCACGTATAAACTTGGTGCAGGAACATTTACTATTCACCATCATCATCATCTTCATTATCAGTATCATTATTGTAATCATTATTATTATTTATTAACATTGTCATTGTAATCTTCTTAATCATCGTCATTGTCATAAAACAATTTGACATTAAAAGACAGACCACCTTATACTTGTTCACAAGTATAAATTTCTCGTTCAATTTAATTTTGTTTCATGTCATTCCATTCCATTTTGTTTCTTTGTCATTTCATTTTTCATGTTTTATTCATCGTATCGGATGCATGGTGTTGTAGATTTGTGTGGATCAGATGTCTGTTATAATGGGGGAACCTGTGATTTCGGAACTACCTTGTATTGTTATTGCCCTGACGGTTTCTCTGGCGAATTCTGTGAAATTGGTAAGACAGTAATAACCCTTTGACCGCTAAAATCTGTCGTTCCTATAGGCTTCATACAGGGCCATCCGCTTCCAGTAAACAATGGGTTAAGACATGAAGGATATTGAAGCATGAGGTCCTTTGTTCAAATTAGCTGTCTAGTCTTATGAAGGCATTGTGAATTCAGCCTCATAATAAACAAGTTTTCCTAATGTGCTTTTGCTGGTATAGTTCCACTCAAGGCACTACAAACATAATATCAAGGGTACTGAACTTTTATCTTCACAAAAAACAGTATCAAACATCAACATGTACAGTGATAGCTAATTATAATTTTTGAATCATGTTTGCTGGCTGCATTTTGAGAAATCAAACTAAAATTGCAACATCATTAACATGGATAACATGATCTCTTTTTTGGAAATTGTTCCCTTCCTTGAATTCTTTTAAAATACATTTGGAAAAATACATGTACATGCATTCACCCTTTCTATTAACAATATTACTAGCACTTTATTGTGTATTATCCAATGTACCACAATGTTAGAACTGTAAAACCTATACTTTCTCTTAACAATATGACTGTTTCTGTACTTCTTTATACTTAAGTTGACAAGATATTTATTTCTGTTTTCCTGTTGTGCTGTAAATAATATGAATAATAATCTATGCACCATTTCTGTCTACAATATAATTTGGTACATCTTTATGGTTTTAAAGATAAATTTGAATTCTTGTCATGAGACTGAATTGTGAGAGAAACTGTCTCAAAGCAATTGGGAAAGGTTGATTAGATAGCACATAAGAATTGGTGTATGCTGTAAGGTTTTAGAATCACCAAAACGATAAGAAATTGCCTCAATCCTGCTGAGAGTCACATGCACTGCACACAGAAATGTGTATATGGGAATAACACAATTGTTCAGCCTGAACATTTCAGCTGTTTCTTGTCATATTTTGAATGTGAGGGCATTTCTACTAAGATAATCTTCCAAACAAAAAAAATGTTTGGCTCATGTATAGTTGTTAAAAAGTAGAATAATTAATACCATGTGGTAATAGCAATGATAATAGTAAAAATATAAACCTTTATAAAAACATGAATAAAAGTTGCAGAAAAAGTTATACAAAATAAGTACCTGTAATACTCTTGCCTCTTGGAAATATAAAAATTGCAGTTCCTTATCATACATCATGTTAATTACTAGTAAATTTTGAATTTCTATTGATTCAATAAAACATATAAATTACACATTTAAACATGATAAACCTTTCAACAAAGGTTTCATTTCAAAGCACTGTAAAGCAATAGTAGAAAATTCCATAGAAATGTATTCAATTACTTAATTATAGGGTGCATACAGAATTGATATAGAATAAAGTATTGTATAAGAATACATAGGATAATATAATTACTTCAGGTCGCGTATCAACATAAATTAAAAACAGATGAGTTTTGAGGGTGGATTTGAAGGATTTGGGAGAAAGTGTGCTACCAAGTGTATTATCAAATTTGCTAACAACAACTGCTACCAAAACAAGAAAAAAATCCCCCAAGCTCTGACAAGGGTGAAAAAGAGTCCTAAAAACTGAGAGGGAGGATTGTCACATTTTCATTTCACAATGCTGTTACAAAATTTTAGAGTAAGAGGAATTCATTTTTGTATATCAGCATCTCTGAGTGTAAAGTTTTGTCACACACTGATAAATGCATTCAAACAAATTCACTCGTAAACTATGTGATGTAGCCATTGTGTTTTAAAGTTTTGTTGTAGTATATAAAGCTAGTGTTATGGAGGGATGAAGGATAAATGGTGTTCCCATGATTGCTTAGTACTTTTGAAATCATGCTTGCTATCAGCATCTGAAGAAATGCATCATCATTATAAACATAAATATTCCTTGTTTGAACCTTGTTTCCTTCATAGGCTTCTTTGAGAGGTTTTTTTTTTTTTTTTTGGTTTCCTTTTGGTATGAAAACTGAATACGTGTATTAGCTTTTTAAGGATAAAGCAGTGTAATTATAAATAGATCTATCTTCATTGGATTTCCTTCTAAATAAATAGATTTGAATATGTGTGGCTCTGACATCTGTTACAATGGTGGAAGCTGTATAAGTGACGGATCTACTTTTTACTGTGCTTGTCCTGGAGATTTCACTGGGGATTTCTGTGAAATTGGTAAGATATTGGCAAAGCTGTGAAAATATTTGCAGTCAGCATCATTGCTTGAAACTGTATTATTATCATAATCTATTTGGCATCACCTTTGCTGGGCATCAGGTCTCTCCTCCACTACACCAGGGTTCCAACTACTCTTACGAAGAGTGCAGTGGGTTCTTTACCTGCATAGGTAGTGACTCTTCTACAGGAGGTCCCGGAGGGGTATGTCTCATTGAGGCCTGTACGGCATCCGCATTCATGAAAACGAGTAAGAAAGGTTGTTTTTCACCACCAGACGGGTATCCCCAGGGATCGAAAAGGGTAGGTTCATTTGACAGTATCATTCGGGAGCTCTTCAGGAGCAGCGAATCTGAAAATGCACATGATCAAAAGAATCCTTAGAGGTTCTTTTCTATTCTTTCAATGAAAACATCATTCTGTAATGTTTTCCAAAGTAAATATTTGTCTTCCTTTTTGGCCAAAAAAGGCCAAAGAAGAACCAATCCTCAAATTGGATGTACAATTTAGCAAGATCTATAAAAACCTTGTTAAGGATCTAAAAATCAGAAATTGTTTGCGAGTCTCCCTGAATAGGGTATCAAAACCTCTCGACATTAATCCTCATTTAGGGTGCTTTTCAGAAAGTCATGGATGCCGATGCTGTACAGGCCTCATTGAGACATACCCCCTGGGGTAGGAGGTCTCCATTTTATGTTCTACAGAGTGCTTGCCACTGTGACCTAAATTGCGTCTGTGGAATAGGGGAGGGGCACGTTATGCACAACGCAGGCTTAAGTCATCCGCCTGGCTTCGGTTCAGTTCAGGATCAGTTTATTTCACATTTTCATATAGCATAAATGGAACATAAACAGTGACCAGAGCATTATTACAATACTATTGGAAAGCATCTTCAATACTTCCAACAAAAGAAGAAAAAAAAGTGCAAGTGAACATGTAGAGATACAGATTAATATTCCACAGGGCTGTCACCTTTGGGGAACTGCTTAGAGGAGGATTCATATTTTTTTTGTTCTCGCCAGCCTTCCAAAAGTCGCTCTGGGGGAGTTGACAAAAAAAATTTTTTGCCAGACCTCAAAAAGACGCTCAGTGGGGGCGGGGGATGGCGACAATTTCTTTTTTTCCTTGCCTGACAAGCAACAAAAAAATAAAACTCTTTTACCTGTTTGGCTTGAGCTTTGTCTGTAAAGCGGGAGATGTACATGTTTGGCGGGAGAGCGGGAGGAAGGTTGTCGTGGCGGGAGATAACAATAGAGTCCAGCATCTCTAAGTATAAAGTTTTGTCACACTAATAAATACATTCAAACGAATTCACTCATGAACTATGTGATGTAGCCATTGTCTTTTAAAGCTTTGTTGTAGTATGTAACGCTAGTGTTATGGAGGGATGGAGGATAAATGGTGTCCCCATGATTGCTTAATACTTGCTATCAGCATCTGAAGAAAAACATCATCATAAACATAGATATTCCTTAAGTTTCCTTCTTAGGATTCTTTAAGAGGTATAAAATATGTTTTTTTGCGGTTTCCTTTTGGTATGAAAACTGAATACGTGTATTAGCTTTTTAAGGATAAAGCAGTGTAATTATAAATAGATCTATTTTCATTGGATTTCCTTCTAAATGAATAGATATGAATATGTGTGGCTCTGACATCTGTTACAATGGTGGAAGCTGTGTAAGTGACGGATCTACTTTTTACTGTGCTTGTCCTGGAGATTTCACTGGGGATTTCTGTGAAATTGGTAAGATATTGGCAAAGCTGTGAAAATATTTGCAGTCAGCGTCATTGATTGAAACTGTATTATTATCATAATCTATTTGGCATCACCTTTGCTGGGCATCAGGTCTCTCCTCCACTACACCAGGGTTCCAACTACTCTTACGAAGAGTGCAGTGGGTTCTTAACCTGCATAATTAGTGACTCTTCTACAGGAGGTCCCAAAGGGGTATGTCTCATTGAGGCCTGTACGGCATCCGCATTCGTGAAAACGAGTAAGAAAGGTTGTTTTTCACCACCAGACGGGTATCCCCAGGGATCGAAAAGGGTAGGTTCATTTGACAGTATCATTCGGGAGCTCTTCAGGAGCAGCGAATCTGAAAATACACACCATAAAAAGAATCCAAAGAGGTTTTTTTCTATTCTTTCAATGAAAACATCATTCTGTAATGTTTTCCAAAGTAAATATTTGTCTTTAACTCTTCCTTTTTCGCCAAAAAAGGCCAAAGAAGAACCAATCCTCAAATTGGATGTACAATACTTAGCAAGATCTATAAGATCCCTGTTAAGGATCTAAAAATCAGAAATTGTTTGCGGGTCTCCCTGAATAGGGTATCAAAACCTCTCGACATTAATCCTCATTTAGGGTGCTTTTCAGAAAGTCATGGATGCCGATGCTGTACAGGCCTCATTGAGACATACCCCCTAGGGTAGGAGGTCTCCATTTTATGTTCTACAGAGTGCTTGCCACTGTGACCTAAATTGCGTCTGTGGAACAGGGGAGGGGCACGTTATGCACAACGCAGGCTTAAGTCATCCGCCTGGCTTTGGTTCAGTTCAGGATCAGTTTATTTCATATTTTCATATCGCATAAATGGAACATAAACAGTGACCTGAGCATTATTACAATACCATTGGAAATTATCTTCAATACTTCCAACAAAAGAAGAAAAAAAAAATGCAAGTGAACATATAGAGATACAGATTAATATTCCACAGGGCTGTCACCTTTGGGGAACTGCTTAGAGGGGGATTCATATTTTTTTGTTCTCGCCAGCCTTCCAAAAGTCGCTCAGGGGGGGTTGACAAAAAGCATTTTTTTGCCAGACCTCAAATAGTCGCTCAGTGGGGGCGGGGGTTGGCGACAATTTCTTTTTTTTCATTGCCTGACAAGCAACAAAAAAACAAAACTCTTTTACCCGTTTGGCTTGAGCTTTGTCTGTAAAGCGGGAGATGTACATGCTTGGCAGGAGAGTGGGAGGAAGCTTGTGGGATTGAATTGAAAATTGAATTAAAAAGGTATATACTAAAACCATATTGCAGCTCAAGAGCTGAATTACATGGAGTTTACATACATCATGCAAAATAATTCACAGTAAATCACAATTCTATTAAACATTTATATTTAGAAAAACATCAAGGACATTATGTGGCAAAATAAAATTACGATGCATAAAATAAAGGAGAAATGAGAGAATGAAAGAGACAGAAAGAGAGAGAAAGAGAATGTGAAAGAAGGAGGGATATGGAAGAAAGGCAGAAAAAGATAGAAAAGATAGAGAGAGAGAGAGAGAAAGAGAGAAAGAGAAGGGAAAAGAAAATGAATTATATATCATATTTAGAACCAACTCTTTGACACGTATAATAGGTCAAAAAGAGGGTAGATTCAGACTCATAAAAATTGTAATTATGAATTTAGATTTCTAAAGTAAAGGGGGACAGAGTGATGAAAGAAAAGGAAATATATTTAAAGAGAGGGATGAAGAGAGAAGAAGAAAGAGGAGGAGAGGAGAGAAACAGGAATAAAGGAAAAAGAGAGGGGGGATGAGAAAGGGTATGAGAAAAAGGATGAGAAACCATTATATATAAGAGTTGAAAAGAATGTACATAAATATAAGACTATATATACTAGCAAAAGGGTGAAAATAAAATGTTTACTGGTTTGAAATTATAACTTCATTAAACAATTATAAAGACATAGGACTGCAATTATCAAACAGATCATGAAAGTTTGGAAAATTAATTATTCATTATGTTGTTATCAAAAAGAAATCGACAAATTTGATTAAGAAAAAAACAAAACAAATGCAGAACCATTATGATTTGGATAAAAGGCACCAAAGTTATGAAGTTTCATTTAGTCTACTAGGTAGGGCAGAGAACTATTCCGAAAGCGGTTAGTTTTGCATCTGAATTGTTGGTACTTGGGAGTATTTCTTAAAGTCAGGTAGATGTTCTTTTTTGGAGGCACAGTAACCGTGTGTGACAGAGGGTTTTTCACCACTGATTTTGCAAAATCAGAACATAGTTTTTTTCTTCTTGATTCTAGAGTTTCAAGTTTTCAGATTTGACAGGCATCCACATAAGAGGTATACAATGATCCCAACATGATTGTGCATACTCTTTTTTGGATTCGTTCGAGACTTCGGGATGGCGGGAGAATGAGAGGGGGGCGTGAGACGCGTGCCAAAAGCGGGAGAGTTGACAGCCCTGTATTCCATCATTTCAAAGTTGGAATATTGAGACAAAGCTGGCATAAAATATGAGGGAATATAGTAAGAAGCTATGCTTGGATTCAAACCCACAATGTTAGGTTTGACAGGCAGACGCTTTAAGCCTACTGCACACTATACGATCGGTCTATGATCCGATTTTTAAATAAAATGTTATAACATTAGATATAAACAATTAAACACATAAAATATGTTTGAGGTTCTGAATAGTTACATAGATAGTAAAATCTAAATTCAATTTTCAATTCAATTAAATTCCATTTATTTCCACAATTCAATAAAATGACAGCGAAAAACATACAAAACAATTCATAGACATTGAAATGTAAAGAAAAAAGATACATATTATAAAAACAATTAAAATTTAAATTTAAATTGCGGCCTATTACAAGCCTTCTAGTCGGAGGAAAGGCCAAATCGGCTCCGAATCGTAGTGACGTCAGAGCGGTCCTGCGATTGTCTATCATTTGAAACTGATTTGGCCCTTATTCCAGATATAAGGCTGACATGACACCCAATTCCTATGTTGCGTATTTGTATTATTGTTCAGAACGTGAATCAGGTAGATTTTATTTGTTTAAATGCCTATATTGAATGCTATAGCGTTTTATTTCCAAAATCGGATCATAGTCGATCATATAATGTGTGGTGGGCTTTACTGACTTAGCCTACTCATTCCTGTTATGGGGGTAGAGTGTTGTTTTTGATAACAAAGAAAAAGGAAATGTTCATGACATTTTAAAAACAATTACAGTTAATGAGGTTGAACCAAAATATGAGGCAGAAGTCTTTATACAGTGAGCAAAATTCCTTGGCTTGAGTAAAAGAGATTTTGCACATTCCTAACTTTGTAAGCAAGAGTCGAGTCTACTTTTGATATCATGCCAAAAATGTAGATCCTCAATTTTGGAAAACTTGCTGATTAGGTGAATAGAAGTCACAATCTATAAATTTGCCAATAATTATGGGTTTTTACTGGTACATGTATGTTTTACAAGTGACGTCAGTCTTCAGGCATTTTTTGCTGAAAAACTAGTTTTTCAGAGGCATGATGCATGGAATGGTAGACCACTAGCATTAAAACAGTTACATTTCATTTTTCCAAAGGTTTGTATTTTTGAAGGTTTGTTACTCTGTCGATTCGTAATTCCGAAAAGGAAATACGGTTCATAATTCCAAAAATGAAAAAGGGTTCATATTTCGGAAAAGTTATGAAGGGCTCTATTGCATTTTTTGGAAATACAAACCTTCGGAATTATGAACCCTTTTTCATTTTCGGATTACAAACCCTTTATCGTTTTCGGAATTACGAACCTTCAGAATAATGAACCTTCAGAGTAATACATTCAGAATTTATGAACCATTTTTCATTTTCAGAATTATGAACCCCTGCTATGGAAAAGCTGCGGTTTATTATACTTAGATAGACATACACATTTTCTTATACATGTAGCACACAGACTAACCACCATGAACTTCCCTCTTTCATTATTCAAAATTCAATGTTTGCCACTGCTTTTCTTATTAGGCCACTTAAGCTACATGTAGCAGCAAAAATGAAGCATCATTTGCTTTGATCTGTTTCTTCTTCCCTTTTTGTTCCTCCAAACATTTAGATAATAACAAAACTAATTTAGCTTCTAACAATAATGCAACTTTCTCATAAATTAGGAGCAGTTAATTATTTTGGAAGTGTATTTTTCTACTGTTAATTATTTTTAGTGGAAACTTAACTGTTCTTGTTTCGTTGTTCCCGGGGAGGGGGGGGGGGGGGATGTCTCATTGAGACCTGTACATCATCTGTGTAAATCACATTCTGAAAAGCACCCTAAACGAGAATTGCAGTAGGAGTAGTTTTGATACCCTAAACGGGGAAACCGGTCTAACATCTCTGATATTTATACCCCTAACAGCGATTTTATATCTTGCGTGGTATTTTACATCCTATTTGAGGATTACATCGTCATTATCATAGACCTTTTTTGGCCAAAAAGGAACCATAAAAGAAATTTAACCTAATTTGGAACACATTACCAAACTATATTCCCCCGCCCCCCTTCTCCAGATCTTCTTCTTATCACCTCTGAATTTGATACCCTTTTTCTTGATTTTTGCTGTTTTTGATACCCTAAACGTGTAACCCGGGTTACGCGCCTAATGCTGAAAAGGTACCCTTTCTATCTGTTTTTGTGTACACGGATGATATACAGGCCTGAATGAGACATGCCCCCCCCCCCCCCGGGCATTGTTCATAATTTATAGTAATCTAGATTAGATCTGTATAATAGGCATAGGTCTGCCCATGTGAATTATTTATATATGCATCACCATAGTGAGACAAACTGATAAGATTTAGGGTAATTAGGTCAAAGGTCAAAGGTCACAGGTCATTTACCATGAAATTTCAGGTTTTTAGCCTCGTTATTTGCAATATCTCTCTTGAACGATTTTACTTATCAACTTCAAACTTGGTACTAGTATGCATCGCCATAGTGAGGAGAAGTGATTAGATGTAAGGTTAAGTCGGTCAAAGGCCAAAGGTCTTAGAGGTCAATTTGCATGAAATTAAAGATTTGTTAATTTTGTTATCACCTTATCTCAACTGTTTTGTATGCATAACTAGGAGGAGATAAAGCGATTAAACTTTTGGGTTATAAGGTCTAAGTTCAAAGGTCAAAGAGGTCAGTTAACATGATATTGTATTATATAATTTATTTGTTATGATAACCTGGTTGATTTACACCAGTACTCGCTCCATGCATCTCTGAGCCCTGTCAAAATAGAGGAACATGTGTGGATATATCTTCTGGCTCTACTACTAATAATCCAGGCTCTACTCCTTCTCCTGATGTCTATTATGTATGTGAATGTCCCAGTGGCTATTCTGGGCGAGATTGTCATAGTAAGTATACATCTGACCCCACCTTGGTAATCATCACTGTGTGCTTATATTAGCCACATAACGTATCATCATTGTGTATTTTCTTAAGATGCCTTAAACCGAACCTCCTAAATAATGCCATCTTTTAAAAGAAGTTAGAAAATGTCTGTGCATCTTATTTTCCCACCATGCACCATTCTTCCTAGGCTTGTAGAAGCGTATAATGTACTTGCAGGCAATTTATAATAGCAAGAAATTAAAAAGAATGTGCTTATTTTCTAAACCAGTTATTAGTTAAATTTTAAAATAAAATGCCACTAATCTCTAATAAATAATCTTAATTTAGGAATGACTGTAAGACGGCGCTGTTCAAATTCTACCAGTTTGATGCCACTTTAACATAGATTAATTCCATGATGTTAGAAAGCTCTGTGTAGTCACTTAATTAATACTAATCTCACTGATCATATTCTGTATTAAAGCTTTAGTAATGTTAATCTCAAGCTTTGCACCATTTTGGTATCTTTTCATTAAACATATTATTTTGCAATACTCATGTACAGTTTTTGATTAGAAAAAAAACGATTGGGGGGGGGGGTGTGGTAGGTTTGGAAACATTATTGAACCTGATTTTTGTTTTGTTCCATAATGATTTCATGTTATCATGTGCATTTTTAAAGGAAATCTGCTATGACTTATCTTCTTTACACGAGAACTCACAAGAATTGAATGTAGGAAAGTGAAATCTCATGATCTTGTTTTTGAGTGTGGAAAGTAACATTTTGACAACATGTAACAAAGTTCCCAGAAGTGGGATAAGTTGTAACAGTTTGGAGTAAAAATGCCAGGAGTAAAAATACCAGAGGTAAAAATACAAGAGGTAAAATTACAAGAGGTAAAATTACAAGAGGTAAAAATGTCAAAACCAAGTATACTTACTCTTTCTATTCTAAATAACCGACCATCTACATCTAGTGTGTGTCTCTCCCTTTTTGTGTAATTCGTTTTTTTTTGCAGATGTGTATCAATCAGATATGATTATTTACATCTGGGGACTGACCTCTGACATTTTTGAACCAGGTCCGATCAGTCACTTTGAGAGAGAAGACAGAGGTGACCATAACATGGACATAACCACTAGACCCACTGGCATCTCTCGTTAGGCTAAAACAGTCTTCTTATTTTCTGCCTTTTTGTTGTTGAAATTGCAGTGAGTACTCCATGCACGCCGAACCCATGTATGAATAATGGGGTCTGTTCTGTTCAGAATGGGCAGCCCAGGTGTGATTGTGCATCAGGTTTCCAGGGACAGTATTGTGATGGTAATTATTGTCCTTTATTCATTATTTATTTTATTTATTTGAAAAAATAAACAGGGTGTCCTTTAAACAAAATGCTGGTATCACAAGGGGGCCTGCACATAAAAGCAAGGTGGATACATACAATAATAACTTCTGAAGCAATAATAACTTCTGAAGCAATACATACATGTACAATGGAAATATAATTGTCATACATAGTAAGAAATTTCAAACTCATTCAAAGCTGTTCAAACTCCGAAATTCAAAGCAGTAGCATCAGTAACTTTCTACTGATTTTCAGATTTTTCTTTTAGTGCTACATGGTTCTAATAAGGTGTAATATCTTTGAAAGCTGTATACATGGTTAGGAATTTTGTCAAAGTTTTAAAAATTTCCAATTTTTACCCAAAAAACAGTGATTTTTACCCTCTCAATGTGTTGCCAATTTAAGGATATTAAGGCTTATTCTCCTTTGTAAAATTCCTGGCATCAAACGCAATATGGTCAAAACTGGACAAAGTGTGTGCAGAAATTTTTGCTCTTTCTACTCATGCATCTGGTATATTTTTTAGGGTTCTGAAAGTTATTGAGCCAAACCACAAAATGTGGTCGATTGTTTCGAAAGGGCAGAAAAACAAAGGATTGTAAAATATTCTATTTTAGGATGACTAGGTTAATTTTTCATTTGATTTTGGCTTATTGATAAAAATGCCCTGGTAAAAAAAACAGTCCAAAGACTGATACATACAGAGTTCATCTAATTTTTTTTAGTTTAACAAATTCACAAAATGCATGATTTGAATAGCAAATGTGAAAAAGAACATTTCAAAATTGGAATTAGAGAAGAATCTTTTACGATATTTCTCTTTGAATGGATATTTAACACAATCATGTCTGCTTTTGTACGATCCTCCTTTTGCATTTTTCATATTTGTTTGTAGAAACAAAGCAGGCATTTGAAAAGTAAAAGGTATATTATGAGTGGGTCCGCTCGCTATTCATAAAGACTGCTATTCACAGAAAACCGCTATTCATTTAACACCCGTTATGAATAGCGGTCCTTATGAATAGTTATAAATAGTGGTCATTATGAATGGAAGTCCTTATGAATAGCGAGGTAATTTGTGTATAGTTTGCTCGCTATTTAGAAGGACCGCTATTCATACAAAACCGCTATTCATTTAGTCACGTGTTATGGATAGCGGTCCTTATGAATAAGTGGTCCTTATGAATAGTGGTCCTTATGACTAGTGAGGTTACCCCATTGTGAGTGTCCTGATGATATAATCACCCTTGTTGTTTTGCTTCTGACATTTTGATTGAAATGAAACCTTATAGTACACACTCATCCAGTGTACAAGGTTGATAGTGCCAGCAGATTTAGAAATGTGACCGACAAATTATTGGAAAATATTTTGTAAGATCACCTTTCAGTTCTAGTGGCATTAAGCATCCTTAATGTCAAAATTTTGGCAAGTTAAACAGATTTATGCTTAAGTTTAAATTAACATCATATTTTCTAAAATGTTTTCAACTCATAAATTTCCCTAATGCAAAGATATCAAGTAGTACTGTAGTTTGACATGATATTTTGTATTGACTTCAGATCAAATTCCATTTTCAAATACATCGTGCAGTACTAAAATTTGACATGAAATTTTGTGTCATTTTCAGGTCAGAGAGCCCTTCCCCAAACCGAAAGATCGAATAGTGAGGATGAATGTTTATTGCCTTGCAATGCTAAACTTTGCTCAGGCAAAAAGTACCACAAAAAAAAATCACCTAGATGTTAGAAGGATTGCGACGCTAGAAAGTCATTACTGTGCTTTTGGAACTGAGAATTACCCTAATGTGAAATTGTTTGCTGACTTCTCCATCAATCTTCATGGACACTCTTGGGGATAAAAAAAAAAGGGGGGCAGGGTCCATTTCCCCCAAAATCTGACAAGAAAAAAAAGGGCGACAGTCAAAAGGGGCAGGGTGGGGGGAAGTGTCCAATCAGGCAAAGACAAAAAGGGACGGGGGTCTGATACACAAAGACCTATGACAAGTTAAAAAAAAGTGGGGTCTGGATACTCATGACACCCCCTGCCTCTGACTTACATAGTTTTATTGTATAAAGCACTTCTTGTTGACAAAAAATCAACAATGAAAAAAGCATAGGCCAAGAGGTAAAAATGTGTGTTGGGGGGGGGGGGGGGTCCCCACATGATTTAACGTTTTTACCTGTCCGAAATTTTTTCTGACAACCCCTCCCCCCAAAAAAAAGAAGGTTATCACATTTTTTTGGTCTAGTTTTCCTCCAAAATTCTCTGACAAGTAAAAAAAAAAAGAAGGTCATTCAAGAAGGTGGGGGGGGGGGGGGGGGGACATTCCCCTATCTTCGCCCATGAATTGTCTGCACAAAACAGCTTGAAGAACATTTTTATGATATCACATGTGTACATGCAAATGTCCTTTCTCAAGCCTAAATGTGAAAGAAATGGGATACTTTGTTAATAAAACTTACAAGAGGATGATGCATTAACTCTTTATTTGCCATGGATCAAAACCCTGGACTGTCACATTGTTTGGAGTATTATCATACATGTACACTGTACAGTCAGACCCAACTCTGTAAAACCGAACACAGGTATATACTCCCAAAACGGCGTATTTAGCAAGATGAATATAGAGCCCTCATCGTTCAGTGCGAGACAGTGTGTACATGAGACATGGGGGAAATCGTGCAATGTCGACCTGCTGTTGATAACATATTTTTCAAAAATAATGTTGCGGATATATTTATTTCAAACGTTTATTATTTGAAAGTCCTTTCATATGACGAATCATGCAAGGATTTTGAAGATAATTGACACGTAGCATTATTTAAAGAAATATATATAGCGCTGGTCTGTTGACTTTGCAAGATTTTCCCCATGCCTTTTGTACACACTGCCTCGCACTGAACGATGAGGGCTCTCTATCCATACGTCATTTTCGGAGTATATACCTGAGCTCGGTTTTCCGAAGTTGGGTCTGACTGCTTTACGCGTGCCAAACGTCTACTGAGGCAGTCTCCTGTTTTTTCCATTGGTCGAAAGAAAAAGAGATATTTTCATAGCTGTAGAAGATCACGTAGTGAGTTTTTGCATAGTCGCTTGTTGCTTTCAGCAACTTTTTGCACCCCCAATGCGATTCATTTCCATCAAAAATAATTTTCATTTTGCTATGACCACATTTTTGGTAGCAGTTTGAGAAAATTGTAACTTTTTTGTGGGTCCCAGATTTTGATTTTTAAAATGCCAATTACAATGTAGCTGCACTGTGTCATATCAAGTATAGACCTTCTCTTTGGGGTGTGGTGGGGGCAAAAAACGTCTGAGCCAGTGGTGATCCAGAGAAATTTATTTTCAAATTCAAGCCCTAATTTGCATCGGTAAGGTTGGGGGTAGGTCGTCCGATAGCACTTTCACCCATCTATTCATGATTTGCAAATTATGCATTCAATTCAATTTCATTTTTTATCTATCCATTGTAGTGTCATTAACAAGAGCACATTGAGTCATACACATGTATTTGCAAGCGAGCAACATCTTTTGCCTCATTGTGTTTTGATTGAAAGTGTTTGGACATGCAGCTTTATTTTTAGATTCATGCATCAACAATTGATTTGATTTATATGTTTGAAAGTATTTCAGATTTTGTTTCGATGATTGATAAAAGAGAGGTTTTCATATTCACGCTGTTTGGCTTTGCATGTGCTCCTTTTTGATGGTTGGCTTCAAAACGTGTACCTAAAAATACTGTTATGTGAGGTCACATTATGACTGAGCAAGAATGTCTTTGAAAATTTCTCCTTAATTTATGAGGTTTTCAAAGCAATTTGCTTACAATTTCCTTTAAAATAAATAATTCATGATGATTAAAAGAGTCAGTTATTATTTTTTTTTCACTTTTGAAAATCTGTCAGGGGGGCAAATTGCCCCCCCCCCTCCCCCTGCTCCCAATTGGATAGGCTAGTGAAGAAAGTGTAGAAAGCTTGTAGAAAGTAGTATATCATAGTAACAGAGTTGTTTCAGACCTTGTATTTCCTAGAAGTCATGTAGAATTTAGATTTAAAGCTTCTCCATAAAAGCGAAAGCAAAACAAATCAAAACAAAAAGCTACAAAGCTCGAAATGAAAGTCCTCCATGATATGTAGATGATTTTAGTGAAATAAAAAATTTAGATAGAGAAAAAATTAGTGAGAATTTGAGGAAAACTAATGAAAGGTAAGAAATCTGAAATAAACTGTGTTTTTTTGTTTGTACTTAAACACACTATTATAAGCGTAAACCCTTTGATTGAGAGTGAATGAACCAATACCACGATGCCTCCACTGTTTTCTTTCTCTGTAAATATTATAGTACATACAATACGTAAATCTGAGTATTTCAAACTGCATACCTGCCAACTGTCCCTATTTAATAGGGACAATCCCGATTTTTGGCAAAAGAAAGAGCCACTTCTACCACTGTGTCCCTATTTTTGCCAAAATCTGTCTATAGTAATGTGTAGGAAACTCAGAGATGTCCCGATTTTCAGCCTGTGCCTTCTCATTTGTCCCTATATTTCTTGGGTTTCAGGGTTGGCAAGTCTGAAACTGCAGTGCCTACATCACTGAACATGTTAAAGGGAACGTCTGGTCCAATAATAAGTTGCTTTCGATACAAGCAAGAAAATCAAAAAAGTGAGGGAATGACACAATTACAACTTTACCTTGTGATTTTTATAGTTTCCCAAAGTGTTCATATCATTAGAAAGTTCATAACTTCTTCAGTTGTCTGATATTAGCCATTTTGGGGGGTTCCGTTTTTCTGATTCTTCTGCAGCGTCTATTGACCTTGGACCGGACTTGCCCTTTTATAGGATTAAGCTTATTTCATATTAATGATTAACCTTTTTGCATGACCCTCATTCTCAGATAATCCCCCACCAGTAAACAATGGATTAACACAAGAAACTATTGGTATCATCGCTGGATCAGCGGCAGCAGCCGTCATCGTCATCGCCATCATCATCACTATCGCATGCTGCTGTTGTCGGAAGAAGAGGAGTGATGATAAGGATCACCTGACGGGTCTAGAACTTGGAGGCAATCAACGCCGACGGGTAAGAAAGCAACGTCCTCTATTAGTTGCATTTTGTTCATTTTATTAGTGATTGTTGTCTTAGTTATCTGCTTGTCATAAAAAGGGGGTAAAAACAAGGATCAGTTGCTGGGTCTAGAACTTGGAGCTACCCAACACAGACAAGTAAAGGGCTGGTCAGACATCTCAGATAACTATAAAGATAATGATAACAAGATTCTCAATAGCTGCCCTACTATTAACTTACATGAGCATACTCACATCTACCGCAACATAGTAGGGTGTGCACATGCATTGTTTTCACGTACAGATGTCTCCCGATTCAGATAATTTCATTCAGTCCCACATGCATTGTTTTCATGTACAGAGATCCCATGATTACATCCCATCCCCAACAAGGACTATGATGCCTGCCATCCCTAATCTGAAAATATCCAAGATGAGAGACGAGACTAAGATGGAGTTTCCTCGTAATCGACTGACGTTCCTCAACAAGCTTGGCAGTGGATCATTTGCTGATGTATATAAAGCTGAAGCCTATGGGATTACAGAGAAGGATGCAAAGACTATAGTAGCAGTGAAAAAATTGAAAGGTACATGTATTTACTTTGTACTTCATAAAAACCCATAGGCCAAAAGCACATACATCTGTTCCATGCCATGCCACGCCATGCCCATGTTCAAACCATAGGCTTGTAGGCCCAATTTTGCTAGGGGAGCTGCCAAAATTCTAACTTTCCAGTTTTCAATATATTTGCCAAGCAACTGAAAGAGCAAGCAAAATTGTTAACACTTTATAGATAGGATGTAATTTTGCTGATATATGAGGTGACTTATGACCAGTATGTCAGCTGCCCCAATACTTCCCCCGTGCAGCGCCCTCCTAAACATGGGTGGTATCCCGAAATCCTGTGCCTCGTGTATTTTTTCAATCCATTCATTGAGTTTTAACGACATATCCCTCAAACTTGGGTCTATGTTTTGCGAGAAATCCCTAAACATGGGTACCCCTTTTCTTAAAATTTGCCCCTAAAGATGGGTGAGGGGTTCAAGGTCCAGGCCTCACACTCCCGTCAAAAAAAATCCGAGTACCCACCCCGGAGCCACATATCACTTGAAAGAAAACAATCATTTAAAAAGGCTACTTTCAGTTATGTTTTTCAAATTTAAATTTTTGGTTAGTGACAGAAAATTCCATGGTTTTAGTGGCTTGTGAAGCTTATATGCTTGTATTCCATTGTTTTTTTTTCCATGTATATACTGCCACAGAGTATGATAAGAGTGATCTATCTAAAGAGATCAGTCTTCATTTAATTTGATTCTGATTGTGAAGATTAAGAGAGCCACATATTACTTGAAAGAAAACAATCATTTAAAAAAGCTACTTTCAATTATGTTTTTCAAACTGAAATTTAAGATTGATAAAAGAAAAGTCCATGGTTTCAGTGGCCTGTGAAAGCTTATATACTTGTATTCCATTATCTTGTTTTCATGTAGATACTGCAACAGAGAATGATAAAAGTGATCTTTCTAAAGAGATCAGTCTTTTCATGTACCTAGATCCTCATCCTAACATTGTCAACATTCTTGGATGCTGTACAGACTCTGGTAAGGTTTATTGCATTGAATTTTTTTTCACTCTCTAAAATATTCTGAAGGATATATTTTGCAGTCCATTCATGCTGATGCTTTCTTTCATTTTTGTTGTGTTTAGTATTGTTATGATTAGTAGTAGCATTAGTACTTGTAAAAGTACTTTTTTTATTATTAATATGATTATTATAATTATGATTTTTATTATTAATACTTTTTTTATTATTAATATTATTAAACCTATTATTATTATTATTATTATTATTATTGTTGTTGTTGTTTCTATTAGTATTATTTTATGTTATTGCTGTTATTTTGAGTATTTATTATTCTTATTGTTACTATTATTATTATCATTATTTCTTTTATTATCATCATCATCCTCAACATTATTATTAACCTTTCATGTACCATGATCAAGAGGAGGATTGTACTGTTTATTACAAAAGTTTTTGCATAAGACTCTTATTTCCAGAGGCTTTTGATATACATGGGCCACTTGGTTCTTGAAGGCAATGGGTAAATACTTGCTTTGTTTCTTGATCCTGCAGATCCATGGTACATCATCATGGAGTATCTTCCCTATGGCAACCTACAAGGTTACTTGAGACAGATTAGGACAGGAGCCTCTGTGGCTCCAGAGTACAAGAATATCAAGAAACAGACGGATATTCCTCCCAATGACCTTCTGAACTTTGGTGTGCAGATAGCCCGGGGGATGGAATACCTGGCATCTAGAGCAGTGAGTCTTCCATTATATTTACGTTATTTTCCAGTTTCATTTTTATCATTTTTTAAAACCAATAACATATCCAGAATGTACAGTGTAGGATCATGATCGTTCACTAAATAGTGTTATAGTAACTGTGCCTACTCAATGAACAGCATGAGCGATGGTCCCGTATGAATGGGGCGCCGACATTTGCTCCTGTGACATTTGCTCCACAGTCCATATCTCGAAAGGTCAAAGGTTAAGGTCAAGGCCATGATTTGTTTTTTTGTTCAGGACAATGCGAATAGGGTTAGGGTTAGGTTTAGGTTGAAGATTTGCATGGCAAAGTTAGACCAGAGCAATTGTCGCAGGAGCAAATGTCATACATCCATATGAATACATTACTTCAAAATAATCTTTTACCACTGTTTATTATTATCTTATAGCATTATAGGTTTTTACAAGTTTCAGACATATTTTATTTTGTTCTTGACTTACATTTCCTGGAAGAAAGATTATTCTTAAAACAGCAGCTGTAATGATCACTGTTTAGATGTTCGCTGTAGGTTTCCATGGTGAGTGAGTATTCACACTTGAAGGTTTTCAGTAACACCATGTGGGAGCCTCTGTGAAAAGGCTGTTGATATATTCTTTCATGAAAACTAACCCACTTATGGGGCATTTAGAGGAATTTTGAAAAAGTGGAAGGAAAGGAAAGAAAGAAAGGAAAGTGATGATAATGAAGTGAAATTAAATAAAACACTGTTCGAAACGCGTTGAGACAGATATACTCCTTTACCGGATGATGACTGTAGTTCGGAAACTCTCTTTCAGAACTACTCTAGAGAGGAATACAAATAGTTCTTTTCAGAACTACACTCTCCAAACTTCTGTGACCTGCTCAGAACTTTCCTGATCTTGATCACTCTTTCTTCCTTTTTCCTCTTTCCTGTTTCCATTTCACTTCATTTTTGGTGTATAACCACCGAAAACAAAACCACAAAATAGTCTTGTGTAAGTGTTTTAATTAATTTAATTCCATTATCATGATCTCTTTTCTTTCTTTGTTTCCTTTCCTTCTACTTTTCCAAAATTCCTCTAAACGCCCCATAAGTGGGTTATTTTTCACAAAAAAATATATCAACAGCCTTTTCACAGAGGCTCCCACATGGTGTTACTGAAAGCCTTCGATTGTGATCACTGTTTGTACTCAGTCAACAGCATAGTAGCCATCTAGGAACAAAGCTTGTTTACTTTGCATGATCTTTGGTATGTTGTGTTCTATCTTGTATGTCATACTTGTATGTAATATTTTTCTCAACCACCTCAAGAAATTTTTTAAAATCCTTAGAATCATCAGTTGATTACACAGACTAGGAATCTAGTTGTAGAGATGCGTTACATGTATAATGAACCCACTGAGTTGTCATTTTTTTTGCAGTGTATCCATCGTGATCTTGCGGCTCGCAACATTCTCCTTGGCGAGGGATGGGTGTGTAAGGTTTCAGACTTTGGTTTGGCTCGGGACTTGGAGGATGGCCAGACATATGAGATGAAATCACAGGTGATTTTAGAACATCTACCGAAGCCTCGTTCATTCATGATGTGATTTACTGCTTTCAGAAAACACCGCAGCATAATAGAAACTTTTTATAATGTAAATTGATGATAAAGTTGAGGTGAAGAAAAATATAGCTGCATGCCAACAATATTCTGACATGATCGTGAAAGCAGTTGTTGTATTGGTCTAAAAATATTTGAAAAATGCCCCTGAGAGTCTGAAGAAAAGTGATGATGGTTTAGTTAGGAATTTTTCTTTTCGAAAGAGTAATAACAAGTCTGTTTTAATTCAATTTAATTTGATTTGAATTTATTCAGTTTTTAATTCAATTTCTAATTTTAATTTATTTAGCTTCCACTTGCGAGATGGGACAACCTTATCAGCAAGAATGTTGTTCTTAATGTGGATCCATATGTTGTACTGCATTAATAATAAACCTAAAATCATAAACTTCATCATAATTAAATGAATATTTTCATGAGTATTCTATACCGATGTGGCCACCATTTATTTTCAAAAGTTCAATATTATCTTTGTTAAATCAGAATGACAGTTTTCAGGCAATGGCTGAACTTCTGCCTCTGTCATTTTTTTCTTCTAAGTCAGGCTGTTTCAGTCTTCATATTATGATATATGATGCATTTATGTTGATGGTATTGGAAGGTCAAAAGCTATGTCACAAAATGCCGTGTTTTTTTCTTTTTACCATCTCTTAATGCTTGGTATGTCATTGCCATTTGTTTAACTTGGTAGCACATTTTTAACAGTTAATCTTCCTGTTGTGTGCAGGGTCGTGTTCCAGTACGATGGATGTCACCTGAGTCATTGCTTCACAACACATACACCTCACAGAGCGATGTATGGTCATTTGCTATTCTTATATGGGAGATTGTTACATTAGGTGAGTATTTCTTCTTTATTTGAAACGCATTTATTATTGCATCACTGCAGTTGATATGGCCTCATTTCAAATCATATTTTCATTGTTTCATGTCAACGAATTCGAAAGACATTTTCAATGTTAAAAACTAATGTTTCAAAATACATTTAGCGCAAAGAGGCATTTGATCTTTAGACACACTGTGAGCATTATACAGATCATTAAAAAAGGGTAAATAATGGTATAGAAACATGCATGTATTTGAACTTTCAAAGATACAAGGATAAATAAGATGTAAGATAAAATGGCAAATAACCTAATGATGGTATAGAAACATTCATGTATTTGAACATTCAAAGATACAAGCGAGACAGAAATTAAACGAGAGGATGTAGGCTTTCCCGCAGGAATGTGTTTAGCCTGGTTCTATCACAAAAGAGTGAGGCTGTACGATATCCCAGTGGGTAGCTTAGGAGGACCAAAGCAATTTGAGGGATCGACAATAAATAAAACTATTTAGCCGCTAGAGGGCATCAACAGATATTTATCAAATGCTTGCTCTTTTGATTGGTTGATGCACACTGCCGGAGCTGCGGGTCCAGGATTCGGTTGTGCTGTCTATTTCTGGTCTTTTTGCTTACAGTACATTTCCATCGCGGCTACGTAGGACATGATTCAGTCCTACTCTTATATTCCTCCGACCAGCACATCATTGCTATGCAACGGAACCACATACCCACAAAAACACTTCTGTATGATATAAATCAATGTTTGAGTCACTTTTCAATAGCGTTTTAGACCCGTTCTTGACTGAGACACATCTGTTTTCAGCTTATCAATAGAAAACTCATAAATCACTCCTGTACCAGAAGTAGACGCCACAACAAAAGTAATGTAGCACCCCCAACAGCGACTGTTTTACAGCTATTGTCGATCCCTCAAACTTTATAGGTTGAAAGTACATGTATGCTTTGATATACTTTGGATTCTGGCTGGTTACCCTTGTTACAGGAGAATTTTCCCTTGGTACTTTTTTAAATGCCTCCGCCTACCGAAGGTGGTGCCAGGGGCATTATTTTTTCGGGTTGTCCGTCCTTCCGTCCCGCTTTCTCGTTCTCACGATAACTCAAGAACCATTTGAAAGATGAACTTTAAACTTG